>CAWUFW010010312.1:372500-708005 GCA_963921515.1 Calotriton arnoldi
AGGACGGAGCCTGGGGTGGGGAGGCTGCCCTCCCCGGGGCCCTCAGGGGCCCCGGACGGAGCTCCTGAACCCAGCCAAGCAAGGGGGGCTCCCCGGGCATGATGGAACCCCGTCTCGGACCTTTGGCATAGCGGCAGGCAGGCGGACGGGGCCCAGGGCTGGAGCACCCGGCCCGGAGTGGCCCCTGGACCCAGCCAGGGCTCCTGGGCCCAGAGGCGCAGGGGAAGCCTCCCCGGGACCACAGGACAACGTTCCGGGCACCCTGCCACGCGGCAGGACTGAGGACGGAGCCCGGGGATGGGGAGGCCGCCCTCCCCTGGGCCCTCAGGGGCCCCGGTCGGAGCTCCTGAACCCAGCCAAGCGAGGGGGGGCTCCTCGGGCACGACGGAAGCCAGCCTCGGACCTTTGGCATAGCGGCAGGCCGGGGGACGGGGCCCAGGGCTGGAGCACCCGACCCGGGGCTCGGAGGGGCCCCTGGACCCAGCCGGGGCTCCCGGGCCCAAAGGCGCAGGGGAAGCCTCCCCGGGCCCCCGTCCCGGGCACCCTGCCATGCAGAAGGACCAAGGACGGAGCCCGGGGTGTGGAGGCTGCCCTCCCCGGGGCCCCTGGGAGCCCCTGAACCCAGCCGAGCAGGGGGAGGCTCCCCGGGCATGACGGAACCCCGTCCCGGGCCTTTGGCAGGGCAGCAGGCCGGGGGACGGGGCCCAGGGCTGGAGCACCTGACCCGGGGCCCGGTGGGGCCCCTGGACCCAGCCGGGGCTCCCGTAGCAAAGGGGCAGCCTCCCCAGGCCCGCAAGACCCCGTCCCGGTCACCCTGCCACGCGGCAGGACCGAGGACGGAGCCCAGGGTGGGGAGGCCGCCCTCCCCAGGGCCCCTGGGAGCCCCTGAACCCAGCCGAGCAGGGGGAGGCTCCCTGGGCCCACGGGACCCCGTCCCGGGCATCCTGCCACACGGCTGGCCGGGGACGGACCCCAGGCTGGGGCAGCATCCTGGCCTGTCCAGCTGACGGCTGAGGACCGCTAGGCCGAGAGGGGTTCCGGCGTGCCCTGTCCCTAGTAATCCGGAGGAAGGCTACCCCCCTTTCTGGTAACCCGTGTGCATCGTGAGACTGAGGGGACCTAGGCACGGACGCGCCCGACCTCCTGGAGCCCTGGCTGGGATCCGGGAGGCAAATGAGCCCTCATCGGGACTTCCAGGCCGGCCCGGCCATCTGGTCGCCCCATTGGAAAGCATTGCGTGCGACCAGATGGCCGAGGGGATAGGAGCGACCAGATGGCCGGGACCGAAAGGACGCCCATCTGCCCACCCCCGAGCCTTCGCGGTAGGGCTCCCGCCTGCCCTTGCAGGGCCCGGGGGCTCCGCTTCCCGGGTGCTCGGGGACCCCGGACGGGCCTTAGCTCTCGGGCCCGGACGCCCGGGGGAGGACTGCCCAGGACCCGTGGAGCCCGTCCCGGGCACTTTGCCACGCCGCAGGCCGGAGGAGGGAGCCCCGGACGCTGGGGAGGTGTTGTCCGGGCCCAGCCCATCTGGTCCCCGGCAGAGAACCGCCAGCCCGGGAGGGGTGTCCCGGCATACCCTGGCCCTAGTAATCCGAAGAAAGGCTACCCCGCTTTCTGGGAATCCGTGCGCACCGCGAGGCTCAGGCGACCCTGGGCGCGAACGTGTCCGACCTCCTGGAGCCCTGGCTGGGATCCGGGAGGCAAATGAGCCCTGATCGGGACTTCCAGGGCAGCCCGGCCATCCGGTCGCCCCATTGGAAAGCATTGCGTGCTACCAGATGGCCGGGGTCGAAAGGACTCCCATCTGCCCGCCCCGAGCAGAACCTTCGCGGTAGGGCTCCAGCCTGCCCACGCAGGGCTCGGGGGCTCCGCGTCCCGGGGGGCTCGGGGTCCCCGGCTGGGCCTCAGTCACGGGGAGGACCACCGGAGCTCTCGGGCCCGAGCGCCCGGGGGAGGACTGCCCGGGACACATGGAGCCCGTCCCGGGCACCTTGCCACACCGTGGCCCGGAGGAGGGAGCCCCGGATGCCTCGGGAGGTGTTGTCCAGGCATAGCCCATCTGGTCCCCGGCAGAGAACCGCCAGCCCGGGAGGGGTGTCCCGGCATACCCTGCCCCTAGTAATCCGGAGGAAGGCTACCCCGCTTTCTGGGAATCCGTGCACACCGCGAGGCTCAGGGGACCCTGGGCACGAACGTGCCTGACCTCCTGGAGCCCTGGCTGGGATCCGGGAGGCAAATGAGCCCTCATCGGGACTTCCAGGGCAGCCCGGCCATCTGGTTGCCCCATTGGAAAGCATTGCGTGCGACCAGATGGCCGAGGGGAGAGGTGCGACCAGATGGCTGGGACCGAAAGAACTGCCATCTGCCTGTCCCGAGCCGAGCCATAGCGGTAGGGCTCCCGCATGCCCTTGCAGGTCTCCGGGGCTCTGCACCAGGGACCCTTGTCCCGGGCAGATGGACACTTGGCAGGCGGCAGGACGGGGGCTCCCAAACCCCAGGCCCTGACCGAAACGCAGTCCCCGGGGCCGGTCTGTGCTTCTCAACCCAGCCAGGCCGGGGAGATCGGGGAGCCTGCCCAGGCACGAGGGACCCCTGTCCCGGGCACACGGACCCTCAGGACGTGCGCTCGTTTTCCACACATTTTTTCCAAAATTCTGCGTAGTGGCGCTACGCCAACTACGCCCAGCCCTACTCTCTACTACACATCCACTTTCTATTAGTTGGTACATCAAGAAGGAAGAAAAACACTGTCAATTATCACATTTAGGGTGAGACCAAAAAGTTTACCGCCACGATCACACACAACATATAACAATGACTAGAACAAACCAATCCATTAAAATAGTATCCTTAAATGTGAAAGGAATCAATCATCCAGTTAAGAGACGGAAAGTACTTGAATACCTCAACAAACAAAGAGGTGATATAATCCTCTTGCAAGAAACGAAACTCGATCACACACAGTCCTCAAAATTCAAAAGTCATCAATTTCCGGATATTGCCTGGTCGGTGGCAACTGGAAAGAAGAGTGGTGTCATAACCCTAATAACCAAAAATTCCAGAATCGTCTTAAGTTCATTCACATTGGACTCGCAGGGAAGATGGTGTATCACAAAATTAATCAAACACAACTCAGAATTCTATATAATTAATATTTATGCCCCTACAAGAGATGACCCATCCTTTTGGGAAGATGTTTACAAACAACTAGAGAAAATTCCGGATACGGCAACTATCATACTAGCTGGCGATTTCAATCTATCGCTAGATCCACACTTGGAAACAGAGTTTTTATCTATTTCACCCGAACAAATCACACAAAATTCTTTTAAAAATCTGCGCAAAGTTTAACCTAAAAGATGCTTGGAGAATTCAGAACCCTTCGGAAAGGGATTATACATTTTACTCTTTTCCCCATAAATCTTACTCTCGTATAGACTACATCTTGATCACAGGTAATGCGTTAAGGAATGTAGATCAATCCACAATAGAGCCTAGAGTAATATCGGATCATTACTGCATCACACTTACCATCACTGACCACACACCGGAAAAAAAAACAACCATTATGGCAGTTTAATGATGAAATCATCTCTTCTCAGGAAGAAAACATTAAAGCCATTACAGATTCTATTCATAACTTCCTCTTAGAGAATAAGGAAGGTGAAACCTCAGACCTAATACGGTGGGAGGCCTTAAAAGCCACAGTGAGAGGTGACATTCTTAAGCTAAGATCCAACATGAACAAAGAAGCCAATTCCAAACTATCCCAACTAGAGAGAGAAATTGCTGACCTAGAGAAAATACATTCCATTAACAGTGACAACAATACCCTTAGCACACTCTTAAATAAAAAATATGAATACAAAAAAATCATAGGTACGCGTGCCGGGATCAATAAGCAAAAAAGCATTAAAATTTGCGAATCTAATAAGGCTGGTAAATCACTTGCATCTTACTTAAAGTTCAAGCTTCAAAAATATGCCATCAATTCAATGAAAGACAAAGACGATAACATCACTACCAATCCTGATAGAATATCTGAGATTTTTAAAGAATTTTATCAGAGATTATACGAGGAGATTGCCGAAGTTAACCACTCAAAATGCAAAACATTTTTAAATAGTATTAAACTACCCTCGCTCACAGAGGATGAAAAAATAGCCACCAATGGCCCGATCACAGACGACAAGTGTAGGAGAGTAGGATCTGCCTCTTATGGTTACTCCCACTTTTTTGCTGGTGTATCACTGTTTTTCGACTTTAGTCTGGCTGGGGCCCTGCTATTCAGGACCCCAGCCTAGCTGCTTCCTCTCTAAATTGATTCCCTGTACTTTAGGTACATCACAGATTGGATTCTGGAGTGCCCTTATAAGTCCCTAGTATATGGTATACTATGTACCCAGGGCATAGGTACCCCAGAGGCCTACCAGGGGCTGAAGCATGTATTGTGCCACCCCTGGAAGGCCATCCAAAATGACACCACAGGACTGCTACTGCAGCCTGGGTAAGGTGGTGCATGCACTCCTTGCAGAGATATAGGTTCCTATATCTCACCTAACACTGCACATAGAAACCTATCAGTCACCCCTATGGCAGGCCTTATCAATCCTGAAGGCAGGGTGCTTGGTTATATGTGAGAGGGTGCCCATGCATGAGCAGAGCCCCTCTGCAGCTCTCGGAATCTCCTATCCGGGGTTGTCTGTGGTGCAACCTGACCATATACTCAAGTGTATTATATCTAAACGGTAAATGCTAACTTTGGGATGGCTGCACGGAAACATGTCATGTTCAAACACCTTGGAATCATACCCCCACACCAGTTCCTGGTGTGGGAGTATGATCCCACCCTTCTAGAGGGAGAGACATGACAGCACTGGTATACCCGGTACCAACTAAACAGAGCCTGGCATCACAAAATTGATGCTGCAGCCACAGGCACGAGTCTGACCTCCTGCTGCTGACCGAAACTCTGGCAGGGGAGGCCTGGACAATAGGTTTCCTGTCCCAGGGAGGTGTTACCACCTCCCAGACAGGCCTTAGTGGATTAGGGCTGGGTGGTGCACTCTCGGAGTGCTTTGAAGTCCTGCACTGGGGGCACATTTGTTGTCCTCGTGCATACCCCAGTTCAAACCGGTTGCAGGGACTGCCAGCCCCTGCTCTGGTGCAAAACTGGACAAAGGAAATGGGTGTAGCCACCCCTCTTTCCAAACCCTCCCATAGGTGGGTCCCCAGAGTTAGTCCAACCCCTTTTCTTAGTATAAGTAAGGGAACCCTGGCAACAGGACTATAGATATCCCTGGACGAAACTCTGAAGTTGAATCCTGGACCTTCGACGCTCTACATCAAGATTAGAGGACTGAAGAATCTCCCTTGGGGTCAAGGAGTGACTCCCCTGCTTGGCAGGCACCAACAAAGCATCTGTCCGGTCTGCATCACTGAAGCTCCTGCTGGACTCTGAAGTCTTTGCATCACCAGAGGTGGATTTCCAGACTTCCCCGAGGCTGCCCTGAGTCCCCAGCAAAGCTGAGGCCCGTAGCTGTCGTGGGTAACATGGAACCTTGACCCCTGGACACCGAGCACATTTGCAAGTGTACCAACTTTCTGACATCTCTCGAAGCTGTGCTTTCGGTTCCAAGTAGCCCTAGCCCCGAGCACCAACTGCAGCAAAGATCACTGGCCTACACTTCACGAGTGTCCCGTCGGCCAGCTCCAAGTGTGACCGCTCAAGGCTCCTTTACGATCCCTAGTCCGTTGGCTAGTGGGTCCCCACGAAAGCAACTCTTCAATTGCTTGGGCTTTTCTGGTTGCTCCAGATGTGCCCTGACTTACCTTCGTGGGATGAGTCCCTCAGACCTTGCTGGTCTGCACCGCAGCCTTTTCTTCACTTCCCCGTGACTTGCCGTTGCCAAGGCTTGTTGGGTCTAATCCGGTCGCCGACACTGCAGCACTCGACAGACATTGTGGGACAGCTCGAATCCAGCTCTTGCTTGTCGTCGACACCTCCTGGACCTCGTGGCTGAAGAGTCAAGGCACCCGTCAACTCACCTGAAGCACCCGACATTGGAGGGCATTCGACTATCGTGCCCCTGGTCACTGGCTGGTGACCCAGACTCTGTCCCCTCTGCTTTCAGGTCTTCCTCTTCCTCGATCGCACCGGACACTCTTCTTCTCCACGGCCGCAGCACTTTTCCAGAGGTCGCCATTGAAAACGACGACGATTCCCAACACCTTTTAACACGTATGCACCCGGCTTCCCTGGGTGAGGTAACTCGAGTATTTCGGTACTCACTTGGGTGTGGGCCCTAGAAACTCTTAAGTTTTAAGGGGTTAACTGGAAGTCCTCTCCGGAGTGTCCCTTTTCTTTAAAAATCTAACCGCGACTTTCCCCATAGAAGTCAACGGCGGCTCCCGGCTGTGTTCTCACACTGCACGTGTCCCCCGTGGGTCCCCTGTGTCACTACCTTGGGTGGTTCCTTGGGGTCCAAGCACTTCTACAGGCTCTAGGCCTTGTGTCTAGTTCAGTCGTGGTCTTATACCATTATTTTAGTATATGGTTTGGTACGCCCCTAGGGCTCAAACGTGTATTGTGCTAAATACTGCTGATATTTGACTTGTAACTTATGTATTTCGAACTCTAGCCTCATAAAGAGACTAGAGGGGTGTGTTTAAGACTAAATACATATATTTTATATATATATACCTGGTGTGGTCCTCTTTCATTTGGTCACTCAAGAGATTATAGACTGGTAAAACAAGCTGCTTTACATTCCTCCAAGACTTAGCCTGAAGGCTGCTCTCCATAGCTACCACTAGGATAGCTTTCACTAAAGGTTGTCTTTAACCTATCATCCATAAGGGGTTGTTTGGACTAGTGCAAGGTGCCCACTAGAACTAGTGGACAGCATATGCCAGGCCAACTTCTCACAACGAGGTCCTTGGGGCAATTAAAGATCTTAAAATGGGTAAAGCACCTGGCCCTGATGGGTTCAATGCCAATTTTTTTAAACATTTTCTAAGTCCCTAATACCATCTCTCACTAAATTATATTCACACTTCTCCAAATCAGGCCAAGTCACAGGCACACCTGCCGAAGCAATCATAACAGTATTACCCAAAGAAGGGAAAGATACTCTTCTACCGAAGAATTACTGGCCAATCTCTTTGATAAATTTGGACTGCAAGATCTATGCTTCAATTCTCTCCAAGCGTGTCCAGCAACACATATCAAAACTGATACACCCATCACAAGTTGGCTTTCTAAAGCACAGACTATCCAGTGACAACACAAGACTACTGTGCCACACAAACGAAAAAGCTAAATTAATAAACTCACCCACTGTGGCGATCACACTAGACGCCGAGAAAGCTTTCGATAAGATGGACTGGAGATATCTACGTGCAGTTCTAGAGAATTTTAAACTTGGGGACAATTTTATCAAAATGATTATGGCCTTGAATTACAAACCAAACGCAAAAGTCAGAGCGGGTGGTATAATTTCTTCCTCCTTCAATCTAAGGCAAGGCACTAGGCAGGGTTGCCCTCTTTCTCCTCCACTTTTTCTCCTGGCACTAGAACCTTTTCTCCAGCATATTAGAGAAAATAAGGACATCTCAGGTGTCACCTTTGGCAACACTACTGTAAAACTAGCGGCGTACGCTGACGATGTTCTTATCGTCACAGATAACGCCTCCTCGTCTATCTCAGCCTTAATGAAATCAATCCAACAATACTCAGAAGTCTCTGGATATTCCCTTAAAGATAAATCAGAAGTCAAACTTCTAAACCGCTCCGGTAATCAAGATATCTTAGGCTCATCCGGACTAGCATGGCAACAGGGGTGCATTAAATATTTAGGCCTAGAATTTACAAGTGATCTAATAACTACTCTGCACACAAACGAGGATACCTTATGTAAAAAAATCAATTCACTTCTAGACTCATGGTCACTGAAATTCCTCTCTTGGTGGGGCAGAGCAGAAACTCTAAAAATGATGGTTACACCACTAGTCACCTATCTTAGCAGTATGCTTCCGATGATGCTATCTGAAGACTTTTTAAACAAAATGGACCAATCTTTTAACAAATTCCTCTGGCAAGGGAAGAAGCCCAGAATCTCACTAAAGAAACTAAAACTAGCTAAAAACAAAGGTGGAATCGGCTTGCTAACTTAAGGAACTATCAAACTGCATATCTCTGTAAGCAGGGATCCAATTGGTTCATTACAACCCAGCATACGAACCAGCGTGGCTAGTCATAGAAAGATCTCTCATTAATAATGCACCTCTTGCAGCTATGGCAACTATGCATACTTTACACTTACCACATTCTAAGAACATAATACAAAACACAAAGACTGCCCTCCTCCGTCTAGATTCGCAATCGGAAGTAAAATTAAGACTCCAATCTAGTATCGCTATGGTACAATCCTTCTTTTTTTTTTTTTTTTTTTAAATATGTTTATTGGTTTCAACAGGTATGAGGACAGCCAATAAATGCAAAGCTGATACAGAATATCAATAATGAACAACCCCACTGTAAACCCCCCCCCCCAACCCAGGCAGAATGACTTCATAGTTCTAATACATCCAAAAGAAACCTGTTCATCAGTAAGCGGGCATATACAGAACAATAATAATGATGGCAGAGGATAAGTTCTGACATAAAATCCATTAGTGCAAACAGATAAAATAGGCACACATGGTTTCAGGTGACATTCATGGAACAGTAGGACAGTAGGCGGGCTCCCACACTCACGCTGTCCGTATAAGCAAATAGAGAGTGCAAACAATGTGATAGATTTACAGCAAGTCTGGTCGAGACAGCAGGTATGCTGTAAGCGGGGCCCAGAAGTCCTTGGGGCGAGAAGTCTCTGGTAACTCCTCCTCATAGATCAACAACTGGTCCCTGCAATAAAGCAAGTCATGAAGCCATTTCTTTACCGTTGGAATTGTCTTAGCACCCCAACATTGCGCGACCGCCCTTTTTGCAAATAAAGTGGAAACTGCAACCAGACGCCTATTACAGGGTTTAAAGCCTTTAACATATCCAAGAAGGCATATCTCGGGAGTACAGCGCACGGGCTCCAGCGCGATATCAGTAAGCATCTTCACCACAGCAGTCCAAAAGGCAAACACACCCGCACACAACCAAGCCACATGCAGGAAGTCAGCATCCGCCATTCCACACCGTACGCAATTAGCGGTCTCTCGCAACCCATACCTGCAGAGTTGTGAAGGGGTATAGTATAGTTGGTGTAAGAATTTGAAGTGAATTATTCTGAGATTGCAGTTCGCTGTAAGCCGACCAGTGAGCTTACAGGACTCCGCCCAAACATCCGGCGCGAGAGTAGTTCCCAATGCTGCCTGCCAACGTAGACAGGAGGGGTGATCGCCCTGTTCTTGCTCACGCAAGGAAGCATTGTACAGTCTAGTGATTAAGCCCGTACGCCCCTGTCCCGCCAGCATCACCTGCAATGCCAGTAGAGTAGTGCGTTCCGCCGGATAGTCCGGATAAACCGCCCGAATAGCCTGCCGGACTCTGACATAAGTAAAGCCAAACATAAAGCCACGATCCGTGCCATTCTGTGCCTCCTGCAATGTCTTGAATTTACCATTCGTGTACAAATCGCCCATCTGGGAGATGCCCACGCCAGACAATTCACGTAGGGCCTGCTTCTCTTGTGCCGCAGAGATATCAGGGTGGGAGGCCAGGGGTAGCAATAGTGCATATAAATAGGATAACTGCGCCCGTTTCGCAAGCATTCGCCAAGCCCACGCCGTGCATTGTACAGGGTTTATTTCAGTCCTCGGACCACCCGAGCCCCCCGACAGGGTCGCCGCCTGCAGTGGCATCGGAATGACAGCATCCGATTCAAAAGCCACGAGGGGCTAAAAGCGCTGGGGGAAATGCCAATAATGTGCGAATTGCGTCTGTGCGCACAGATAATATAGTCTGAGGTCAGGAGCCTCAAATCCACCCCGGTCAAAGGACTGAACCAGAAGGTCCCACCTGCATCTGGGTTTCTTACCACCCCATACAAACGTCAGCAGCGACGATTGAAGTGTTTTAAACATTGCCACATTCAATTTTATAGGAATATTAACAAAAAATAAAGCAGTTTAGGGAGGAAGGCCATCTTTACCACCGCTATCCTATCCGCCAATGAAAGGGGCAGATGCGCCCACCGCTCTGCCAGTTCAGTGATGCGCGTGACCATGGTGCCATAGTTTTCAGATACCACCTTATCCGGGTCCCTGTGTAGCCACACCCCCAGATATTTCACAGGATCCGACGTCCAGGTTAGTGGATAACCCAGCTCCACCTCTTTTGTATGCGCCGTCAGTGGAAACACCACCGATTTTGACCAGTTGATCCCGAGACCAGAGAATCTCTCAAACTTTACATACTCCCTAAGCAGCGCAGGCAGATACACCGCGGGTTCTCGGACATACAGTAACATATCATCCGCATAGAGAGAGACCACCAGTGGTCTCTGCCGGAAGCGCAAGGCTGCCGCTGCATGCTTTTGACGGAGTTTACAGGCTAGGGGCTCCAAGGCAATGGAGAAGAGCATGGGCGACAGGGGGCACCCCTGCCGCATGCCTCTTTCGATGGGACACGTCGCTGATACCCAACCATTAACTCGCACCCGGGCAACCGATTGTCATAGAGCACTCTGAGCCAATGCAGGAAGAACGGAGGAAAACCCATCCTGGTCAAGACCGTGAACATATAAGGCCATTGTAATGAATCAAAAGCGTTTGCTGCATCGAGCAGCACAGCAACTGTTTGGAAGTTGGGGTCGAAATAATGTAGGGCAGAAAAAAACGTGCGTAAGTTGTGGGTCGTAGAGCGCGCAGTGACAAACCCAGACTGGTCAGGCAGGACCAGAAGAGGGACCAGCGGTTGTATCCTAGTAGCGATCATTTTTGCCAGAATCTTGGCATCGATGTTTATAATCGAGAGAGGCTGATAGGACTCGCATTGATTCGGAGGCTTATCGGGTTTCAATAGCATCACAAGCAAAGCCTCCCTGAGGGAAGTTGGCAATGAACCTTTTTCATAGGCCTCCGCATAGACTTCCAGGAGCCTGGGGGCAAGATCCGACGCATAAGCCTTATAAAATTCGCTTGGCAGCCCGTCCATTTTGGCAGCCTTGCAGGTCGGAAGGGACATTATGGCCAATCTAACGTCCTCTTCATCAAACGGTTGCATAAGGTACTCGCGATGCGAATTCGAAAGCCACCCCAACGCCACGTTGTCTAGATATGAGTCAATCTCTGCAGGCGACGGAGAGCACTTAGCAGCGTAGAGCCGGGTGTAAAATTGCAAAACTGTATCGCAAAGCTCTATTGTCGAGTAGCGGGCAACCCCGTCCATATCCAATAGTTCTGTTATGTGCTCCTGAATGCGCGGCTCTGCTAGTTTTTGCGCAAGGGAGCGACCGGGACGGCCTCCCTCTCCATAATAGCGTGCAATTCTCCTACGGGAGCAGATCAGCAGCTCCCGGTCAACCGTATCATTGTGTTCCGTGACAAGGTCACGTATTTCAGCCAGTTTTGCTGGGGAGGGACTAGTCATACTCACGTTCTAGCGTAGAGATATCAGACGCCAATTTATTGATCCTACGGCGGATATCACGCAATACACCAGACTATGCCCCTATGCAAGAGCCCCTAATGGTCACCTTAAATGCTTCCCAAAGCACTCCCGCGCTGTCCACCGACCCCTCATTCTCCATAAAAAAGTTTTTAATCGCTTCAGCAATTGTCCGCTTGAATACTGGATCAGTTAACTCAGTGGGTTGTAATCTCCAAGCGAAGGGCGGTCTCTCACAGGTGGGAATCTGTAATTCAAGGATTACAGGGGAATGATCCGAAAGTGTGCGAGCCTCATGATGCACCCCCACTGCCCAAGTACAGACCACTTCAGAAACAAGCCAAAAATCTATACGGGACCAGGAACCATGAACAGCAGACACAAAGGTACTTTCCCGACCAGCGGGGTGTCGAAGAAGCCAAATATCATGCAAGTGTCCTGCATCCAACAGCCCCAAGAGCACTTCCGCAGCCTGTTTAGGCCTCGCCTCCCCACTACCAACTCTATCCAAGTTAGCGTCTAAGGAGACATTGAAATCCCCACCCCAGATAATTGCAGCCGGAGGGAATGTGGAAATTCTACGCCACACATCCGCGTAAATGGAGGGGTCGTCCGTGTTAGGGCCATACACATTCACCAACAGCACACTCATGCCACCTAATTGCCCGTGTACGATCACCACCCGTCCATACTCATCCGTGTCAGATCGAACCACAGTAAACGGGACACCTTTCTTTACAAGAGTCAGCACACCCCTGGAGTAGGTAGAGTAAGAAGACGCAACTCTAGCACTTGCCCAGCGCGCACCCACCTTCTTTGCTGAATCGCTAGTTAGATGAGTTTCTTGCAATAAGGCTACTTGCACTCCCAATCGGTCCAGACATGCAAACACTGATCTTATCTTTTTAGGAGTATTGAGCCCGCGTATATTCCAAGTGAGGAACCTAACTGCGCTGTTCATATTATGAAGCCCACATGAACTGAATGCCTATACAATACAAGCCTGAAATGCCATATCGTTCCAGAACAGAGGATGTCCAGCTCAGCCACAATGTCAATCCGCCTTCCCCGAAACAAATCCCCCAACCCCCCACCCACTTCAACGACCCCAACATGCCAAAGCCATCCCAATACAATACCCCCCACCCCCCAACATACCCATGAATGAACAATATGCATTTGGGGTACACCCAGATCAGGGGCACAGAGTGCTACTGGCCTCCCACATAGTAGGAGGTGGCCGAGCAGATCTAAGTATGTGCCAGGATGTAAACACTTCAGTCGCTAGGCGCACGCGATAGCAAATTACAATGTCTCCCGGAGTAGTGTGACACCTCCATAAAGGCACATCCTAACAGGGCCCGGCAGAGCCCACTAGCGACACAGTCCAGAGGGAACAATCATAAGAAAAAAATTAGACAGAAAGATTTAAAGTACAATAACCACCAAGAGTGCAGTTCGCCCATTATATCATGGGCCATATCCATTGCGCCCTTACTGCTGGGGAAGTACGTCGCATGACCAACAGTCGTCCAGGTCTGCACTCACCAATATAGAACGTACCCAGAAGTAGTACAAAAAAATGCAGAAGGGCATGCTATCCATCGAGTATACACATCACCCTACTGCTCCCCCTCATCCGGAGCAGCGCTGGCCTCACGCCTCCTACGTTTTAACACTTTAGCGTGTTCTAGAGCAGCTTTTGGAGCAGAAAAGATTTTACAATCACCATCTGGACCTATGCGTAGGCGGGCAGGGTAAAGCATTGCATAGGGGACCCCTTCCACTTGCAGGAATTTTTTTAAGGTGCTAAATTCTCGTCTGGCTGCTTGCACTGCCACCGTAAAGTCAGGGAAGAAGGCCAATGAGTTGCCCTGGTGTACTATAGTGCCTTTATCCCTCGCCATCCTCAAAATAGTGTCTCGGTCCCTATAGTTCAAAAGTCGAGCTATAATAGGACGGGTAGGAGCCCCCGGGATGGGCCTAGCAGCAAGAGAGCGGTGGGCTCGCTCAACAATAAACATGCCAGATAGTTGATCAGCGCCGAATAGTTCTTTAATGAGGTTTTCAATGAAGGTCTCCATTTTTCCCACATTGGTGGATTCCGGCAGCCCAGTAATTCTAATATTATTACGCCAGGACCGCGCCTCCAAATCCTCATTCTTGGCCTGGATAAGGGCTAATACTTTCTCCATATTGAGCGACTTTTCAGTAACATCACTCAGGCATCCTCCGCCGTAGACACCCGCTGCTCCACCTCCCCCATACGAGCATTTTGTTTTTCTAACTGAGATGACACATGGTCAAGTCGGTGGTTCACCGCCGCCATCGTACCTTCAATGGACTGAAGGCTGCGCTGCATAGCCAGCAGCGTGGATTCAAGAGTGGGAGGAGTGTCAGCCTGGGCATCTGCCTCTGAGTCGGATGCCGCCTTCTGTGATGTTCTGGATGGTTTGCGCGCCTCAAAAGTGAGGCGAGGCTGCGCTTTATCTGTCCTCCCCATGTTCACCCCCGCTGAAGACACAGCCTGTGGCAGATGAGAGATAATAAAATATGGAGGTCAGGGGGAGCGTAGAGTCCCACTAGGCCTGCGATGATCAGCTGGACTGTGGCCAACGCGATCTCCGTCCCCACCACACAGCGTTAGCACTGAGGCACAAGTCAGGCTTCAAATATACAACAGGTGTCAAAGGACTAGGGCCAGTAGTGATCCTGTGACCCGATGCACCACCAGCTGCACGCAGACACCACGCAGCTCACCACACCACCTGCGGGGTAGGCCTCCAAGGCAGCAGTCAGCAAGTCCAGTGTGAATCACAAATACACCAGGCAACCAGGGGGGAAGACGACCAGGCTCAGGTAATAGGCGCTAAAGAAGGCGTCACATCTGCAGAATACCCTCCTGTAGGACAACAGCGTGTATGAAAACCCAGCAGGCAGTCCAGCGCCGGTCCCAACTCCGTAGGCCCTGCGCTGCGCTCATCACTTCAAAGCGAGTCCGGAATGCCCGGTTTCCGCACCTTGCGCCCACTAGCCACCCGCCACAGCTCGCAGGCCACGGCCCTCACCCAGGCCCACGCCCGCCTACGCAGCCAAAGTCTGGGCCGAGCCGCGCCCCACTCACCGCAGCCGGCGCCGGCGGGCGTCAGCAGTTATAGGAAACACCAGTCTCCTCCCCGGGCAGGACAGCCGCAGGCTCAGCTGGGGTCCGCGATCCACAGGCGGCAGCTCCGGGCTCCGTCTAGGCCCAGCTACGCCAGCCGGCACTCGGCCTCCGCACTATTCAGCCGGCCCTCTGCAGACGTCCATCAGAGTGCGATCAGGTTCCCAGCAACGCGGGGCACAAAGGAGCGCAATTCAGCAAGCGCTTGGTACTCAGGACTTCACACCGCAGGTCAAAGCAGAGCAGGCGAAGGTCCCCATTAGAGCTCGCGGCGGCCGCCATTTTCCCTTCGGCGCCTTCCAGGTAGCAAAGGCTGCAAAAGCACTCGTGCAGCGAGTGTCGGAGGCCCCAACCGCTCCCAAATCGTGCCGGAGGGCCTCACAACACCTAGCAGGCGCCGTAAAGACTGAGATGCAGCAGTTATATGGCGGATAATTGTTGGATTATCGCCCGGCCGGGCAGAGCCTCACTAAAGTGCGGCCATCTTGCCATGCGCCCTCTAGCGCACCCCAAGCTATGGTACAATCTTAATCTCAAAATCAATGGTTCCCCAATCTTTTGGGCGGATTGGTCTAATAGTGGCATCAATCTACTAAGGCTCTGCACCACTGCCATTCTCAACATTACAGAATCAATTCAGCCTGGAAAACTTGGATTTTTATAAACTACTGCAACTCAAGGTCCAGATCTCTAAAATATCGTTTAAAGCGTTATCTCCATCTCTCCCTAATTTATTAGGCCGTTTACTCGGATCCGGTCATATGGTCTCGGGTACATATAAGCTTTTGCAACTCAATCTAACTAAGTCACTCTCATGTAACCCAATAAAATGGGAAGCAGAATTGAACACTAGGAATAAGACGTTTGACTGGGATTACATTAACAGATCGCCCTTCTCTAACAAGATGTCTCCATCCTTATCACAAACTAAATACATGATTATCAACAGATCATACTGGACACCCTCTAGACTTTTTAAATTAGGACTCATCCCTAGACCCAATTGTTGGAACTGCGAGGAACAAGAAGGCAATCTAGCACACATGCTGTTCGACTGCCCGATCTTAAACACATTCTGGAGTAAAATATTGAACTTCATTAAATACATTTTCAATATTACTCCCATGTGGGAATTCTCATATATCCTCCTCGGCCCGTTAGACAATCCGCTGAAAACTGAAGGTGATCGCCACCTGTTAGATCTTATGCTTACTTTAGCATGTAAACTGATCTTACACAACTGGAAGAACTTCAAGGCGATATCTTTTCGAATGTGGCAAGAGTGGATCAGCTTCCTCAGAGACGCTGATAATGTATCACTACAAATCTCCCCATGGCGTTCCCCTCACAGACCTTTCTGGTATTCACTGGACTCAAAGCTACTTAGTTACAATGCTCCGTAATCAACTCCCTCAAGAGAGGGTTACCCTCCCTTAAGACACACTCTTTCACAACTCAACTATCTTATAAAACATATTCTGTCTCGATTCCTTCAAAGCACACACAAAACGTTGGTACTTTTTCTTTCTTTTTTTTTATTCCACTGTGTATGATTTATGATCTACTTATTTCCAGACTAAACCACGCATATCAACTCCACTCATTATGTCACTAAGACCTCCTCAATACCTGTTCAAATTATCATGATGTAGTAATCTTACGATCAAACTCTATATGTACCTCAAATTTACAGACCCTACTCTATATGTTTATCTCAATGTGTTTGAGTTACATCTGACACTCCGCTGAATTAGTCCAAGTATATCGACTATACTTTTGACTATACCTTTATCTACGCAGCCTAGTCAAACCGCAAAAAGTGGTTACCAAGGGGTCTTTAGTAGTGGCTCTTGATTACTGTGGTGTTCTGATATGATGTCTGAATTCAAAGATGTACTCTGACTTGCATAACCCGCATGTTGTGATTATTGTGTGTAAAGTCCCAGTTATCTACATAACATCTATGTCTTCAAATCAAACATTGCACAGCCTCCTTTTATCCCCACCTCTGTATCCCTTTTCCAAGTGCGCCATTGCGCGTTGCCTGTGTATTTACTTAATTCGCAACTGTACCTTATGCTTCTGTACTGTGTTTTCTGTGCTTAAGAAAAATTCAATAAAAAAGATTTGAACACAAAAAAAAATATCTATTGGTCACTTGGTATAACTGTGCCATGATATGTGCCACAGGGTCATCTATTGGTCACTTGGTGTAACTGCACCATGCTATGTGCCACAGGAACTAATATTAGTCACCTGGTGTAAGTGCACCAAGATATGTGTCACAGGAATATCTATTGGTCACTTGGTGTAACTGCACCAAGCTTTGAGCCATTGGTACATCTATTGGTCACCTGATGTAAATGCACCATGATATGTGCCACAGGGACACCTATTGGTCAGTTGGTGTAACTGCAATATGCTATGTGCCACAGGGACATCTATTGGTCACCTGGTGTAACGGCACCATGCAATGTGCCATAGGGACACCTATTGCTCACCTCGTGTAAGTGAACCATTCTGATGGCCACAAGGACACCTAGTGTCACTGCAATATGCGATGTGCCACAGGGACATCTGTTGGTCACTGGGTGTAACTACACCATTCCATGTGCCATAGGGACATCTATTGGTCACCTGGTGTAGCTGCACCATGCTATGTGCCACACGGACATCGATTGGTCACCTGGTGTAACTGCACCATGCTATGTGCCACAGGGACATCTATTGGTCCCCGGGTGCAATTGCACCATGCTATGTGCCACAGGGGCATTTATTGGTCACCTAGTGTAACTGCAGCATGCTATGTGCCACAGGGACATCTATTGGTCACTTTTAAGTGCACCATGATATGTACCACAGGGACCTCTATTGGTCACTTGATGTAACTACACCATGCTATGTGCCATAGGGACATTTATTGGTCACCTGGTGTAGCTGCACCATGCTATGTGCCACAGGGACATCTATTGGTCACCTGGTGTAACTGCATGATGCTATGTGCCACAGGGACATCTATTGGTCCCCGGGTGTAAGTGCGCCATGCTATGTGCCACAGGGGCATTTATTGGTCACCTGGTGTAATTGCAGCATGCTATGTGCCACAGGGACATCTGTTGGTCACCTGGTGTAAGTGCACTATGCTATGTGCCACAGGGACTATTTATTGGTCATATGGTGTAACACCACCATGCTATGTGCTACAGGGTCATCTACTGGTCACCTGATGGTAACTGCACCATGCTATGTGCCACAGGGACATCTATTGGTCAATTGGTATAAGTGCACCATGCTATGTGCCTCAGGCACATCTATTGGTCACCTGGTGTATGTGCACCATGCTATGTGCCATAGGGACATCTATTAGACACCTGGTGTATCTGCACCATGCAATGGGTCCCAGGGAAATCTGCTGGTCACTTGGTGTAACTGCACCATGCTATGTGCCAAAGGGCCATCTATTCGTCACCTGGTGTAACTGCACCATACTGTGGGGTATAGGGACATCTTTTGGTCACCTGGTGTAACTACACCATGCTATGTGCCATAGGGACATCTGTTGGTCACATGGTCGTAACTGCACCATGCTATGTGCCACAAGGACGTATATTGGTCACCTGGTGTAAGTAGACCATGCTATGTGCCATATGGACATCTATTGGTCACCTTGAGCAACTGCACCTTGCTATGTGCCATAGGGACATCTATTGGTCAACTGGTATAGGTGCACCATGCAATGGGTCCCAGGGAAATCTGCTGGTCACTTGGTGTAACTGCACCATGCTATGTGCCAAAGGGCCATCTATTTGTCACCTGGTGTAACTGCACCATACTGTGGGGTATAGGGACAACTTTTGGTCACCTGGTGTAACTGCACCATGCTATGTGCCACAGGGACTATTTATTGGTCACATGGTCGTAACTGCACCATGCTATGTGCCACAAGGACGTATATTGGTCACCTGGTGTAAGTAGACCATGCTATGTGCCATATGGACATCTATTGGTCACCTTGAGCAACTGCACCTTGCTATGTGCCATAGGGACATCTATTGGTCAACTGGTATAGGTGCACCATGCTATGTGCCACAGGGGCATCTATTGTTCATCTGGTGTAACTGCACCATATGTGCCACAGGGACATCTATTGGTCACTTGTAAGTGCACCATGATATGTGCCACAGGGACCTCTATTGGTCACTTGGTGTAACTGCCCCATGCTTTGTGCTTAAGGGACATCTATTGGTCACCTGGTGTAACTGCACCATGCTTTGTGCCATAGGGACATCTATTGGTCACATGGTGTAACTGCACCATGCTATGTGCCACAGGGACTATTTATTGGTCACATGGTCGTAACTGCACCATGCTATGTGCCACAAGGACGTATATTGGTCACCTGGTGTAAGTAGACCATGCTATGTGCCATATGGACATCTATTGGTCACCTTGAGCAACTGCACCTTGCTATGTGCCATAGGGACATCTATTGGTCAACTGGTATAGGTGCACCATGCTATGTGCCACAGGGACATCTATTGGTCACTTGGTATAACTGCGCCATATGTGCCACAGGGACATCTGTTGGTCACTTGTAAGTGCACCATGATATGTGCCACAGGGACCTCTATTGGTCACTTGGTGTAACTGCCCCATGCTTTGTGCTTAAGGGACATCTATTGGTCACCTGGTGTAACTGCACCATGCTTTGTCCCATAGGGACATCTATTGGTCACCTGGTGTAACTGCACCATGCTATGTGCCACAGGGACTATTTATTGGTCATATGGTGTAACTGCACCATGCTATGTGCTACAGGGTCATCTACTGGTCACCTGATGGTAACTGCACCATGCTATGTGCCACAGGGACATCTATTGGTCAATTGGTATAAGTGCACCATGCTATGTGCCTCAGGCACATCTATTGGTCACCTGGTGTATGTGCACCATGCTATGTGCCATAGGGACATCTATTAGACACCTGGTGTATCTGCACCATGCAATGGGTCCCAGGGAAATCTGCTGGTCACTTGGTGTAACTGCACCATGCTATGTGCCAAAGGGCCATCTATTTGTCACCTGGTGTAACTGCACCATACTGTGGGGTATAGGGACAACTTTTGGTCACCTGGTGTAACTACACCATGCTATGTGCCATAGGGACATCTGTTGGTCACATGGTCGTAACTGCACCATGCTATGTGCCACAAGGACGTATATTGGTCACCTGGTGTAAGTAGACCATGCTATGTGCCATATGGACATCTATTGGTCACCTTGAGCAACTGCACCTTGCTATGTGCCATAGGGACATCTATTGGTCAACTGGTATAGGTGCACCATGCTATGTGCCACAGGGGCATCTATTGTTGATCTGGTGTAACTGCACCATGCTATGTGCCATAGGGACATTTATTGGTCACCTGGAGTAACGGCACCATGCAATGTGCCATAGGGACAGCTATTGCTCACCTCTTGTAAGTGAACCATTCTGATAGCCACAAGGACACCTAGTGTAACTGCAATATGCTATGTGCCACAGGGACCTCTATTGGTCTCCTGGTGTAACTGCAATATGCTATGTGCCACAGTGACATCTATTGGTCACCTGGTGTATGTGCACCATGCTATGTGACATAGGGCCATCTATTCATCACCTGGTGTAAGTGCACTATGCTATGCGCCAAAGGGACATCTATTGGTCAGATGGTGTAACTGTAATATGCTATGTGCCACAGGGACATCTGTTGGTCACTTGGTGTAACTACACCAGGTTATGTGCCATAGGGACTTTTATTGGTCACCTGGTGTAGCTGCACCATGCTATGTGCCACAGGGACATCTATTGGTCACTTGGTGTAAGTGCACCATTCGGTGCCACAGGGACACCTATTGGTCACCTGGTGTTACTGCACCATGCTTTCTGCCATAGGAACATCAATTGGTCACCTAATTGTAACTGCACCATGCTATGTGCCACAGGGACATCTATTGGTCACCTGGTGTAACTGCACCATGCTATGTGCCACAGGGACATCTATTGGTCACCTGGTGTAAGTGCACCATGCTATACGCCACAGGGACATCTATTGGTCACTTGGTATAACTGCGCCATGCTATGTGCCACAGGGACATCTATTGGTCACTTGGTATAACTGCGCCATGCTATGTGCCACAGGGACATCTATTGGTCACCTGGTGTAAATGCACTGTGCTATACGCCACAGGGACATCTATTGGTCACCGGGTGTAACTGAAATATGCGATGTGCCACAGGGACATCTATTGGTCACTTGGTGTGACTACACCATGCTATGTGCCATAGGTACATCTATTGGTCACCTGGTGTAACTGCACCATACTGTGTGATATAGGTACATCTTTTGGTCATCTGGTGTAACTGCACCATGCTATGTGCCACAGGGACATTTATTGGTCACCTGGTGTAAGTGCACCATGCTATGTGCCACAGGGGCATCTATTTTTCATCTGGTGTAACTGCACCATGATATGTGCCATAGGGACACCTATTGCTCACCTCGTGTAAGTGAACCATTCTGATAGCCACAGGTACACCTATTGGTCACCTGATGTAAATGCACCATGATATGTGCCACAGGGACATGTATTGGTCACTTGGTGTAACTGACCATATTATGTGCTACAGGGTCATCTATTGGTCACTTGGTATAACTGTGCCATGTTATGTGCCACAGGGACACCTATTGGTTGTGAGAAGTTGGCCTGGTATATGCTGTCCACTAATTATAGTGGGCACCTTGCACCAGTCCAAACAACCCCTTATTGGAGATAGGTTAAAGACAACCTTTATTGAAAGCTATCCTAGTGGTAGCTATGGAGAGCAGCCTTCAGGCTAAGTCTTGAAGGAATGTAAAGCAGCTTGTTTTACCAGTCTATAATCTCTTGAGTGACCAAATGAAAGAGGACCACACCAGGTATATATTTAAAATATATGTATTTAGTCTTAAACACACCCCTCTAGTCTCTTTATGAGGCTAGAGTTCAAGTACATAAGTTACAAGTCGAATATCAACAGTAATAGCCCTAGGGGCGTACCAAACCATATACCAATAAAGTGGTATAAGAACCACGACTGAGCTAGACACAAGGCCTAGAGCCTGTAGAAGTGCTTGGCCCTCAAGGAACCACCCAAGGTAGTGACACAGGGGACCCACGGGGACGCGTGCAGTGTGAGAACACAGCCGCGAGCCACCGTTGACTTCTATGGGGAATGTCGCGGTTGGAGTTTTAAAGAAAAAGGACACTTAGAGGAGGACTTGGAGCAAACCCCTTTAGAACTAGGTTGTTCTAGAGTCTATACCCACGGAGCACCGGAGTACTCGAGTTACCTCACCCAGGGAAGCCGGGTGCATAGGTGTCTTTCGGGGTCGGGTTTCGTTGTCGTTTTCAATGGCGATCTGCTGCCAAGTGCTGCTGGCGACCAAGTCGAAAGTGTTAGGTGATCCAAGGTGGATCGAAGATCTGAAGAACCTGAAAGCAGAGGGGACAGAGTCTGGGTCACTAGCCAGTGACCAGGAAGGCGATGAGCAGATGCCCACCGATGTTGGGTGCTTCAGGTAGGTTGACAGTCGTCTTGACTCTTCAGCCACGATGTCCAGGAGGCGTCGACGATGACCAGGAGCTGGATTTGAGCTGTCCCACGAAGTCTGTCGATTGCAGGGGTGTCGACGACCTGATTGGACCCAACAAGCCTTGGCAACGGCAAGTCACGTGGAAATAGAAGAAGGATGGTGGTACAGACCAGCAAGGTCTGAGGGACTCACCCAGCGAGGGTAAGTCAGGGCACGTCTGGAGTAACCAGGAAAGCTCAAGCAGAAGAAGAGTTGCCTTCGGGAGGGCCCACTAGCCAACGGACTAGCGACCTCAAAGGAGCCTCAAGTGGGCGCACTTGGAGCTGGCTTGCAGGACACTCGTGGAGTGGAGGCCAGTGATCTTCGGTGCAGTCGGTGCTGGAGGCTGGGGCTACTCGGAGCCCAAAGCACAACTTCATGGGAGACTAAGAAGAGGATGCACTTGCAAATGTGCTCGGTGCCCAGGGGTCACGGTTCCACGTTACCCACGACAGCTATGGGCCTCAGCTTTGCTGGGGACTCAGGGCAGCCTCGGCAAAGTCTGAAAATCCACCTCTGGTGATGCAAAGACTTCGGTGTCCGGCGGGAGCTTCAGTGATGCAGACCGGACAATTGCTTCTTAGGTGCCTGCCAAGCAGGGGAGTCACTCCTTGACCCCAAGGGAGATTCTTCAGTCCTCTAATCTTCAGGTAGAGCGTCGAAGGTCCAGGATTCAGTGTCAGAGTTTCGTCCAGGGCAATCTAAAGTCCTAAGGACTGGGGTCCCACTTATACTAAGTTAGGGGTTGGACATACTCTGGGGACCCACCTATGGGAGGGTCAGGGAAGAGGGGTGGTTACACCCATTTCCCTTTGTCCAGTTTTGCGCCAGAGCAGGGGCAGGTAGCCCCTGCAACCGGTTTGAACTGGCATATGCACAGGGACACCAAATGTGCCCCCAGTGCAGGACTTCAAAGCACCAGAGGGTGCTCCCGCCCGGCCCCAATACACACTATCCTTTCTGGGGAGGTGGTTACACCTCCCTTTGACAGGAAACCAATTGTCCAGGCCTCCCCTGCCGGAGTTTCAGTCAGCAGCAGGAGGCCAGACCCGTGTCTGTGGCAGCGGCATCCATTTTGTGATGCCAGGGCTCTGGAAAGAAGTTACCGGGCAGCCCGGTGTGTACATGTCTCTCCTCTAGAAGAGTGGAATGCTACCCCCGCTGCCAGAACTGGCGGGGGGGTAGTATTCCAAGATGTTTGACACCAAACACGACATGTTTTGGTGCAGCCAGTCCAAAGTTAGCATTGTACCGCGAGGATATAATGCACTTAAGAGTATATGGTCAGGTTGCACTACAAACAGCATCAGAGAAGGGTCTCCGAACGCTGCAGAGGGGCTCTGCTCATGCAGGGGCACCCTCTCACATAAGAACCAAGCACTCTGCCTTCAGGATTGATAAGGCCTGCCATAGGAGTGACTTATAGGTTTATATGTGTGTACATATGTAGTGATATAGGTAACCTATATCACAGTAAGGGGTGCATGCACCACCTTACCCAGGCTGCAGTAGCAGACCTGTGGTGTCATTTTGGATGGCCTTCCAGGGGTGGCACAATACATGCTGCAGCCCCTGGTAGGTCTCTGAGGTACCTATGCCCTGGGTACATAGTATACCATATACTAGGGACTTATAAGGGCACTCCAGATTCCAATCAGAGATGTGCCTAAGGCACATGGAAACCATTTTAGAGAGGAAGCAGCTATGCTGGGGTTCTGATTAGCAGGGCCCCAGCCAGACTAAAGTCGAAAAACAGTGAAGCATCAGCAAAAGTGGGGGTACCCATGAGAAGCAGATCCTACTCTCCTACACAACCCCCCCAAATGTAGGGACATTAAACTAACCTTGACCAGTTGAGTCTTCATGTTCTAAGTTGAAGTTCCTAGAGAGTCCATCTGCATTGGCATGGTTACTCCCAGGTCTATGTTCCACTGTAAAGTCCATCCCCTGTAGGGAAATGGACCACCTAAGCAGTTTGGGGTTTTCACCCTTCATTTGTTTTAGCCATATGAGGGGCTTGTGGTCTGTTTGAACAAGGAAGTGAGTACCAAACAAGTATGGCCTCAACTTCTTCAGAGCCCAAACCACAGCAAAGGCCTCCCTCTCTATGGCTGACCAACGTTCTCTCTAGGGGTCAGCCTTCTGCTAATAAAAGCTACTGGCTGATCCTGACCTTCATCATTCAATTGTGACAGTACAGCCCCTACCCCCAATTCAGATGCATCTGTTTGGACAATGAACTTCTTGGAGTAATCAGGACTCTGGAGAATGGGAGCAGTGCACATGGCCTGCTTCAGGTCATCAATGCCTTTTGACAGCTAGCTGTCCACTGAACCTTTTGGGCATTTTCTTGGAAGTTAAGTCATTCAGGGGTGCCACTATTGATCCATACCCCTTGACAAATCTCCTATAGTACCCAGTCAGGCCTAAGAAGGCTCTCACCTGAGTCTGGGTAGTTGGAGCAACCCAGTCCATGATGGTCTGGATTTTGCTCTGCAATGGTTGAACCTGGCCTCCACCCACAAGGTGGCCCAAGTACACAACCTGACTCTGCCCTATCTGGCACTTGGTGGCCTTGATAGTGAGGCCTGCCTTTGGCAGGGCCTCCAAAACATTTCTGAGGTGGACCAGGTGATCCTCCCAGGTGGAGCTAATGACAGCAATATCATCTAGATATGCTGCACTGTAGGCCTCCAGACCTGTAAGGACTGTATTCACCAACCTCTGAAAAGTGGCAGGTGCATTCTTCAGACCAAAGGGCATTACCACAAATTGATAATGTCCACTAGGGGTTGAGAATGCTGTTTTTGGCTTTGCATCATCAGCTAGTCTGATCTGCCAGTAGCCAGCTGTCAGGTCAAATGTGCTTAGATACTTGGCTGAGGCAAAAGTGTCTGTTAGCTCATCTGCCCTAGGTATTGGATGGGCATCAGTCCTAGTGACTGCATTGAGACCCCTGTAGTCCACACAAAACCTCATCTCTCTTTTCCCACCACTGGTGTGAGGTTTTGGCACAAGGACCACTGGACTAGCCCAAGGGCTATCTGAGGGTTCAATAACTCCCAAATCCAACATTTTCTGGACTTCTGTCCTGATACAGTCCCTGACATGGTCAGGTTGCCTATAAATCTTATTTTTAATAGGCAGACTGTCCCCAGTGTCCACTTCATGAGTGCACCAGGTGGTCTGACTTGGAGTCAGAGAGAACATATGTCTGTACTGATTGAGCACTTGTCTACAATCAGTTTGCTGCTGAGCAGTGAGGCTGCCTGCCAAGGCTACACCATTCACTGACCCATCATCAGGGTTCTGTGAGAGCAGGTCAGGGAGTGGGTCACTCTCTTCCTCCTGTCCCTCATCAGTAGCCATGAGCAAGCCCATGTCTGCCCTGTCCACATATGGTTTCAGTCTGTTGACATGGAGAACCCTGTGGGGACTCCTGGGTGTTCCTAGGTCTACTAAATAGGTGACCTCACCCTTCTGTTCAACAATGGTATGGGGTCCACTCCACTTGTCTTGGAGAGCTGCTGGGGCCACTGGCTCCAGCACCCACACCTTCTGTCCTGGCTGGTAAACAGTCAGCACAGCCTTTGGTCATGCCAGGCTTTTTGCAGTTCCTGGCTAGCCTCAAGGTTTTTAGTTGCCTTTTTCATGTATTCAGCCATCCTGGAGCGGAGACCAAGTACATGGTCCACTATGTCATGCTTTGGGGGCTTGAGAAGTAACTCCCACCCTTCCTTCACCAAGCACAATGGACCCCTGACAGGGTGACCAAACAAATGTTCAAAAGGGCTGTAGCCAACCCCCTTTTGAGGCACCTCCCTGTATGCAAATAAAAGGCAGGGCAAGAGTATGTCCCATCTTCGCCTAAGCTTTTCTGGGAGCCCTTTAATCATGCCCTTTAAGGTTTTGTTGAATCTCTCAACTAAACCATTGCATTGTGGGTGATAGGGTGTGGTGAACTTGTAAGTCACTCCACACTCCTTCCACATTGCCTTCAAGTATCCAGACATACAGTTTGCATCCCTGTCTGATACAACCTCCTTAGGGAAGCCCACTCTTGAGAAAATTCCCAGGAGGGCTCTTGCCACCACAGGTGCTGTAGTGGTCCTAAGGGGAATAGCCTCTGGGTACCTGGTGGCATGATCCACTACCACCAGGATAAACCTGTGCCCAGATGCTGTTTGGGAATCCATGGGACCAACAATGTCAATCCCCACCCTTTCAAAGGGCACCCCCACCACAGGTAGTGGTATCAGGTGGGTCTTTGTAGTGCCACCTGCCTTGCCACTGGCCTGGCAGGTTACACAGGAGCGACAAAACTCCTTGGTGTCTTCAGACATGTGGGGCCAGTGAAAATGAGGGACAAGTCTGTCCCAAGTCTTGTTCTGGCCCAGGTGACCTGCTAAAGGAATGTCATGGGCTAGGATCAATAGGTAGCCCCTGAACTTCAGAGGTATAACCAACCTACTGGTGGCACCAGGCTTGGGGTCTCTACACTCTGAGTACAAGAGTCCATCATCCCAATATACTTTATGGGTACCACTAGCATTCCCAGCAGCCTCAGCAACAGCTTGCTGTCTGAGGGGTTCAAGAGAGGGGCAGCTCTGCTGCTCCTGGCTCAGATCTGCCCTGGAAGGGCCCCCTGTCCCTAAGAACTCAACCTGATCAGGATCAAGCTCCTCTGGGACAGTTCCTTCCTCAGGACTGAGATCATCCCCCTCAAGAGACTGATCTTCCTTCTGAGCCAAGGGCGAAGGCACTGCCTTAACCCTACTACTCCTCCTCTTGGATGGCACTTGGTCCATTTTTCCAGGATCCAAGGCCTGTTCAGTGTTAGACATTTTGCTCTGTGACCTGGTCACAGCAAACACATCTGTAGGGATCCCCAGCATTTCTGCATGGGTCCTGAGCTCCACTTCTGCCCAAGCTGAAGTTTCAAGATCATTGCCAAGCAAGCATTCCACTGGTAGGTTTGCACTCACCACAACCTTCTTAAGGCCAGTTACCCCTCCCCAGGAGAAGTTAACAACTGCCAGGGTATGGTCTGTTCTGACATTGCTAGCATTGGTCACTTGGTACATTTCACCAAGTATAATCTGCCCAGGATCCACAAGGTCTTGTGTCACCATGGTGACACTTGCCCCTGTGTCCCTAAATGCCAAAGCCTCTTTTCCATTGATTAAGGGCTGTTGCCTGTACTTGCCCAGATTACTGGGACTCACAGAGGAGGTCACATCCATGCCTCCATCACAGACTAGGACAGCCTGAGTGAGTTCTCTGACTAGGTCAGAGCTCATCTCCTTACCCAGGGTCAACCCTACTAAACCCTTGGCCTGTGTACTCCCACCACCAACTGTAACTGCACTAGGGGGAACAGGTGCCTTAGGGGCATTGGTGCGGGCTGGAATAGAGTCTTTGCACTTGGTGCAATCACTGGTCCAGTGTGTCTTTTGCTTACAGACTTTGCACCATGGTTTCTTTTGGCCTTTTCCCTTGTTAGACTGTGAATCCCCACCTGAAGAAGATTTTTGGGGTCTTGTGAAGACTTCTGGTCTTTACCCTTCTCCCCACCCTTATCAGAGTTCTTAGAATCTTGCTTCTTTGGGTCACCACCTTGGTTCTGTACCTTCTGCCTCACCCTGGTTCTGACCCATTTGTCTGCCTTCTTTCCCAATTCTTGGGGAGAGGTCAGATCAGAGTCCACCAGGCACTGATGCAACAGCTGATTTTGACAGTTATTAAGAATCTGCTCCCTCATGATAAGATTGTACAATCCTGTGAAGTCACATAACTTACTGCCCATCAACCAACCTTCCAGAGCCTTAGCAGAACAATCCACATAGTCCACCCAGTCTTGAGTCTGTGCTTTTGGGTATCTCTGAACTTTAACCTGTATTGTTCAGTTGTTCGGCCAAACCCATCAATCAGAGCACTCTTCAAGACTTTGTAATTGTCAGCATCCTCTTCTCTAACAGTGAGGAGCTTGTCTCTACCTTTGTCTGCAAAGGAGAGCCACAAGATTGCTGCCCACTGCTCCTGAGGGACCCTCTGTACTTTACAGGCCCTCTCCAGTGCAGTTATCCATTTGTGGATGTCATCCCCATTCTGGTAGGGAGGGACAATCTTGCTCAGGTTTCTATGGTCATAAGACCTTTCCCTATCTCTGGGGAAATTGCTGCCACCATGGGACTCTAGTCCCATCTTTTTTCTTTGCTTTTCAAGCTCTAGGGACTCCCTGTCTATAGCCAACTGCTCTCTTCTGAGTCTCAACTGAGCTTCTCCATACTTGAGCAGTCTCTCTTTCCTTTCATGAGAGGATTCCCTCCTATGAGAGGAAACAGATGTCCCTATTGAGGTGTCAGAGTGGTTAGACTCCTGAGAAGGAGATCTAGGCCTTCTGGGCACACTCACAACTCTTCCTGGGGGGACAAATGGGAGGTCATTCTGATCCTCATCCTCAGGAGTAGCTGCATTTTCCAGGTCAAGGTCATTGTCCCCTTCCTGGCCAGTTTCAGAGGTTGGGTCCGGGTTATTTTCATCCCTGGCCCCTTCCTCATCTTCTGCCCCACCCTGTCTGCCTACCCCTTCAGACCCTGGTAGTCTTCTGAGATCATCCAGCAGGAGTACCTCTATGAGGCGTTGGGTGTTGGCACTTTTGCCTGTCTTTAGTTTCCTAGCAGTCCTTAATGCTCTCAATTCCAAGAATGGGAGATTATCATACTTGGAGGGAAGAAGCCCATTGGCTTCTGGCTGGGACCCACTGGTTCCTGGCCCTAAAGACATTACTAGTGTGGTGTGGTGTATGCACTACCTACTCTAGTGTGGCCTACTAAACTATCTTGAGTTGTAGAAAGGGTGTGCTATCCCTTAACACACAACTCTAAGTTCAGTAGAACTTACTGTATCCTAAGCTTGATTTATATGTACCTAAGGTACCCTTAGTGGTTTTCAGTTGATCAATTCAATTGAGATTATCTGGTAAAACAATAGCAAGCTGGAATCCCACCGCTGCCACCAATGTGAGAAGTTGGCCTGGTATATGCTGTCCACTAATTATAGTGGGCACCTTGCACCAGTCCAAACAACCCCTTATTGGAGATAGGTTAAAGACAACCTTTATTGAAAGCTATCCTAGTGGTAGCTATGGAGAGCAGCCTTCAGGCTAAGTCTTGAAGGAATGTAAAGCAGCTTGTTTTACCAGTCTGTAATCTCATGAGTGACCAAATGAAAGAGGACCACACCAGGTATATATTTAAAATATATGTATTTAGTCTTAAACACACCCCTCTAGTCTCTTTATGAGGCTAGAGTTCGAAGTACATAAGTTACAAGTCGAATATCAACAGTAATAGCACAAATACACGTTTGAGCCCTAGGGGCGTACCAAACCATATACCAATAAAGTGGTATAAGAACCACGACTGAGCTAGACACAAGGCCTAGAGCCTGAAGAAGTGCTTGGCCCTCAAGGAACCACCCAAGGTAGTGGCACAGGGGACCCACGGGGGACGCGTGCAGTGTGAGAACACAGCCGCGAACCGCCGTTGACTTCTATGGGGAATGTCGCGGTTGGAGTTTTAAAGAAAAAGGACACTTAGAGGAGGACTTGGAGCAAACCCCTTTAGAACTAGGTTGTTCTAGAGTCTATACCCACGGGAGCACCGGAGTACTCAAGTTACCTCACCCAGGGAAGCCGGGTGCATAGGTGTCTTTCGGGGTCGGGTTTTGTCGTCGTTTTCAATGGCGATCTGCTGCCAAGTGCTGCTGGCGACCAAGTCGAAAGTGTTCGGGTGGATCCAAAGGTGGATCGAAGATCTGAAGAACCTGAAAGCAGAGGGGACAGAGTCTGGGTCACTAGCCAGTGACCAGAGAGGCGATGAGCAGATGCCCACCGATGTTGGGTGCTTCAGGTAGGTTGACGGTCGTCTTGACTCTTCAGGCACAAGGTCCAGGAGGCTTTGACGATGACCAGGAGCTGGATTCGAGCTGTCCCACAACGTCTGTCGATTGCAGGGGTGTCGGCGACCGGATTGGACCCAACAAGCCTTAGCAACTGCAAGTCGTGGAAATAGAAGAAGGATGGTTGTACAGACAAGCGAGGTCTGAGGGACTCACCCAGCGAAGGTAAGTCAGGGCACGTCTGGAGCAACCAGGAAAGCCCAAGCAGAAGAAGAGTTGCCTTTGGGAGGGCCCACTAGCCAACGGACTAGCGACCGCGAAGGAGCCTCGAGTGGATACACTTGGAGCTGGCTTGCAGGACACTCGTGGAGTGGAGGCCAGTGATCTTCGGTGCAGTCGGTGCTGGAGGCTGGGGCTACTCGGAGCCCAAAGCACAACTTCGTGGGAGACCAAGAAGAGGATGCACTTGCAAATGTGCTCGGTGTCCAAGGGTCACGGTTCCACGTTACCCACGACAGCTACGGGCCTCAGCTTTGCTGGGGACTCAGGGCAGCCTCGGGGAAGTCTGAAAATCCACCTCTGGTGATGCAAAGACTTCGGCGTCCGGCGGGAGCTTCAGTGATGCAGACCGGACAATTGCTTCTTAGGTGCCTGCCAAGCAGGGGAGTCACTCCTTGACCCCAAGGGAGATTCTTCAGTCCTCTAATCTTCAGGTAGAGCGTCGAAGATCCAGGATTCAGTGTCAGAGTTTCGTCCAGGGTAATCTACAGTCCTAAAGACTTGGGTCCCATACTTATACTAAGTTAGGGGGTTCGACATACTCTGGGGACCCACCTATGGGAGGGTCAGGGAAGAGGGGTGGTTACACCCATTTCCCTTTGTCCAGTTTCGCGCCAGAGCAGGGGCAGGTAGCCCCTGCAACCGGTTTGAACTGGCATATGCACAGGGACACCAAATGTGCCCCCAGTGCAGGACTTCAAAGCACCAGAGGGTGCTCCTTCCCGGCCCCAATACACACTATCCTGTCTGGGGAGGTGGTTACACCTCCCTTCGACAGGAAACCTATTGTCCAGGCCTCCCCTGCCGGAGTTTCAGTCAGCAGCAGGAGGCCAGACCCGTGTCTGTGGCAGCGGCATCCATTTTGTGATGCCAGGGCTCTGGAAAGAAGTTACTGGGTAACCCAGTGTGTACATGTCTCTCCCTCTAGAAGGGTGGAATGCTACCCCCGCCGCCAGAACTGGTGGGTGGGTAGTATTCCAAGATGTTTGACACCAAACACGACATGTTTTGGTGCAGCCAGTCCAAAGTTAGCATTGTACCGTGAGGATATAATGCACTTAAAAGTATATGGTCAGGCTGCACTACAAACAGCATCAGAGAAGGGTCTCCGAACGCTGCAGAGGGGCTCTGCTCATGCAGGGGCACCCTCTCACATAAGAACCAAGCACTCTGCCTTCAGGATTGATAAGGCCTGCCATAGGAGTGACTTATAGGTTTATATGTGTGTACATATGTAGTGATATAGGTAACCTATATCACAGTAAGGGGTGCATGCACCACCTTACCCAGGCTGCAGTAGCAGACCTGTGGTGTCATTTTGGATGACCTTCCAGGGGTGGCACAATACATGCTGCAGCCCCTGGTAGGTCTCTGAGGTACCTATGCCCTGGGTACATAGTATACCATATACTAGGGACTTATAAGGGCACTCCAGATTCCAATCAGAGATGTGCCTAAGGCACATGGAACCATTTTAGAGAGGAAGCAGCTAGGCTGGGGTTCTGATTAGCAGGGCCCCAGCCAGACTAAAGTCGAAAAACAGTGAAGCATCAGCAAAAAGTGGGGGTACCCATGAGAAGCAGATCCTACTCTCCTACACTGGTCACCTGGTGTAACTGCACCAAGCTTTCTGCAATAGGAACATCTATTGGTCACCTGGTGTAACTGAACCATGCTATGTGCCACAGGAACATCTATTGGTCCCCAGGTGTAAGTGCACCATGCTATGTGCCACAGGGGCATTTATTGATCACCTGGTGTAACTGCAGCATGCTATGTGCCACAGGGACGTCTATTGGTCAACTGGTGTAAGTGCATTATGCTATGCGCCACAGGGACATCTATTGGTCACTTGGTATAACTGCGCCATGATATGTGCCACAGGGACACCTATTGGTCACATGTAAATGCATCATGATATGTGCCACAGGGACCTCTATTGGTGACTTGGTGTAAGTGAACCATTCTGTGCCACAGGGACACCTATTGGTCACCTGGTGTAAATGCACCATGCATTGTCAATAGAGACATCTATTGGTCACCTGGTGTAACTGCACCATGCTATGTGCCACAGGGACTATTATTGGTCATATGGTGTAACTGCACCATGTTATGTGCTACAGGGTCATCTATTGGTTACCTGATTGTAACTGCACCATGCTATGTCCCACAGGGACGTCTATTGGTCACCTTGGGTAACTGCTCCATGCTATGTGCCACAGGGAAATCTAGTGGTATCCTGGTGTAAGTGCGCCATACTGTTAGCCACTGGGACATCTATTAGTCACCTGGTGTAACTGCGTCATGCTATGTGCCACAGGGACATCTATTGGTCAACTTGGTTAACTGCACCATGCTATGTGCCTCAGGCACATCTTTTGGTCACCTGGTGTAACTGCACCATGAGGTGTGCCAAAGGGACATCTATTGGTCACTTGGTGTAACTGCACCATCTTTGTGCCAAATGGACATCTATTTGCCACTTGGTGCAACTGCACCATGCTTTGTGCCATAGGGACATCTATTGGTCACTTGGTGTAAGTGCACAATCTTTGTGCCATAGGGACATCTATTAGTCACCTGGTGTATCTGCACCATGCTTTGTGCCACAGGGACATCTATTGATCACTTGGTGTAACTGCACCAAGTTGTGAGCCTATGGTACATCTGTTGGTCACCTGATGTAAATGCACCATATGTGCCACAGGGACATCTATTGGTCACTTGGTGTAACTGCACCATGCTTTGTGTCATAGGGACATCGAGTGGTTACCTGGTTTAACTGCACAATGCTATGTGCCACAGTGACATTTGTCACCTGGTGTAAGTGCACTTTGTTATGTGCCACAGGGACATCTATTGGCCAGTTGGTGGAACTGCAATATGCTATGTGCCACAGGGACATCTTTTGTTCAACTTGGGTAACTGCACCATGCCATGTGCCACAGGGACATCTATTGGTATCCTGGTGTAAGTGCACCATACTGTTAGCCACAGGGACATCTATTGGTCACCTGGTGTAACTGCACTATGCTATGTGCCACAGGCACATCTGTTGGTCACCTTGTGTGTGTGCACCATAATATGTGCCACAGGGACATCTATTGGTCACCTGGTGTAAGTGCACTATGCTATGTGCCACAGGGACATCTGTGGGTCATCTGGTGTAACTGCACCATGCTATGTGCCATACGGACATCCATTAGTCAATTGATGCAACTGCACCATGATGATAGCCACACAGACATCTATTGGTCACCTGGTGTAACTGCACCATACTGTGTGGTATAGGGACATCTATTGGTCACATGGTCGTAACTGCACCATGCTTAATGCCACAAGGACCTATATTGGTCCTGGTGTAAGTAGACCATGCTATGTGCCATAGGGACGTCTATTGGTCACCTTGAGCAACTGCACCTTGCTATGTGCCATAGGGACACCTATTGGTCACCTGGTGTTACTGCACCATGCTTTGTGCCATAGGAACATCAATTGGTCACCTGGTGTAACTGCACCATGCTATGTGCCACAGGGACTATTATTGGTCATATGGTGTAACGGCACCATGTTATGTGCTACAGGTTCATCTGCGTGTCACCTGATTGTAACTGCACCATGCTATGTGCCACAGGGACATCTATTGGCATCCTGGTGTAAGTGCACCATGCTATGTGCCACAGGGACATCTATTGATCATCTGGTGTAATTGCCCAACGCTATGTGCCACAGGGACATCTATTGGTAATACTGTGTAACTGCACCACGCTATGTGCCAAAGGGACATCAATTGCTCAACTGGTATAACTGCACAAAGCTATGGGCCAAAGGGACATCTTTTGGTCATCTAGTGTAACTGCACCATGCTATGTACCACAGGGACATCTATTGGTCACCTGGTGTATGTGCACCATGCTATGTGCCATAGGGACATCTATTAGTCCACTGGTGTATCTGCACCATGCTTTGTGCCACAGGGACTTATATTGGTCACCTGGTGTAATTAGACCATGCTATGTGCCATAGGGACATCTATTGGTCAACTGGTATAAGTGCACCATGCTTTGTGCCACAGGGACATCTATTGTTCACTTGGTTGTAACTACACCATGCTGTGTGTCATAGGGACATCTAGTGGTCACTTGGTGTAAGTGAACCATTCTGTGCCACAGGGACACCTATTGGTCACCTGGTGTAACTGCACCATGCTTTGTGCCATAGGGACATCTATTGGTCACCTGGTGTAACTGCACCATACTGTGTGGTATAGGGACATTTATTGGTCACATGGTTGTAACTGCACCATGCTATGTGCCACACGGACCTATATTGGTCACCTGGTGTAAGTGCACCATGCTATGTGCCACGTGGACATCTATTGGTCACCTGGTGTAACTGCACCGTACTGTGGGGTATAGGGACATCATTTGTTCACCTGGTGTAAGTAGACCATACTATGTGCCATAGGGACATCTATTGGTCACTTGGTGTAAGTGAACCATTCTGTACCACAGGGACACCTATTGGTGACCTGGTGTAACTGCACCATGCTTTGTGTCCTAAGGACATCTATTGGTCACCTGGTGTAACTGAGACATGCTGTGTGCCACACAGACAGTTGTTGGTCAACTGTTGTAACTGCACAATGATATGTGCCACAGGGACATCTATTGGTCAGCTTGGGTAACTGCACCATACTGTTAGCCACAGGGACACCTATTGGTCACCTGGTGTAACTGCAATATTATTATTTATTATTATTCGCATTTGTAAAGCACGCGGCTACTCAATAGTGTCCCGGCGCTGGCAGAGCTTTGTGCCATAGAGACATCTATTGTTATCCTGGTTTAACTGCACCATGCTGTGTGCCACACACAGCTGTTGGTCAACTGTTGTAACTGCACAATGCTATGTGCCACAGGGACATATATTGGTCAACTGGTGTAAGTGCACCATGCTATGTGCCACAGGCACATCTATTGGTCACCTGGTGTATGTGCACCATGCTATGTGCCATAGGGATATCTATTAGTCACCTGGTGTATCTGCACCATGCTATGTGTCACAGGGAAATCTGTTGGTCACGTGGTTGTAACTGCACCATGTTATGTGCCACGTGGATAGCTATTGGTCACCTTTTGTAACTGCACCATACTGTGGGGTATAGGGACCTCATTTGGTCACCTGCTGTAAGTAGACCATGCTATGTGCCACAGGCACATCTATTGGTCACTTGATGTAACTGCACCAAGCTTTGATCTATTGGTCAGTTGGTGTAACTGCAATATGATATGTGCCACAGGGACATCTGTTGGTCTCTTGGTGTAACAACACCATGCTATGTGCCACTTGGACATCTATTGGTCACCTGGTGTAACTGCACCATACTGTGGGGTATAGATACATCATTTGGTCACCTGGTGTAAGTAGACCATGCTATGTGCCATAGGGACATCTATTGGTCAACTGGTGTAAGTGCAACATGGTATGTGCCAATGAGACATCTATTTGTCACCTGGTGTAAGTGCACTATGCTATGCGCCACAGGGACATCTATTGGTCACTTGGTATAACTGCGCCATGATATGTGCCACAGGGACACCTATTGGTCACATGTAACTGCACCATGATATGTGCCACAGGGACCTCTATTGGTCACTTTGTGTAAGTGAACCATTCTGTGCCACAGGAACACCTATTGGTCACCTGGTGTAACTGCAGCATGCTATGTGCCACAGGGACACCTATTGGTCACCTAGTGTAACTGCGACATGCTTTCTGTAATAGGGACATCTATTGATCACTTGGTGTAACTGCACTCTGCTTTGAACCATTGGTACATCTATTGGTCGCCTGATGTAAATGCACCATATGTGCCACAGGGACATCTATTGGTCACTTGGTGTAACTGCACCATGCTGTGTGTAATAAGGACATCTAGTGGTCATCTGATGTAACTGCACCATATTATTTGCTACAGGGTCATCTATTGCTCATTTGGTTGTAACGTCACCATGCTATGTGCCACAACGACCTCTATTTGTAACCTGATGTAAGTGCACCATCTTATGTGCCACAGGGAGTATTATTGGTCATATGGTGTAACTGCACCATGCTATGTGCCACAGGGATTATTATTGGTTATATGGTGTAACTACGCCATGCTATGTGCCACAGGGACATCTATTGGTCACTTTTTGTAAGTGCACCATAATAATTGCCACAGGGACCTATATTGGTCACTTGGTGTAACTGCAATATGCTATGTCCACGGGCACATCTATTGGTGACTTGTAAGTGCACCATGCAATATGCCACAGGGACATCTATTGGTTACCTGGTGTAACTGCACTATGTTATGTGCTACAGGGTCATCTATTGGTCACCTGGTTTAACTGCACCATGCTATGTTCCATATTGTAAAGCGCTCTGATACCCGCGTGGGTCATGTTCGCGCTATATAAAACTTTATAAATAAAATAAAATAAAAATAATGACATCTATTTGTCACCTGATGTAAGTGCACTATGGTATGTGCCACAATGACATCTATTGGTCACCTGGTGTAACTGCACCATACTGTGGGGTATAGATACATCATTTGGTCACCTGGTGTAAGTAGACCATGCTATGTGCCATAGGGACATCTATTGGTCACCTGAAGCAACTGCACCTTGCTATGTGCCATAGGGACATCTATTGGTCAACTGGTGTAAGTGCACTATGCTATGCGCCACAGGGACACTTATTGGTAACCTGGTGTAACTGCACCATGCTTTGTGCTATAGGAACATCTATTGGTCACCTGATTGTAACTGCACCATTCTATGTGCCTCAGGGACATCTATTGGTCACCTTGGGTAACTGCACCATGCTATGTGCCACAGGCACATCTATTGGTCTCCTGGTGTAAGTGCAACATGCTATGTGCCAATGATACATCTATTGGACACCTGGTATAACTGCACCATGCTATGTGCCACGTGGACATCTATTGGTCACCTGGTGTAAGTAGACCATGCTATGTGCCATAGGAACATCTATTGGTCACCGGAGCAACTGCCCCTTGCTATGTGCCATAGGGCCATCTATTGGTCAACTGGTATAAGTGCACATTGCTATGTGCCACAGGGACATTTATTGGTTACCTGGTGTAACTGCACCATGTTATGTGCTACATGGCCATCTATTGGTCACTTGTTGTAAGCGCACTAGGCTATGGGCTACAGCTACATCTATTGTTCTCCTGGTGTAAGTGCACCATACTATGTGCCACAGGGGCATCTATTTTTCATCTGGTGTAACTACACAATGCAATGTGCCATAGGGGCCCCTATTGCTCACCTCGTCTAAGTGAACCATTCTGATAGCAAGAGAGACACCTGGTGTAACTGCAACATGCTTTCTGCAATAGGAACATCCACTGGTCACTTGGTGTAGCTGCACCATGCTATGTGCCAATGGGACATCTATTGGTAGCCTAGTGTAACGGCACCATGCAACTCCATCAAGCTATGTGCCATAGGGACATCTGTTGGTCACCTTGTGTAACTGCACCATGCTATGTGCCACACAGACAGCTATTGGTCAACTGGTGTAACTGGACCATGCTATGTGCCACAGGGAGATCTATTGGTCCCCGGCTGTAAGTGCGCCATGCTATGTGCCACAGGGGCATTTATTGGTCACCTGGTGTAACTGCAGCATGCTATGTGCCACAGGGACATCTATTGGTCACTTTTAAGTGCACCATGATATGTACCACAGGGACCTCTATTGGTCACTTGATGTAACTACACCATGCTATGTGCCATAGGGACATTTATTGGTCACCTGGTGTAGCTGCACCATGCTATGTGCCACAGGTGCATCTATTGGTCACCTGGTGTAACTGCATGATGCTATGTGCCACAGGGACATCTATTGGTCCCCGGGTGTAAGTGCGCCATGCTATGTGCCACAGGGGCATTTATTGGTCACCTGGTGTAATTGCAGCATGCTATGTGCCACAGGGACATCTGTTGGTCACCTGGTGTAAGTGCACTATGCTATGCGCCACAGGGACATCTATTGTTCACTTGGTATAACTGCGCCATATGTGCCACAGGGACATCTATTGGTCACTTGGTGTAACTGCACCATGCTTTGTGCCTAAGGGACATCTATTGGTCACCTGGTGTAACTGCACCATGCTTTGTGCCATAGGGACATCTATTGGTCACCTGGTGTAACTGCACCATGCTATGTGCCACAGGGACTATTTATTGGTCATATGGTGTAACTGCACCATACTATGTGCTACAGGGTCATCTACTGGTCACCTGATTGTAACTGCACCCTGCTATGTGCCACAGGGACATCTATTGGTCAACTGGTATAAGTGCACCATGCTATGTGCCTCAGGCACATCTATTGGTCACATCTATTGGTGTATGTGCACAATGCTATGTGCCATAGGGACATCTATTAGACACCTTGTGTATCTGCACCATGCAATGGGTCCCATGGAAATCTGCTGGTCACTTGGTGTAACTGCACCATGCTATGTGCCAAAGGGCCATCTATTCGTCACCTGGTGTATCTGCACCATACTGTGGGGTATAGGGACATCTTTTGGTCACCTGGTGTAACTACACCATGCTATGTGCCATAGGGACATCTGTTGGTCACATGGTCGTAACTGCACCATGCTATGTGCCACAAGGACCTATATTGGTCACCTGGTGTAAGTAGACCATGCTATGTGCCATATGGACATCCATTGGTCACCTTGAGCAACTGCACCATGGTTTGTGTCATAGGGACACCTATTGGTCATCTGATGTAAATGCACCATATTATGTGCTACAGGGTCATCTATTGGTCACTTGGTATAACTGTGCCATGATATGTGCCACAGGGACACCTATTGGTCACCTGGTGTAACTGCACCATGCTTTCTGCAATAGGAACATCTATTGGGTACTTGGTGTAATTGCAGCATGCTATGTGCCACAGGGACATCTGTTGGTCACCTGGTGTAAGTGTACTATGCTATGCGCCACAGGGACATCTATTGTTCACTTGGTATAACTGCGCCATATGTGCCACAGGGACATCTATTGGTCACTTGTAAGTGCACCATGATATGTGCCACAGGGACCTCTATTGGTCACTTGGTGTAACTGCACCATGCTTTGTGCCTAAGGGACATCTATTGGTCACCTGGTGTAACTGCACCATGCTATGTGCCACAGGGACTATTTATTGGTCATATGGTGTAACTGCACCATGCTATGTGCTACAGGGTCATCTACTGGTCACCTGATTGTAACTGCACCCTGCTATGTGCCACAGGGAGATCTATTGGTCACCTGGTGTATGTGCACAATGCTATGTGCCATAGGGACATCTATTAGACACCTGGTGTATCTGCACCATGCAATGGGTCCCATGGAAATCTGCTGGTCACTTGGTGTAACTGCACCATGCTATGTGCCAAAGGGCCATCTATTCGTCACCTGGTGTAACTGCACCATACTGTGGGGTATAGGGACATCTTTTGGTCACCTGGTGTAATCTACACCATGCTATGTGCCATAGGGACATCTGTTGGTCACATGGTCGTAACTGCACCATGCTATGTGCCACAAGGACCTATATTGGTCACCTGGTGTAAGTAGACCATGCTATGTGCCATATGGACATCTATTGGTCACCTTGAGCAACTGCACCTTGCTATGTGCCATAGGGACATCTATTGGTCAACTGGTATAGGTGCACTATGCTATGTGCCACAGGGGCATCTATTGTTCATCTGGTGTAACTGCACCATGCTATGTGCCATAGGGACATTTATTGGTCACCTGGTGTAACGGCACCATGCAATGTGCCATAGGGACAGCTATTGGTCAGATGGTGTAACTGTAATATGCTATGTGCCACAGGGACATCTATTGGTTTCCTGGTGTAACTGTTATATGCTATGTGCCACAGTGACATCTATTGGTCACCTGGTGTATGTGCACCATGCTATGTGACATAGGGCCATCTATTCATCACCTGGTGTAAGTGCAATATGCTATGTGCCAAAGGGACATCTATTGGTCAGATGGTGTAACTGTAATATGCTATGTGCCACAGGGACATCTGTTGGTCACTTGGTGTAACTACACCATGTTATGTGCCATAGGGACTTTTATTGGTCACCTGGTGTAGCTGCACCATGCTATGTGCCACAGGGACATCTATTGGTCACTTTTAAGTGCACCATGATATGTACCACAGGGACCTCTATTGGTCACTTGGTGTAAGTGCACCATTCTGTGCCACAGGGACACCTATTGGTCACCTGGTGTTACTGCACCATGCTTTCTGCCATAGGAACATCTATTGGTCCCCGGGTGTAAGTGCACCATGCTATGTGCCACAGGGGCATTTATTGGTCACCTGGTGTAACTGCACCATGCTATGTGCCACAGGAACATCTATTGGTCCCGGGTGTAACTGCACCATGCTATGTGCCACAGAAACATCTATTGGTCCCCGGGTGTAAGTACACCATGCTATGTGCCACAGGGGCATTTATTGATCACCTGGTGTAACTGCACCATGCTATGTGCCACAGGGACGTCTATTGGTCAACTGGTGTAACTGCACCATGCTATGTGCCACAGGGACGTCTATTGGTCAACTGGTGTAACTGCACCATGCTATGTGCCACAGGGACATCAATTGGTCACCTTGTGTAACTGCACCATGCTATGTGCCACAGGGACATCTATTGGTCACCTGGTGTAACTGCACCATGCTATGTGCCACAGGGACATCTATTGGTCACCTGGTGTAAGTGTACCATGCTATACGCCACAGGGACATCTATTGGTCACTTGGTATAACTGCGCCATGCTATGTGCCACAGGGACATCTATTGGTCACTTGGTATAACTGCGCCATGCTATGTGCCACAGGGACATCTATTGGTCACCTGGTGTAAATGCACTATGCTATACGCCACAGGGACATCTATTGGTCACCGGGTGTAACTGAAATATGCGATGTGCCACAGGGACATCTGTTGGTCACTTGGTGTGACTACACCATGCTATGTGCCATAGGTACATATATTGGTCACCTGGTGTAACTGCACCATAGTGTGTGATATAGGTACATCTTTTGGTCATCTGGTGTAACTGCACCATGCTATGTGCCACAGGGACATTTAATGGTCACCTGGTGTAAGTGCACCATGCTATGTGCCACAGGGGCATCTATTTTTCATCTGGTGTAACTGCACCATGATATGTGCCATAGGGACACCTATTGCTCACCTCGTGTAAGTGAACCATTCTGATAGCCACAGGTACACCTATTGGTCACCTGATGTAAATGCACCATGATATGTGCCACAGTGACATGTATTGGTCACTTGGTGTAACTGCACCATGGTTTGTGTCATAGGGACACCTATTGGTCATCTGATGTAAATGCACCATATTATGTGCTACAGGGTCATCTATTGGTCACTTGGTATAACTGTGCCATGATATGTGCCACAGGGACACCTATTGGTCACCTGATGTAACTGCACCATGCTTTCTGCAATAGGAACATCTATTGGGTACTTGGTGTAATTGCAGCATGCTATGTGCCACAGGGACATCTGTTGGTCACCTGGTGTAAGTGCACTATGCTATGCGCCACAGGGACATCTATTGGTCACTTGTCAGTGCACCATGATATGTGCCACAGGGACCTCTATTGGTCACTTGGTGTAACTGCACCATGCTTTGTGCCTAAGGGACATCTATTGGTCACCTGGTGTAACTGCACCATCCTTTGTGCCATAGGGACATCTATTGGTCACCTGGTGTAACTGCACCATGCTATGTGCCACAGGGACTATTTATTGGTCATATGGTGTAACTGCACCATGCTATGTGCTACAGGGTCATCTACTGGTCACCTGATTGTAACTGCACCCTGCTATGTGCCACAGGGACATCTATTGGTCAACTGGTATAAGTGCACCATGCTATGTGCCTCAGGCACATCTATTGGTCACCTGGTGTATGTGCACAATGCTATGTGCCATAGGGACATCTATTAGACACCTGGTGTATCTGCACCATGCAATGGGTCCCATGGAAATCTGCTGGTCACTTGGTGTAACTGCACCATGCTATGTGCCAAAGGGCCATCTATTCGTCACCTGGTGTAACTGCACCATACTGTGGGGTATAGGGACATCTGTTGGTCACATGGTCGTAACTGCACCATGCTATGTGCCACAAGGACCTATATTGGTCACCTGGTGTAAGTAGACCATGCTATGTGCCATATGGACATCTATTGGTCACATGGTCGTAACTGCACCATGCTATGTGCCACAAGGACCTATATTGGTCACCTGGTGTAAGTAGACCATGCTATGTGCCATATGGACATCTATTGGTCACCTTGAGCAACTGCACCTTGCTATGTGCCATAGGGACATCTATTGGTCAACTGGTATAGGTGCACCATGCTATGTGCCACAGGGGCATCTATTGTTCATCTGGTGTAACTGCACCATGCTATGTGCCATAGGGACATTTATTGGTCACCTGGTGTAACGGCACCATGCAATGTGCCATAGGGACAGCTATTGGTCAGATGGTGTAACTGTAATATGCTATGTGCCACAGGGACATCTGTTGGTCACTTGGTGTAACTACACCATGTTATGTGCCATAGGGACTTTTATTGGTCACCTGGTGTAGCTGCACCATGTTATGTGCCACAGGGACATCTATTGGTCACTTTGAAGTGCAACATGATATGTACCACAGGGACCTCTATTGGTCACTTGGTGTAAGTGCACCATTCTGTGCCACAGGGACACCTATTGGTCACCTGGTGTTACTGCACCATGCTTTCTGCCATAGGAACATCTATTGGTCCCCGGGTGTAAGTGCACCATGCTATGTGCCACAGGGGCATTTATTGGTCACCTGGTGTAACTGCACCATGCTATGTGCCACAGGAACATCTATTGGTCCCGGGTGTAACTGCACCATGCTATGTGCCACAGGAACATCTATTGGTCCCCGGGTGTAAGTGCATGATGCTATGTGCCACAGGGGCATTTATTGATCACCTGGTGTAACTGCACCATGCTATGTGCCACAGGGACGTCTATTGGTCAACTGGTGTAACTGCACCATGCTATGTGCCACAGGGACATCTATTGGTCACCTGGTGTAATGCACCATGCTATGTGCCACAGGGACATCTATTGGTCACCTGGTGTAACTGCACCATGCTATGTGCCACAGGGACATCTATTGGTCACCTGGTGTAAGTGCACCATGTTATACGCCACAGGGACATCTATTGGTCACTTGGTATAACTGCGCCATGCTATACGCCACAGGGACATCTATTGGTCACCGGGTGTAACTAAAATATGCGATGTGCCACAGGGACATCTGTTGGTCACTTGGTGTGACTACACCATGCTATGTGCCATAGGTACATCTATTGGTCACCTGGTGTAACTGCACCATAGTGTGTGATATAGGTACATCTTTTGGTCATCTGGTGTAACTGCACCATTCTATGTGCCACAGGGACATTTATTGGTCACCTGGTGTAAGTGCACCATGCTATGTGCCACAGGGGCATCTATTTTTCATCTGGTGTAACTGCACCATGATATGTGCCATAGGGACACCTATTGCTCACCTCGTGTAAGTGAACCATTCTGATAGCCACAGGTACACCTATTGGTCACCTGATGTAAATGCACCATGATATGTGCCACAGTGACATGTATTGGTCACTTGGTGTAACTGCACCATGGTTTGTGTCATAGGGACACCTATGGGTCATCTGATGTAAATGCACCATATTGTGTGCTACAGGGTCATCTATGGGTCACTTGGTATAACTGTGCCATGATATGTGCCACAGGGACACCTATTGGTCACCTGGTGTAACTGCACCATGCTTTCTGCAATAGGAACATCTATTGGGTACTTGGTGTAACTGCACCATGCTATGTGCCACAGGAACTAATATTGGTCATATGGTGTAAGTGCACCATGTTATGTGCCACAGGGACATCTATTAGTCACTTGGTGTAACTGAAATATGCTGTGTGCCACACAGACAGCTGTTGGTCAACTGTTGTAACTGCTCGATGATATGTGCCACAGGGACATCTATTGGTCAGCTTTGGTAACTGCACCATACTGTTAGCCACAGGGACATCTATTGGTCACCTGGTGTAACTGCACCATGCTTTGTGCCATAGGGACATCTATTGGTCACCTGGTGTAAGTAGACCATGCTATGTGCCATAGGGACATCTATTGGTCACCTTGAGCAACTGCACCTTGCTATGTGCCATAGGGACACCTATTGGTCACCTGGTGTTACTGCACCATACTTTGTGCCATAGAAACATCAATTGGTCACCTGGTGTATCGGCACCATGTTATGTGCCACAGGGACTATTATTGGCCGTATGGTGTAACTGCACCATGCTATGTGCCACAGGGACATCTATTGGTCACCTGGTGTAACTGCACCATGCTATGTGCCACAGGAACATCTATTGGTCCCCGGGTGTAGGTGCACCATGCTATGTGCCACAGGGGCATTTATTGATCACCTGGTGTAACTGCAGCATGATATGTGCCACAGGGACGTCTAATGGTCAACTGGTGTAAGTGCATTATGCTATGTGCCACAGGGACATCTATTGGTCACTTGGTATAACTGCGCCATGATATGTGCCACAGGGACACCTATAGGTCACATGTAAGTGCATCATGATATGTGCCACACGGACCTCTATTGGTCACTTGGTGTAAGTGAACCATTCTGTGCCACAGGGACACCTATTGGTCACCTGGTGTATCTGCACCATGCATTGTCAATAGAGACATCTATTGGTCACCTGGTGTAACTGCACCATGCTATGTGCCACAGGGACTATTATTGGTCATATGGTGTAACTGCACCATGTTATGTGCTACAGGGTCATCTGTTGGTCACCTGATTGTAACTGCACCATGCTATGTGCCACAGGGACGTCTATTGGTCACCTTGGGTAACTGCTCCATGCTATGTGCCACAGGGAAATCTAGTAGTATCCTGGTGTAAGTGCGCCATACTGTTAGCCACTGGGACATCTATTAGTCACCTGGTGAAACTGCATCCTGCTATGTGCCACAGGGACATCTATTGGTCAACTTGGGTAACTGCACCATGCTATGTGCCTCAGGCACATCTATTGGTCTCCTGGTGTAAGTGCACCATGCTATGTGCTATAGGGACATCTATTAGTCACCTGGTGTATCTGCACCATGCTATGGGTCACATGGAAATCTGTTGGTCACTTGGTGTAACTGCACCATAATATGTGCCACAGGGACATCTATTGGTCACCTGGTGTAAGTGCACTATGCTTTCTGCCATAGGGACATCTTTTGGTCACCTGGTGTAACTGCACCATGATGTGTGCCAAAGGGACATCTATTGGTCATCTGGTGTACGTGCACCAAGATATGTGCCAAAGGGACATCTATTGGTCACTTTGTGTAAGTGCACAATCTTTGTGCCAATGGGACATCTATTTGCCACTTGGTGTATCTGCACCATGCTTTGTGCCACAGGGACATCTATTGATCACTTGGTGTAACTGCACCAAGTTGTGAGCCATTGGTACATCTGTTGGTCACCTGATGTAAATGCACCATATGTGCCACAGGGACATCTATTGGTCACTTGGTGTAACTGCACCATGCTTTGTGTCATAGGGACATCGAGTGGTTACCTGGTTTAACTGCACAATGCTATGTGCCACAGTGACATTTGTCACCTGGTGTAAGTGCACTTTGCTATGTGCCACAGGGACATCTATTGGCCAGTTGGTGGAACTGCAATATTCTATGTGCCACAGGGACATCTATTCAACTTAGGTAACTGCACCATGCCATGTGCCACAGGGACATCTATTGGTATCCTGGTGTAAGTGCACCATACTGTTAGCCACAGGGACATCTATTGGTCACCTGGTGTAACTGCACTATGCTTTGTGCCACAGGGACATCTATTGGTCAACTGGTATAAGTGCACCATGCTATGTGCCACAGGCACATCTGTTGGTCACCTTGTGTGTGTGCACCATAATATGTGCCACAGGGACATCTATTGGTCACCTGGTGTAAGTTCACTATGCTATGTGTCACAGGGACATCTGTGGGTCATCTGGTGTAACTGCACCATGCTATGTGCCATATGAACATCCATTAGTCAACTGATGCAACTGCACCATGATGATAGCCACACAGACATCTATTGGTCACATGGTCGTAACTGCACCATGCTTAATGCCACAAGGACCTATATTGGTCACCTGGTGTAAGTAGACCTTGCTATGTGCCATAGGGACATCTATTTGTCACCTTGAGCAACTGCACCTTGCTATGTGCCATAGGGACACCTATTGGTCACCTGGTGTTACTGCACCATGCTTTGTGCCATAGGAACATCAATTGGTCACCTGGTGTAACTGCACCATGCTATGTGCCACAGGGACTATTATTGGTCATATGGTGTAACTGCACCATGTTATGTGCTACAGGTTCATCTGTTGGTCACCTGATTGTAACTGCACCATGCTATGTGCCACAAGGACATCTATTGTTCACCTTGGGTTACAGCACTATGCTATGTGCCACAGGGACATCTATTGGCATCCTGGTGGAAGTGCACCATGCTATGTGCCACAGGGACATCTATTGATCATCTGGTGTAATTGCCCAAAGCTATGTGCCACAGGGACATCTATTGGTAATACTGTGTAACTGCACCACGCTATGTGCCATAGGGACACCAATTGCTCAACTGGTATAACTGCACAATGCTATGGGCCAAAGGGACGTCTTATGGTCATCTAGTGTAACTGCACCATGCTATGTACCACAGGGATATCTATTGGTCACCTGGTGTATGTGCACCATGCTATGTGCCATAGGGACATCTATTAGTCCACTGGTGTATCTGCACCATGCTTTGTGCCACAGGGACCATATTGGTCACCTGGTGTAAGTAGACCATGCTAAGTGCCATAGGGACATCTATTGGTCAACTGGTATAAGTGCACTATGCTTTGTGCCACAGGGACATCTATTGGTCACTTGGTTGTAACTACACCATGCTGTGTGTCATAGGGACATCTAGTGGTCACTTGGTGTAAGTGAACCATTCTGTGCCACAGGGACACCTATTGGTCACCTGGTGTAACTGAGACATGCTGTGTGCCACACAGACAGCTGTTGGTCAACTGTTGTAACCGCACAATATGTGCCACAGGGACATCTATTGGTCAGCTTGGGTAACTGCACCATACTGTTAGCCACAGGGACATCTATTGGTCACCTGGTGTAACTGCAACATTATTATTTATTATTATTCGCATTTGTAAAGCACGTGGCTACTCGATAGTGTCCCGGCGCTGTCAGAGCTTTGTGCCATAGAGACATCTATTGTTATCCTGGTGTAACTGCACCATGCTGTGTGCCACACACAGCTGTTGGTCAACTGTTGTAACTGCACAATGCTATGTGCCACAGGGACATATATTGGTCAACTGGTGTAAGTGCACCATGCTATGTGCCACAGGCACATCTATTGGTCACCTGGTGTATGTGCACCATGCTATGTGCCATAGGGATATCTATTAGTCACCTGGTGTATCTGCACCATGCTATGCAGGGAAATCTGTTGGTCACATGGTTGTAACTGCACCATGTTATGTGCCACAAGGACCTATATTGGTCTCCTGGTGTAAGTGCACAGTGCTATGTGCCACGTGGATATCTATTGGTCACCTTTTGTAACTGCACCATACTGTGGGGTATAGGGACATCATTTGGTCACCTGCTGTAAGTAGACCATGCTATGTGCCACTTGATGTAACTGCACCAAGCTTTGATCTATTGGTCAGTTGGTGTAACTGCAATATGATATGTGCCACAGGGACATCTGTTGGTCTCTTGGTGTAACAACACCATGCTATGTGCCACTTGGACATCTATTGGTCACCTGGTGTAACTGCACCATACTGTGGGGTATAGATACATCATTTGGTCACCTGGTGTAAGTAGACCATGCTATGTGCCATAGGGACATCTATTGGTAACCTGAAGCAACTGCACCTTGCTATGTGCCATAGGGACATCTATTTGTCACCTGGTGTAAGTGCACTATGCTATGCGCCACAGGGACATCTATTGGTCACTTGGTATAACTGCGCCATGATATGTGCCACAGGGACACCTATTGGTCACATGTAACTGCACCATGATATGTGCCACAGGGACCTCTATTGGTCACTTTGTGTAAGTGAACCATTCTGTGCCACAGGAACACCTATTGGTCACTTGGTGTAACTGCAGCATGCTATGTGGCACAGGGACACCTATTGGTCACCTAGTGTAACTGCGACATGCTTTCTGTAATAGGGACATCTATTGATCACTTGGTGTAACTGCACTCTGCTTTGAACCATTGGTACATCTATTGGTCGCCTGATGTAAATGCACCATATGTGCCACAGGAACATCTATTGGTCACTTGGTGTAACTGCACCATGCTGTGTGTCATAGGGACATCTAGTGGTCACCTGATGTAACTGCACCATATTATTTGCTACAGGCTCATCTATTGGTCACTTGGTTGTAACGTCACCATGCTATGTGCCACAACGACCTCTATTTGTAACCTGATGTAAGTGCACCATCTTATGTGCCACAGGGAGTATTATTGGTCATATGGTGTGACTGCACCATGCCATGTGCCACAGGGATTATTATTGGTTATATGGTGTAACTACACCATGCTATGTGTCACAGGGACATCTATTGGTCACTTGTTGTAAGTGCACCATGATATGTGCCACAGGGACCTATATTGGTCACTTGGTGTAACTGCAATATGCTATGTCCACAGGGACATCTATTGGTTACCTGGTGTAACTGCACCATGTTATGTGCTACAGGGTCATCTATTGGTCACCTGGTTTAACTGCACCATGCTATGTGCCATAATGACATCTATTTCTCACCTGATGTAAGTGCACTATGGTATGTGCCACAATGACATCTGTTGGTCACATGGTTGTAACTGCACCATGCTATGTGCCTCAAGGACCTATATTGGTCACCTGGTGTAACTGCACCATATCAATCAATCACAGAATTTGTAAAGCGCACTACTTACCCGCGAGGGTGTCAAGGCGCTGGGGGAAAAAAGGGGGTGCTGCTACTGGTCGAACAACCAGGTCTTGAGTAGCCTCCTGAAGGTCAGCAGGTCTTGGGTCTGTCGTAGGCTTAGTGGAAGGGTGTTCCAGGTCTTGGCGGCGAGGTGGGAGAAGGACCTGCCGCCGGTGGTGGTTCTTCGAATGCGAGGGACGGTGGCGAGGGAGAGGTCGGCGGAGCGGAGTTGGCGGTTGGGGATGTAGAAGAGGAGTCGTCTGTTGAGGTAGGCTGGGCCAGTCTTGTGGAGTGCCTTGTGTGCGTGGATGAGGAGTTTGAAGGAGATTCTCCTGTCGATGGGGAGCCAGTGCAGGTTCCTCAGGTGGGGGGTGATGTGGCTGTGGCGTGGTACATCGAGGATCAGGCGTGCGGAGGCGTTTTGTGTGCGTTGCAGTTTCTTGATGAGCTTGGCCGGGGCTCCCGCGTAGAGGGCGTTCCCATAGTCGAGTCTGCTGCTGACGAGGGCCTGGGTGACTGTTCTTCTCGTGTCTGTCGGGATCCACCTGTAGATCTTGCGAAGCATGCGGAGGGTGTTGAAGCAGGAGGATGAGTCTGCGTTGACTTGCTTGGCCATGGAGAGCGTTGAGTCGAGGATGACTCCCAGGTTGCGTGCGTGGTCGGTGGGTGTTGGGGCTGCTCCCAGCGTCGTTGGCCACCAGGAGTCGTCCCAGGCTGAGGGGTTGGAGCCGAGGATGAGGACCTCTGTCTTCTCCGTGTTCAGTTTTAGTCGGCTGATCTTCATCCATTCGGCGACGGCCTTCATCCCTTCATGGAGGTTGGATTTGGCGGCGAGGGGGTCCTTGGTGAGGGAGAGGATCAGTTGGGTGTCGTCGGCGTAGGAGATTATGTTGAGGTCGTGCTGTCTGGCGATGCGTGCGAGCGGGGCCATGTAGATGTTGAACAGTGTTGGGCTGAGGGACGATCCCTGGGGTACGCCGCAGATGATCTCGGAGGCTTCGGATCAGAATGGTGGGAGGCGGACTCTCTGGGTTCTGCCGGCGAGGAAGGAGGTGGCCCATTCCAGGGCCTTGTCTCGGATCCCTGCGTCGTGGAGGCGTGCGCGTAGAGTGCGGTGCCAGACAGTGTCGAAGGCGGCAGAAGAGGTCCAGCAGGATGAGGGCTGCGGTCTCACCGTTGTCCAGCAGGATCCTGATGTCGTCGGTGGCGGCGATGAGGGCAGTCTCAGTGCTGTGGTTGCTGCGGAACCCCGATTGGGATGGGTCCAGGATGCTGTTTTCTTCGAGGTATCGGGTTAGCTGCTTGTTGACGATCTTCTCGATGACCTTGGCTGGGAACGGAAGCAGGGAGATGGGCCGGAAGTTCTTGAGGTCTCTCGGGTCCGCCTTGGGTTTTTTGAGTAGGGCGTTGATCTCTGCGTGTTTCCAGCTCTCTGGGAAGGTCGCGGTCTCGAAGGAGAGATTGATGATGTTGCACAGGTGGGGTGCGATGGAGCTGCTGGCTTTGTTGAAGATGTGGTGCGGGAAAGGGTCTGACGGGGAGCCGGAGTGTATTGTGCTCATGGTCTTGATGGTGTCCTCGATGTTCACGCTGGCCCAGGCTGGCAGGGGATCGTGGTCGATGGTGTGCGGCGGGTCTGGTGCATCGATCTTAGTTGAGGCTGTCTGGGTGTTGAAGCTGTCGTGGATGTCGGCGATCTTGCGGTGGAAGAAGGTGGCGAGGGAATCGCACAGGGGTTGCGACGGTGGGATGTCGTTGGTGTTGGAGCTGGGGTTGGAGAGTTCCTTCACGATGTTGAAAAGCTCCTTGCTGTTGTGTGCGTTGTCTTGGCGGACTTGATGAGGTGGTGGTGGTTACGGATGGCGTCTTTGTGGGCTGCGTGGCTGTCCGGTGTCTTATCACTGTGCCATTTCTTCTCTAGTTTCCGGCAGGTGCGCTTGGAAGCTAGGAGTTCCGAGGTGAACCAGCTGGCTCTTTTGGTGGTGTCAGCGTAGGTGGGTTTTTTCAGCGGGGCGAGGGTGTTGGCACAGTCGTCCATCCATCTTCTGAGGTTGCAGGCAGCGTCGTCGGTGTTGGATGGGTCGGAGGGAGGGCTGAGAGCGAGGGTTGCCCGTAGTTGGTCTTCGGTGACTTTGCTCCAGCAGCGGCGTGGGATCTGTTGGGTGCGGTGGTGTGTGGTGGGTTTCTGGAAGGTGAAATGGATGCAGCAGTGGTCGGTCCAGAGGAGTTCCGTGGTGTGGCTGAAGGAGACGTGGGAGCTGGAGGAGAAGATGGGGTCGAGCGTGTGGCCGGCGGAGTGGGTCGGTGTTGTGACGAGCTGGCTCAGACCGAGGTTGGCGAGGTTGTCGATCAGGGTGGTGGAATTGCTGTCGTTCTTGTTCTCCAGGTGAAAATTCAGGTCTCCGAGGAGGATGTACTCGGTAGAGGTCAGGGCGTGCGTGCTGATGAAGTCGGCGATGGAGTCGCTGAACTGGGGTCGGGGCCCAGGGGGTCTGTAGACGAGGGTGCCTCTGAGGGTGGTGTTGGGGTCCGTGTGAATCTGGAAGTGCATGTGTTCGGCGGTGCTGAGAGTGTTGTCAGTGCTGGTCGAGACCCTGATGGTGTTCTTGTGGACGATGGCGATTCCTCCTCCTACTGCGTTGACGCGGTCTCTGCGGGTGATCTTATAGCCGTCTGGGATGGCTATGGCGATGTCGGGGGCGGAGGAGTCGTTCATCCAGGTCTCTGTCAGGAAGGCGACGTCTGGTGATGATGTGTCGAGCAGGTTCCAGAGCTCGACGGCGTGTTTGCGTGCGGAGCGGGTGTTCAGTAGGATGCATCGGAGGTGGTTGCGGTCCTTCTTGGCGGGTGCCTCGGTGGCTCTGAGGCTGGTGTAGCTGCAGTTCCGGCAGGTGAAGGGACCATGGGTGCGTTTCGGGGCGGCCTTGAAGCAGTTGTGCGTCCGTCCGGGGTTGAGAGCGTGGAGTGTGGTGGCATCGTATTGGCGTCGGTCCTCGAGGCTGGTGCCGGGGGCGCACGGCCCAGGGGTTCTGGCGCTGGGCGCGGTCCAGGCACGGACGGGCGCAGACGGGCTTGCCTTAGGCGTGCCTTCGGCGCGCCAGCGGCGCGGCCGCGCAGCGGCCGCCATATTTGGGGAGGTGGGAGGGAGGAGCAGCTGGGAGGCAGGGGCAGCGAATAGGCAGTCAGGGGGGCGGGGCCGCAGGGGACGCAGCGGCGGGATTGGAGAGAGGCAGCGAGGGAGACAGAAGGATTAAAATGGACACAGTACAGTGGGGGCAGCGAGGGGAGCAGAGATAAAACGGGCACACAGCAATGGGGGCAGCGAGGGTACAGAAGGAAAAATGGACGCAGTACAGTGGGGGCAGCGAGGGGAGCAGAGATAAAAATGGGCACACAGCAATGGGGGCAGCGAGGGTACAGAAGGAAAAATGGACGCAGTACAGTGGGGGCAGCGAGGGGAGCAGAGATAAAACGGCACACAGCAATGGGGGCAGCGAGGGTACAGAAGGAAAAAAGGCCACAATACAGTGGGGGCAGTGAGGGAAAAACAGACAAAAAACGAGCACGGAGGCCACAAGCAGAGGGCGAGCTTACCAGCAGCAGCAGCGGGAAGGACACCACAGGCGGAGCTGTGTGGCGGGGGAGCGACCTACCTGGTAAGGTCAAAGGTCGCTCTCCTCACCGCGCAGCGGCCGCCATATATGGGGAGGTGGGAGGGAGGAGCAGCTGGGAGGCAGGGGCAGCGAATGGGCAGTCAGGGGGGCGGGGCCGCAGGGGACGCAGCGGCGGGATTGGAGAGAGGCAGCGAGGGAGACAGAAGGAAAAAAATTGACACAGTACAGTGGGGGCAGCGAGGGGAGCAGAGATAAAACGGGCACACAGCAATGGGGGCAGCGAGGGTACGGAAGGAAAAATGGACGCAGTACAGTGGGGGCAGCGAGGGGAGCAGAGATAAAAACGGGCACACAGCAATGGGGGCAGAGAGGGTACAGAAGGAAAAATGGATGCAGTACAGTGGGGGCAGCGAGGGGAGCAGAGATAAAACGGGCACACAGCAATGGGGGCAGCGAGGGTACAGAAGGAAAAATGGACGCAGTACAGTGGGGGCAGCGAGGGGAGCAGAGATAAAACGGGCACAGAGCAATGGGGGCAGCGAGGGTACAGAAGGAAAAATGGACGCAGTACAGTGGGGGCAGCGAGGGGAGCAGAGATAAAAACGGGCACACAGCAATGGGGGCAGCGAGGGTACAGAAGGGAAAATGGACGCAGTACAGTGGGGGCAGCGAGGGGAGCAGAGATAAAACGGGCACACAGCAATGGGGGCAGCGAGGGTACAGAAGGAAAAAAGGCCACAATACAGTGGGGGCAGTGAGGGAAAAACAGACAAAAAACGGGCACCGAGGCCACAAGCAGAGGGCGAGCTTACCAGCAGCAGCAGCGGGCAGGACACCACAGGCGGAGCTGTGTGGCGGGGGAGCGACCTACCTGGTAAGGTATATACCCCACCATACTGTGGGGTATAGATACATCATTTGGTCACCTGGTGTAAGTAGACCATGCTATGTGCCATAGGGACATCTATTGGTCACCTGAAGCAACTGCACCTTGCTATGTGCCATAGGGACATCTATTGGTCAACTGGTGTAAGTGCAACATGGTATGTGCCAATGAGACATCTATTTGTCACCTGGTGTAAGTGCACTATGCTATGCGCCACAGGGACACTTATTGGTAACCTGGTGTAACTGCACCATGCTTTGTGCTATAGGAACATCTATTGGTCACCTGATTGTAACTGCAGCATGCTATGTGCCTCAGGGACATCTATTGGTCACCTTGGGTAACTGCACCATGCTATGTGCCACAGGCACATCTATTGGTCTCCTGGTGTAAGTGCAACATGCTTTGTGCCAATGAGACATCTATTGGACACCTGGTATAACTGCACCATGCTATGTGCCACGTGGACATCTATTGGTCACCTGGTGTAAGTAGACCATGCTATGTGCCATAGGAACATCTATTGGTCACAGGAGCAACTGCCCCTTGCTATGTGCCATAGGGCCATCTATTGGTCAACTGGTATAAGTGCACATTGCTATGTGCCACAGGGACATTTATTGGTTACCTGGTGTAACTGCACCATGTTATGTGCTACAGGGCCATCTATTGGTCACTTGGTGTAAGCGCACTAGGCTATGTGCTACAGCTACATCTATTGTTCTCCTGGTGTAAGTGCACCATGCTATGTGCCACAAGGGCATCTATTGTTCATCTGGTGTAACTACACCATGCAATGTGCCATAGGGGCCCCTATTGCTCACCTCGTGTAAGTGAACCATTCTGATAGCGAGAGAGACACCTAGTGTAACTGCAACATGCTTTCTGCAATAGGAACATCCACTGGTCACTTGGTGTAGCTGCACCATCTTTGTGCCACAGGGACATCTATTTGCCACTATGTGCCACTGCACCATACTTTGTGCCATAGAGACATCTATTGTTATCCTGTTGTAACGTCACGATGCTATGTGCCACAGGGACATCTATTAGTCACCTGGTGTAAATGCACCATGCTATGTGCCAATGGGACATCTATTGGTAGCCTAGTGAACCGGCACCATGCAACTCCATCAATCTATGTGCCATAGGGACATCTGTTGGTCACCTTGTGTAACTGCACCATGCTATGTGCCACACAGACAGCTATTGGTCAACTGGTGTAACTGGACCATGCTATGTGCCACAGGGAGATCTATTGGTCAACTGGTGTAAGTGCAAAATGCTATGTGCCAATGAGACTTCTATTGGTCACCTGGTATAACTGCACCATGCTATGTGCCACAGGCGTTCTATTGGTCATCTGGTGTAAGTGCACCATGCCATGTGCCACAGGGACATCTATTGATTATCTGGTGTAAATGCCCAATGCTATGTGCCACAGGGACATTTATTGGTAATACGGTGTAACTGCACCACGCTATGTGCCTTAGGGACACCAATTGCTCAACTGATATAACTGCACAATGCTATGGGCCACAGGGACATCTTTTGGTCATCTAGTGTAACTGCACCATGCTATGTACCACAGGGGCATCTATTGGTCACCTGGTGTGTGTGCACCATGCTATGTGCCATAGGGACATCTATTAGTCACCTGGTGTATCTGCACCATGCTTTGTGCCACAGGGACATCTACTGGTCACCTGGTTTAACTGCACCATGCTATGTGCCACAGTGACATCTATTTGTCACTTGGTATAACTGCACCACGATATGTGCCACAGGGACTAATGGTCATATGGTGTAACTGCACCATGTTATGTGCTACAGGGTCATGTATTGGTCACCTGATTGTAACTGCACCATGCTATGTGCCATAGAGATATCTATTGGTATCCTGGTGCACGTGCACCATAATGTTAGCCACAGGGACATCTATTGGTCACCTGGTGTAAGTGCACTATGCTATGTGTCACAGCTACATCTATGGGTCATCTGGTGTAACTGCACCTTGCTATGTGCCATACGGACATCTATTAGTCAACTGGTGCAACTGCACCATGCTGATAGCCACACAGACATCTATTAGTCACCTGGAGTAACTGCACCATGATATGTGCCATAGGGCCATTTATTTGTCACCTGGTGTAACTTCACCATACTGTATGGTATAGGGACATCTTTTGGTCACCTGGTCTAACTACACCATGCTATGTGCCATAGGGACATCTATTGGTCACATGGTTGTAACTGCACCATGCTATGTGCCAAAATGACCTATATTGGTCACCTGGTGTAAGTGCACAATGCTATGTGCCATGTGGACATCTATTGATCACCTGGTGTAACTGCACCATACTGTGGGGTATAGGGACATCATTTGGTGACCTGGTGTAAGTGCACTATGCTATGCGCCACAGGGACATCTATTGGTCACTTTGTACAACTGCTCTATGATATGTGCCACAGGGACATCTATTGGTCACTTGGTGTAAGTGAACCATTCTGTGCCACAGGGACACCTATTGGTCACCTGGTGTAACTGCACTATGCTTTGTGTCATAGGGACATCTACTGGTCAAATGGTGTAACTGCGACATGCTTTCTGCAATAGGAACTATTGGTCATATGGTGTAACTGCACCATGTTATGTGCTACAGGGTCATCTATTGGTCACCTGATTGTAACTGCACCATGCTATGTGCGACAGGCACATTTATTGGTCACCTGGTGTAAGTGCACCATTCTATGTGCCACAAGGACCTATATTGGTCACCTGGTGTAACTGCACCATACTGTGGGGTATAGGGACATCACTTGGTCACCTGGTGTAAGTAGACCATGCTATGTGCCATAGGGACATCTATTGGTCAACTGGTATAAGTGCACCATGCTATGTGCCACAGGAACATCTATTGGTCACCTAGTGTAAGTCACCATGCTATGTGCCACAGGGACTATTATTGGTCATATGGTGTACCTGCACCATGTTATGTGCTACATGGTCATCTATTGGTCACCTGATTGTAACTGCACCATGCTATGTGCCACAGGGACATCTATTGGTCACCTTGGGTGACTGCACCATGCTGTGTGCCACAGGGACATCTATTGGTATCCTGGTGTAACTGCACTATGCTTTGTGCCATAGAGACCTCTATTGTTATCCTAGTGTAACTGCACCATGCTATGTGCTTAGGGACATCTATTGGTCCACTGGTATAAGTGCATCTTGCTATGTGCCACAGGCACATCTATTGGTCACCCGGTGTATGTGCACCATGCTATGTGCCATAGGGACATCTATTAGTCACCTGGTGTATCTGCACCATGGTATGGGTCACAGGGAAATCTGTTGGTCACTTGGTGTAAGTGCACCATAATATGTGCCAGAGGGACATCTATTTGTCACCTGGTGTAAGTGCACTATGCTATGTGCCACACAGACATCTATGGGTCACCTGGAGTAACTGCAACATATGTGCCGTACGGCCATCTATTCGTCACCTGGTGTAACTGCACCATACTGTGTGGTATAGGGACATCTATTGGGCACATGGTTGTAAATGCACCATGCTATGTGCCCAAAGGACCTATATTGGTCACCTGGTGTAAGTGCACCATGCAATGTGCCATAGGGACATCTATTGGTCACCTGGTGAAACTGCACCATACTGTGGGGTATAGGGACATCACTAGGTCGCCTGGTGTAAGTAGACCATGCTATGTGCCATAGGGACATCTATTGGTCACCTGGTATAACTGCACCATGCAATGTGCCACAGGCGCATTTATTGGTCACCTGGTGTAAGTGCACCATGCTATGTGCCATAGGGACATCTATTGGACACCTGGTGTAAAAGCACCATGCAATGTGTCATAGGGACACCTATTGCTCACCTCGTATAAGTGAACCATTCTGATAGCCACAGGGACACCTATTGGTCACCTGGTGTAACTGCAACATGCTTTCTGCAATAGGAACATCTATTGGTCACTTGGTGTAACTGCACCATGATGTGTGCCAAAGGGACATCTATTGGTCACCTGGGGTAAGTGCACCAAGATATGTACCGCAGGGACATCTATTGGTCACTTGGTGTAACTGCACCATCTTTGTGCCACAGGGACATCTATTTGCCACTTGGTGCAACTGCACCATGATGTGTGCCAAAGGGACATCTATTGGTCACCTGGTATAAGTGCACCAAGATGTGTCACAGGGACATCTATTGGTCACTTGGTGTAAGTGCACCATCTTTGTGCCAAAGGGACATCTATTGGTCACCTGGTGTAACCAACATGCTTTCTGCAATAGGAACATCCATTGGTCACTTGGTGTAACTGCACCAAGCTTTGAACCATTGGTACATCTATTGGTCACCTGATGTAAATGCACGATGCTATGTGCCACAGGGACACCTGTTGGTCACCTGGTGTAACTGCACCATGCTCTGTGCCATAGGGACATCTATTGGTCACCTGATGTAACTGCAACATGCTTTCTGCAATAGGAACATCCATTGGTCACTTGGTGTAACTGCACCATCTTTGTGCCATAGAGACATCTATTGTTATCCTGTTGTAACTTCACGATGCTATGTGTCACAGGGACATCTATTGGCCAACTGGTGTTTGTGCACCATGCTATGTGCCATAGGGAACTCTATTAGTCACCTGGTGTAAATGCACCATGCTATGTTCCAATGGGACATCTATTGGTAGCCTAGTGTAACGGCACCATGCAACTCCATCAAGCTATGTGCCATAGGGACATCTGTTGGTCACCTTGTGTTAGTGCACCATGCTATGTGCCACATGGACATCTATTGATCATCTGGTGTAAGTGCCCAATGCTATGTGCCACAGGGACATCTATTGGTAATATGGTGTAACTGCACCATGCTATGTGCCATAGGGACACCAATTGCTCAACTGGTATAACTGCACAATGCTATGGGCCACAGGGACATCTTTTGGTCATCTTGTGTAACTGCACCATGCTATGTACCACAGGGGCATCTATTAGTCACCTGGTGTATCTGCACCATGCTATGTGTCGAATGGACATCTGTTGGACACTTGGTGTAACTGCACCATAATATGTGCCACAGGGACATCTATTGGTCACCTGGTGTATGTGCACCATGCTATGTGCCATAGGGACTTCTATTGGTTACCTGGTGTAACTGCACCATGCTATGTGCCACAGGGACATCTATTGGTCACCTGGTTTAACTGCACCATGTTATGTGCCACAGTGTCATCTGTTCGTCACCTGGTGTTAGTGCACTATGGTATGTGCCACAGGGACATCTATTGGTCACTTGGTATAACTGCACCACGATATGTGCCACAGGGACATCTATTGGTCAACTGGTGTATCTGCACCATGCTATGTGCCACAGGCACATCAATTGGTCACCTTGGGTAACTGCACCATACTGTTAGCCACAGGCACATCTATTGGTCACGTGGTGTAACTGCACCATGCTTTGTGCCATAGAGACATCTATTGTTATCCTGGTGTAATTGCACCATGCTATGTGCCACACAGACAGCTGTTGGCCAACCATTGTAACTGCACGATGCTATGTACCACAGGCACATCTATTGGTCACCTGGTGTATGTGCACCATGCTATGTGTCACAGGGACACCTTTTGGTCACCTTGGGTTACAGCACCATGCTATGTGCCACAGGGACATCTATTGATCATCTGGTGTAATTGCCCAAAGCTATGTGCCACACGGGCATCTATTGGTAATACTGTGTAACTGCACCACACTATGTACCACAGGGGCATCTATTGGTCACCTGGCTTATGTGCACCATGCTATGTGTCACATGGACATCTGTTGGTCACCTGGTGTAAGTGCACTATGCTATGCACCACAGGGACATCTATTGGTCATCAGGTGTATGTGCACCATGCGATGTGCTACAGGGACATTTGTTGGTCACTTGGTGTAACTACAATATGCTATGTGCCACAGGGACATTTGTTGGTCACTTGGTGTAACTACACCATGCTATGTGCCACATGGACATCTGTTGGTCACCTGGTGTAAGTGCACTATGCTATGCGTCACAGGGACATCTATTCGTCACTTGGTATAACTGCGCCATATGTGCCACAGGGACATGTATTGGTCACTTGTAAGTGCACCATAATATGTGCCACAGGGACCTCTGTTGGTCACTTGGTGTAAACGAACCATTCTGTGCCGCAGGGACACCTATTGGTCACCTGGTGTAACTGCACCATGCTCTGTGCCATAGGGACATCTATTGGTCACCTGGTGTAACTGCAGCATGTTGTGTGCTACAGGGTCATCTATTGGTCAACTGGTATAAGTGCACCATGCTATGTGCCTCAGGCACATCTATTGGTCGCCTGGTGTATGTGCACCATGTTATGTGCCTTGAGGACATCTATTAGTCGCCTGGTGTATCTGCCACATGCTATGGGTCACAGGGAAGTCTGTTGGTCTAATATGTTCCACAGGGACATCTATTGGTCACCTGGTGTAGCTGCACCATGCTATGTGCCACAGGGACCTCTATTGGTCACCTGGTGTAACTGCACCATGCTATGTGCCACAGGGACAACTATTGGTCCCCGGGTGTAAGTGAACCATTCTGTGCCACAGGGACACCTATTAGTCACCTGGTGTGAACATCAATTGGTCACCTGGTGTAACTGCACCAAGATGTGTCACAGGGACATCTATTGGTCTCCTGGTGTAACTGCACTATGCTATGTGCCACAGGGACATCTATTGGTCACCTTGGGTGTACAGCGAACTATGCTATGTGCCACAGGGACATCTATTGGTCATCTGGTGTAATTGCCCAAAGCTATGTGCCACAGGGACATCTATTGGTAATACTGTGTAACTGCACTACACTATGTGACACAGTGACATCAATTGCTCAACTTGGGTATAACTGCACAATGCTATGGGCCACAGGGACATCTTTTGGTCATCCTAGTGTAACTGCACCATGCTATGTACCACAGGGGCATCTATTGGTCACCTGGTGTATGTGCACCATGCTATGTGTCACATGGACATCTGTTATTCACTTGGTGTAACTGCACCATAATATGTGCCACAGGGACATCTATTGGTCACCTGGAGTATGTGCACCATGCTATGTGCCATAGGGACATCTATTAGTCACTTGGTTGTAACTACACCATGCTCTGTGTCATAGGGACTTCTAGTGGTCACTTGGTGTAAGTGAACCATTCTGTGCCACAGGGACACATATTGGTCACCTGGTGTAACTGCACCATGCTTTGTGCCATAGGGACATCTATTGGTCACCTGGTGTAACTGCGACATGCTTTCTACAATAGGAACATCTGTTGGTCACTTGGTGTAACTGCACCATAATATGTGCCACAGGGCCATCTATTGGTCACCTGGTGTAACTGCATCATACTGTGTGGTATAGGGACATTTATTGGTCACATGGTTGTATCTGCACCATGCTATGTGCCACAAGGACCTATATTGGTCACCTGGTGTAAGTGCACCATGCTATGTGCCATAGGGACATCTTTTGGTCAACTGGTATAACTGCACAATGCTATGTGCCACAGAAATATCTATTGGTCACCTGGTGTAAGTCACCATGCTATGTGGCACAGGCGCATTTATTGGTCACCTGGTGTAAGTGCACCATGCTATGTGCCACAGGGACATTTATTGGTCACCTGGTGTAACTGCACCATGTTATGTGCTACAGGGCCATCTATTTGTCACATGGTGTAAGCGCACTCGGCTATGTGCTACAGTGACATCTATTGTTCACCTGGTGTAAGTGCACCATGCTATGTGCCACAGTGGCATCTATTTTTCATCTGGTGTAACTGCACCATGCAATCTGCCATAGGGGCCCCTATTGCTCACCTCGTGTAAGTGAACCATTCTGATAGCCACAAGGACACCTAGTGTAACTGCAATATGCTATGTGCCACAGGGACATCTGTTGGTCACTGGGTGTAACTACTCCATGCTATGTTCCACAGGGACATCTATTGGTCACCTGGTGTATGTGCACCATGCTATGTGCCATAGGGACATCTGTTGGACACTTGGTGTAACTGCACCATAATATGTGCCACAGGGACAGCTATTGGTCACCTGGTGTATGTGCACCATGCTATGTGCCATAGGGACAACTATTAGTCACCTGGTGTATCTGCACCATACTTTGTGCCACAGGGACTTCTCTTGGTTACCTGGTGTAACTGCACCATGCTATGTGCCACAGTGACATCTATTTGTCACCTGGTGTAAGTGCACTATGGTATGTGTCACAGGGACATCTATTGGTCACTTGGTATAACTGCACCACGATATGTGCCACAGGGACATCTATTGGTCAACTGGTGTATCTGCACTATGCTATGTGCCACAGGCACATCTATTGGTCACCTGGTGTATCTGCACCATGCTATGTGTCACAGGGAAATCTGTTGCTCACTTGGTGTAACTGCACCATAATCAATCAATCAGTCAATCAGGGGTTTATAGAGCGCGCTACTCACCCGCGAGGGTCTCAAGGCGCTGGGGACGGGGTGGGGTGGGGGTGCAGCTCCGGTTCAGTCGAAGAGCCAGGTCTTGATGTCCTTCCTGAAGGAGTGGAGGGTGGGGGAGCGTCTGATGTCGACGGTGGAGCTCGTTCCAGGCTTTGGCTCCTACGTAGGAGAAAGCTCTACCGCCTGCTCTAGATCGGCGGTGTGAGAAGTTGGCCTGGTATATGCTGTCCAGTAATTAAAGTGGGCACCTTGCACCAGTTCAAACGACCCTTATTGATGATTAGGTTAAAGACAACCTTTATAGAAAGCTATCCTAGTGGTAAATGTGGAGAGCAGCATTCAGGCTAAGTCTCGAAGAAATGTAAAGCAGCTTGTTTTACCAGTATATAACCTCCTGAATGACCAAATGAGAGAACCACACCAGGTGTATATAAAATATATGTATTTATTACTAAACAGTCTCTACTAACCTCTTTATGAGATTAGAGAACAAGACACACAATATTAAATTACTAGAACGACAGTAAATAGCACAATACACAGCGGGCTCCAGGGGAGACCGAACCATATACTAAGAAAGTGGTATAAGAACCACGACTTGACTAGACACAGTGCCTAGAGCACGTAGAATCGCTGGGACCCCAAGGAACCACCCAAGGTAGTGACACAGGGGACCCACGGAGGACGGGTGCAGTGTGGGAACACAGACGCGAGCTCCGTACAACTCTATGGGAAAGTCGCAGTTGGAATTTTAAAGACTAAGGAAACTTAGGAGAGGACTTCAAGCAAACCCAGCTAAACATAGAAGGTTCTAAGGCCAGCACCCTTGAGAGTACCGAGGTACCCGTGTTACCTATCCCAGAGGAGCCGGGTGCATAGGGGTCAAGCGGTGTCGGAAACCCTTGTCGTTTTCAATGGCGTGATGCGAGAAAGTACTGCTGCCGTGGAGAAGAAAAGTGTCCGGTGTGATCCAAGCCTGGATCGGAGACGAGAAGAACCTGAAAGCAGAGGGGACAAAGTCTGGGTCACTTCACGTGACCAGGAGCGGAGCAATCGAATGCCCACCGATGTCGGGTGCTTCAGGTGCGTAGAGGTGAAGCTTGACTCTGCAGCCATGGGGACCAGGAGACGTCGATGACCACAGTCCCTATCCAAGCTGTCCCGCGAAGGATGTCGAGTGCTGCGGGGTCAGTGTCCGGATTGAACACCAACAAGCCTTGGCAGCTGCAACCCACGCGGTCAGAGGAAAGATGCTTCTGTGAGGCCCAGCACGGTCCTGGGGACTCCCCAAGCGATGGAGAGTCAGGGCACGTCTGGAGCAACCAGGGAAGCCCACTGAAAGTTAAAGTTGCCTTCTCAGGGACCCACAGACCAACGGACCAGGGATCGCGAAGGGACCTTGAGCTGAATCACTAAATACCAGCCCACGGAACACTCGTGGAGTGTAGGCCGGAAATCTTCAGTGGAATTACTGCTCGGGGTCAGGACTACAAGTAGTCCAAAGCACAGCTTCAGGGATCGCCGAAAGCATATGCTGCTGCAAATGTACACGGTGCCCAGGGGTACGGGTTTCACGGTCCCCACGAGTGATACGGGCCTCAGAATTGCTGAGAGCGCAGATCGACCTCGGAGACCTTGGGAACCCACCTCCTGTGTTGCAGAAATCTTTGGAGTCCTTCAGGAGCTTCATAGATGCAAACCGGTCAGATGCGTTTTGGTGACTGCTCAGCAGCGGAGTAGCTCCTTTGCTCCAAGGGAGATTCTTCAGTTGTCCAGCAAAGCGTAGATCATCGAAGGATACTTGGTTTCTGTAGCAGAGTTTAGTCCAGGTAATATCTAAAATCCTGTAGTCAGGGGTTCCTACTTTATACCCAAGGAAGGGGTGGGACAAACTCTGGGGACCCACCTATGGGAGGGTCAGGACAGAGGGGTGGCTACACTCATGTCCTTTGTCCAGTTTGGCACCAGAGCAGGAGCAAATGGCTCCTGCAACCGATTTGAGCTGGACTATGCACAGGGACACCAAATGTGCCCCCAGTGCAGACATCAAAGCACTCAGAGTGCACCCACCCAGCCCCAATACACTAAAGCCTGTCTGGGAGGTGGTCACACCTCCCTGTGACAGGAAACCTATTGTCAAGCCTTCCCCTGCCGGAGTTTCGTCCAGCGGCAGGAGGGCAGACTCGTGTCTGTGGCTGGCAGCATCCATTTTGGGATGCCAGGGTCAAGAAAGCTGGTACCGGGTGTACCGGTGCCCCATAGTAGTGGTACTACAAGTGAGGAATCATACCTCCCAGTATGATTCCAAGGTGTTTGACACCAAACACAACATGTTTCCAAGCAGCCGTTTTAAAGTTAGCATTTACCGCGAGGTTATAATGCACTTAAGAATATATGGTTGGCTGCATCACAGACAACCCCGGAAAAGAGGTTCCGAAGGCTGCAGAGGGGCTCTGCTCATGCATGGGCACCCTCTCACATAAAACCCAGCACCCTGCCTTCAGGATTGATAAGGACTGCCATAGGGGTGAATGATAGGTTTCTATGTGCAGTGATAGGTGAGATATAGCGAACCTATATCCCTGTAAGGGGTGCATGCACCACCTCACTCAGGCTGCAGTAGCATTCCTGTGGTGTCATTTTGGATGGCTTTCCAGGGGTGGCACAATACATGCTTCAGCCCCCGGTAGGCCTCTGGGGTACCTATGCCCTGGGTACATAGTATACCATATACTAGGGACTTATAAGGGCACTCCAGAATCCAATCTGTGGTGTACCTAAAGTACATGGAATCAATTTATAAGAGAAAGCAGATAGGCTGGGGACCTGAATAGCAGGTTCCCAGCCAAACTAAGTCAAAAACCATCAAAACACCAGAAAAAAGTGGGGGCAACCATGTGGTCAGATTCCACCTTCCTACACAGACCTCCCTGTTGAATGCTTGTTGGGCAATGATTTAGAAACTTCAGCTTGGGCTGAAGTGGAACTCAGGACTCATGCAGAAATGTTGGGTATCCCTGCAGATGTGTTTGCAATGACTAGGTCACAGGCAAAAATGTTTTCCACTGAACAGGCCCTGGATCCTGGAAAAATGGACCAGATGCCTTCCAAGAGAAGGAGCAGTAGGGGTAAGACAGTGTCTTCCCCCCTTCCTCAGAATCCAGACCAGTCTCTTGAGGGAGCTGATCTTAGTCCTGAAGAAGGAACTGTCCCAGATGAGCTTGAACCTGATCAGGTTGAGTTCTTGGGGACAGGGGGCCCTTCCAAGGCAGATCTGAGCCAGGAGAAGCTGAGCTGCCCCTGTCTTAAACCCCATAGACCGCAAGCTGCTGCTGAGGCTGCTGGGAGTGCTAGTGGGTCCCGTAGGATCTACTGGGATGATGGACTCCTTTACTCGGAGAGTAGAGACCCCAAGCCTGGTACTACCAGGAGGTTGGTTATACCTCTGAAGTTTAGGGGCTTCCTATTGACACTAGCACATGACATCCCATTAGCAGGTCACCTAGGCCAAAACAAGACTTGGGACAGAATTGTCCCTCACTTTCATTGGCCTCACATGTCTGAAGACCCCAAGGAGTTTTGTCGCTCCTGTGCCACCTGTCAAGCCAGTGGTAAGGGAGGTGGTACTACAAAGGCCCCCCTGATACCACTACCTGTGGTGGGGGTTCCCTTTGAGAGGGTTGGGATTGATATAGTTGGTCCCATGGATCCTCAAACTGCATCTGGGCACATATTTATACTGGTGGTGGTGGACCATGCCACTAGGTATCCAGAGGCAATTCCCCTTAGAACTACCACAGCTCCTGTGGTGGCAAGGGCCCTCCTGGGAATCTTTTCCAGGGTGGGTTTTCCTAAGGAGGTAGTATCAGACCGAGGTGCAAACTTCATGTCTGGTTACTTGACTGCTATGTGGAAGGAGTGTGGAGTAAATTACAAATTTACCACCCCTTATCACCCACAATGCAATGGGTTAGTTGAAAGGTTCAACAAAACCCTGAAGGGCATGATTAAAGGTCTCCCAGAAAAGCTTAGGCGCAGATGGGACATACTTTTGCCCTGCCTTCTCTTTGCCTACAGAGAGGTTCCTCAGAAGGGGGTTGGTTACAGCCCATTTGAACTTCTATTTGGACATCCAGTTAGGGGTCCATTGTGTCTAGTGAAGGAGGGATGGGAGTTACCTCTCAAACCCCTAAACAGGATATTGTGGACTATGTACTTGGTCTCCGCTCCAGGATGGCTGAGTACATGAAGAAGGCAACTAATAATCTTGAGGCTAGCCAGGAATTGCAAAAGGCCTGGCATGACCAAAAGGCTGTGTTGACTGTTTATCAGCCAGGACAGAAAGTATGGGTGTTTGAGCCTGTGGCCCCAGCAGCCCTCCAAGACAAGTGGAGTGGCCCTCATACAATCATTGAGCAGAAGGGAGAGGTTACCTACCTGGTGGACCTTGGAACTCCCAGGAGCCCCCATAGGGTGCTCCATGTGAACAGGCTCAAACCATATGTTGACAGGGCAGACATGGACTTGCTCAGGGCTACTGATGAGGGACAGGAGGAAGAGAGTGATCCACTCCCTGACCTGCTCTCACAGAACCCTGATGATGGTTCAGTGGATGGTGTAGCCTTGGCAGGCAGCCTCACTGTCCAGCAGCAAACTGATTGCAGGAAAGTTCTGTGAGAAGTTGGCCTGGTATATGCTGTCCACTAATTATAGTGGGCACCTTGCACCAGTCCAAACAACCCCTTATTGGAGATAGGTTAAAGACAACCTTTATTGAAAGCTATCCTAGTGGTAGCTATGGAGAGCAGCCTTCAGGCTAAGTCTTGAAGGAATGTAAAGCAGCTTGTTTTACCAGTCTATAATCTCTTGAGTGACCAAATGAAAGAGGACCACACCAGGTATATATTTAAAATATATGTATTTAGTCTTAAACACACCCCTCTAGTCTCTTTATGAGGCTAGAGTTCAAAGTACATAAGTTACAAGTCGAATATCAACAGTAATAGCACAAATACACGTTTGAGCCCTAGGGGCGTACCAAACCATATACCAATAAAGTGGTATAAGAACCACGACTGAGCTAGACACAAGGCCTAGAGCCTGTAGAAATGCTTGAACCACAAGGATACCACCCAAGGTAGTGACACAGGGGACCCACGGTGGACGCGTGCAGTGTGAGAACACAGCCGCGAGCCGCCGTTGACTTCTATGGGGAATGTCGCGGTTGGAGTTTTAAAGAAAAAGGACACTTGGAGGAGGACTTGGAGCAAACCCCTTTAGAACTAGGCTGTTCTAGAGTCAATACCCACGGCAGCACCGGAGTACTCGAGTTCCCTCACCCAGGGGAGCCGGGTGCATAGGTGTCTTTCGGGGTCGGGTTTCATCATCGTTTTCAATGGCGATCTGCTGCAAAGTGCTGCTGGCGACCAAGTCGAAAGTGTCCGGGTGGATCCAAGGGTGGATCGAAGATCTGAAGAACCTGAAAGCAGAGGGTACAGAGTCTGGGTCACTAGCCAGTGACCAGGAAGGCGATGAGCAGATGCCCACCAATGTCGGGTGCTTCAGGTAGGTTGACAGTTGTCTTGACTCTTCAGCCACGAGGTCCAGGAGGCGTCGACAACAACCAGGAGCTGGATTCGAGCTATTCCATGACGTTTGTCAATTGCTGCGGTGTCGGCGACCGAATTGGACCCAACAAGCCTTGGCAACGGCAAGTCTTGTAGAAACAAAGAAAGGACGATGATGCAGACCAGCAAGGTCTGGGGGACTCACCCAGCGAGGGTAAGTCAGGGCACCTCTAGAGCAACCAGGAAAGCCCAAGCAGAAGAAGAGTTGCCTCTGGGAGGGTCCACTAGCCAACGGACTAGCGACCGCAAATGAGCCTTGAGTGGACGCACTTGGAGCTGGCTTACAGGACACTCGTGGAGTGGGGGCCAGTGATCTTCGGTGCAGTCGGTGCTGGAGGCGGGGGCTACTCGGAGCCCAAAGCACAACTTTGTGGGAGACCAGGAAGAGGATGCACTTGCAAAAGTTCTCGGTGTCCAGGGGTCACGGTCCCACGTTACCCACGACCTCTACGGGCCTCAGCTTTGCTGGGGACTCAGGGAGCCTCTGGGAAGTCTGGAAATCCACCTCTGGTGATGCAAAGACTTCGGCGTCCGACGGGAGCTTCAGCGATGCAGACCGGACAATTGCTTCTTAGGTGCCTGCCAAGCAGGGGAGTCACTCCTTGACCCCAAGGGAGATTCTTCAGTCCTCTAATCTTAAAGTAGAGCGTCGAAGGTCCAGGATTCGGTGTCAGAGTTTTGTCCAGGGTAATCTAAAGTCCTAAGGACTGGGGTCCCATACTTATACAAAGTTAAGGGGTTGGACATACTCTGGGGACCCACCTATGGGAGGGTCAGGGAAGAGGGGTGGTTACACCCATTCCCTTTGTCCAGTTTCGCACCAGAGCAGGGGCAGGTAGCCCCTGCAACCGGTTTGAACTGGGCTATGCACAGGGACACCAAATGTGCCCCCAGTGCAGGACTTCAAAGCACCAGAGAGTGTTCCCTCCCAGCCCCAATACACACTATCCTGTCTGGGGAGGTGGTTACACCTCCCTGTGACAGGAAACCTATTGTCCAGGCCTCCCCTGCCGGAGTTTCAGTCAGCAGCAGGAGGCCAGACCCGTGTCTGTGGCAGCGGCATCCATTTTGTGATGCCAGGGCTCTGGAAAGAAGTTACCGGGTAGCCCGGTGTGTACATGTCTCTCCCTCTAGAAGTGTGGAATGCTACCCCCGCTGCCAGAATTGGCGGGGGTAGTATTCCAAGATGTTTGACACCAAACACGACATGTTTTGGTGCAGCCAGTCCAAAGTTAGCATTGTACCTCGAGGATATAATGCACTTAAGAGTATATGGTCAGGCTGTACCACAAATAGCATCAGAGGTGGGACTCCGAACGCTGCAGAGGAGCTCTGCTCATGCAGGGGCACCCTCTCACATAAAAACCAAGCACTCTGCCTTCAGGATTGTTAAGGCCTGCCATAGGAGTAACTTATAGGTTTATATGTGTGTGCAATTGTAGTGATATAGGTAGCCTATATCACAGTAAGGGGTGCATGCACCACCTTACCCAGGCTGCAGTAGCAGACCTGTGGTGTCATTTTGGCTGGCCTTCCAGGGGTGGCACAATACATGCTTCAGCCCCTGGCAGGCCTCTGAGGTACCTGTGCCCTGGGTACATAGTATACCATATACTAGGGACTTATAAGGGCACTCCAGATTCCAATCAGAGATGTACTTAAGGTACATGGAAACCATTTTATAGAGGAAGCAGATAGACTGGGGCCCTGAATAGCAGGATCCCAATCCAACAAAGTCATAAACCAGCAAAACACCAGGAAAAAAGTGGGGGCAACCATATAGTCAGATTCCACCTTCCTACAAGTTCTTAATCAGTTTAGACATATGTTTTCACTGACTCCAAGTCAGACTACCTGGTGCACTCATGAAGTGGACACAGGTGACAGTCTGCCTGTCAAAAATAAGATTTACAGGCAACCTGACCATGTCAGGGACTGCATCAGGACTGAAGTCCAGAAGATGTTGGATTTGGGAGTCATTGAACCCTCAGATAGCCCTTGGGCTAGTCCAGTAGTCTTGGTACCCAAACCTCACACCCAGGGTGGTAAGAGAGAGATGAGGTTTTGTGTTGACTACAGAGGTCTCAATGCAGTCACTAGGACTGATGCCCATCCAATCCCTAGGGCAGATGAGCTTATAGATACTTTGGCCTCAGCCAAGTTTCTGAGCACATTTGACCTAACAGCTGGCTACTGGCAAATCAGATTAGCTGAAGATGCAAAAGCCAAAACAGCATTCTCAACCCCTAGTGGGCACTACCAATTTGTGGTGATGCCCTTTGGTTTGAAGAATGCACCTGCCACTTTTCAAAGGTTGGTGAATAAAGTCCTTACAGGCCTGGAAGCCTATAGTGCAGCTTATCTAGATGATATTGCTGTCTTTAGCTTCACCTGGGAGGATCACCTGGTCCACCTGAGAAATGTTTTGGAGGCCCTGCAGAAAGCAGGCCTCACTATCAAGGCCACCAAGTGCCAGATAGGGCAGAGTCAGGTTGTGTACCTGGGCCACCTTGTGGGTGGAGGCTAGGTTCAACCATTGCAGAGCAAAATCCAGACCATCATGGACTGGGTTGCTCCAACCACCCAGACTCGGGTCAGAGCTTTCTTAGGCTTGACTGGGTACTATAGGAGGTTTGTCAAAGGATATGGATCCATAGTGACTCCTTTGAATGACTTCACTTCCAAGAGAATGCCAAAGAAAGTTCAGTGGACAGTTAGCTGTCAAAAGGCATTTGATGACCTGAAGCAGGCCATGTGCACTGCTCCCATTCTGCAGAGTCCTGACTATTCCACACAATTCATTGTCCAAACAGATGCATCTGAGTTGGGGGTAGGGGCTGTGTTATCACAATTGAATGAAGGTCAGGATCAGCCAGTAGCTTTTATTAGCAGAAGGCTGACCCCCAGAGAGAAACGCTGGTCAGCTATTGAGAGGGAAGCCTTTGCTGTGGTTTGGGCTCTGAAGAATCTGAGGCCATACTTGTTTGGCACTCACTTCATTGTTCAGACAGACCATAAGCCCCTCTTATGGCTAAAACAGATGAAGGGTGAAAACCCCAAACTTTTGAGGTGGTCCATTTCCCTTCAGGGGATGGACTATACAATGGAACATAGACCTGGGAGTAACCATGCCAATGCAGATGGACTCTCCAGATATTTCCACTTAGAACATGAAGACTCAACTGGTCAAGGTTAGTTTAATGTCCTGACGTTTGGGGGGGTTGTGTAGGAGAGTAGGATCTGCTTCTTATAGTTACCCCACTTTTTGCTGATGTTTCACTGTTTTTGACTTAATCTGACTGGGATCCTGCTTTTTAGGACCCCAGTCTAGCTGCTTCCTCTCTAAATTGATTCCATGTACTTTAGGTACATCCCAGATTGGATTCTGGAGTGCCCTTATAAGTCCCTAATATATGGTATACTATGTACCCAGGGCATAGGTACCCCAGAGGCCTACCAGGGGCTGAAGCATGTATTGTGCCACCCCTGGAAGGCCATCCAGAATGACACCACAGGACTGCTACTGCAGCCTGAGTGAGGTGGTGCATGCACCCCTTACAGAGATATAGGTTCACTATATCTCACCTATCACTGCACATAGAAACCTATCAGTCACCCCTATGGCAGGCCTTATCAGTCCTGAAGGCAGGGTGCTTGGTTATATGTGAGAGGGTGCCCATGCATGAGCAGAGCACCCCTGCAGCCTTCGGAATATATCCTCCGGGGTTGCCTGTGGTGCAACCTGACCATATACTCTTAAGTGCATTATAACCTCGCGGTAAAATGCTAACTTTGGACTGGCTGCACAGAAACATGTCGTGTTTGGTGTCAAACACCTTGGAATCCTACCCCCCGCCAGTCCTGGCGGCGGGGTAGAATTCCACCCTTCTAGAGGGAGAGACATGTCCCCACCGGTATACCCGGTAGAAACCTTAAAGAGCCCTGGCATCACAAAATGGATGCTGCAGCCACAGACACGAGTCTGGCCTCCTGCTGCTGACCGAAACTCCGGCAGGGAGGCCTGGACAATAGGTTTCCTGTCACAGGGAGGTGTGACCACCTCCCAGACAGGCCTTAGTGGATTGGGGCTGGGTGGGTGCACTCCAAGAGTGCTTTGAAGTCCTGCACTGGGGGCACATTTGGTGTCCTCGTGCATACCCCAGTTAAAACTGGTTGCAGGGGCTGCCAGCCCCTGCTCTGGCGCGAAACTGGACAAAGGAAATGGGTGTAGCCACCCCTCTTTCCAAACCCTCCCATAGGTGGGTCCACAGAGTTAGTCCAAGCCCTTTCTTAGGTATAAGTAAGGAACCCCTGGCAACAGGACTTTAGATATCCCTGGACGAAACTCTGCAACTGAATCCTGGAACTTCGACGCTCTACTCAAGACTAGAGGACTGAAGAAATCTCCCTTGGGGTCAAGGAGTGACTCCCCTGCTTGGCAGGCACCAACGAAGCATTTGCCGGTCTGCATCTCCGAAGCTCCCGCCGGACTCCGAAGTACTTGCAGCTCAGGAAGAGGATTTCCAGACTTCTCAGAGGCCGACCCGAATCCCCAGCAAAGCTGAGACCCACAGCCCTCACGAGTGACGTGGAACCGGAACTCCTGGACACTGTGCACATTTGCTAGTGCATCGACTTCTCAACGTCTCTTGAAGTCCTGCTTTGGGTTACTTGTAGCCCAGGCCCCGAGCACCAATTGCACCGAAGATTGTGAGCCTACTCCACGAGTGTTCCGTGGGACAGCTTCTTGCATTTCCGCTCAAGGCTCCTTCGCGATCCCTGGTCCGTCGACTGGTGGGTCCCTGTGAAGGCAACTCTGATTTTCCTTGGGCATTTCTGGTTGCTCCAGACGTGCCCTGACTCCCCACCAAGTGGTGAGTCCCTCAGACCTTGCTGGTCTGCACCGAACCATCTTTCTCCTTTCTGCGTGGGTTGCTGTTGCCAAGGCTTGTTGTGTTCAATCCGGACACCAATGCTGCAGCACTCGACATCCTTCGTGGGACAGCTCGAATCCAGCTCCTGGTCGTCGTCGACGCCTCCTGGTCCTCGTGGCTGAAGAGTCAAGCTTCACCTCTTTCACCTGAAGCACCCGACATCGGTGGGCATTCGACTATCGTGCCCCTGGTCACTGGCAAGTGACCCAGACTCTGTCCCCTCTGCTTTCAGGTTCTTCTCATCTCCGATCCAGGCTTGGATCTCTTCAGACACTTCGCATCTTACCGGCAGCAGCACTTCGTTGCCGGCTGCCATTGAAATCGACGCCGCGACCCGACATCATTTGACACCTATGCACCTGGCTTCCCTGGGTGAGGTAACTCGAGTACTCCGGTGCTCCCGTGGGTGTTAACCCTAGAACTGTCTAAGTCCAAGAGGGTTTGGTCCTAGTCCATTTCTAAGTGTCCTTAAACTCTAAAACTCTTACCGCGACTTTCCCATAGACTTTAACTGAGCTCGCTTCTGTGTTCACACACTGCACACAGCCCCAGTGGGTCCCCTGTGTCACTACCTTGGAAGGTTCCTTGGGGTCCCTGCGATTCTACAGGCTCTAGGCCTTGTGTCTACTTAAGTCGTGGTTCTTATACCACTTTCTTAATATATGGTTTGGTACGCCCCTAGGGCTAATCGTATATTGTGCTAATTTACTGTGCTATTTGACTTGTAACTTGTGTACTTTGACCTCTAGCCTCATAAAGAGACTATTGGGTAGTGTTTAGTAATAAATACATATATTTTATATATATACCTGGTGTGGTTCTCCTTTCATTTGGTCATTCACGAGATTATAACTGGTAAAACAATAGCTTAACACTCCTTCAAGACTTAGCCTGAAGGCTGCTCTCCATAGCTACCACTAGGATAGCTTTCTATAAAGGTTGTCTTTAAACCTATCATCAATTAAGGTCGTTTGGACTGGTGCAAGGTGCCCACTATAACTAGTGGACAGCATATGCCAGGCCAGCTTCTCACAGCATGTACTTTAGGTACACTCCAGATTGGATTCTGGGGTACCCTTATAAGTCCCTAGTATATGGTATACTATATACCAAGGGCCTAGGTACCCCAGAGGCCTCCCAGGGGCTGCAGCATGTATTATGCCACCCCTGAGAGACCATTTAAAATGACACAACAGGTCTGCTACAGCAGCCTGTGTAAGGTGGTGCCTGCACCCCTTACTTAGATATAGGTTCACTATATCTATCCTAATCACTGCACATATAAACCTATCAGTCACCCCTATGGCAGGCCTTATCAATCCTGAAGGCAGGGTGCTGGGTTTTATGTGAGAGGGTGCCCATGCATGAGCAGAGACCCTCTGCAGCCTTTGGAACCTCTTTTCCGGGGTTGTCTGTGATGCAGCCAACCATATATACTTAAGTGCATTATAACCTCGCGGTAAATGCTAACTTTAAAATGGCTGCATGGAAATTTGTTGTGTTTGGTGTCAAACATCTTGGAATCATACCTCCACACCAGTAACTGGTGTGGGAGGTATGATGCCACCCTCCTAGAGGGAGAAATATGACACCACTGGTACACCCGGTACCAGCTTTCTTGACCCTGGCATCACAAAATGGATGCTGCCAGCCACAGACACGAGTCTACCCTCCTGCTCCTGGACGAAACTCCGGCAGGGGAAGGCTTGACAATAGGTTTCCTGTCACAGGGAGGTGTGACCACCTCCCAGACAGGCTTTAGTGTATTGGGGCTGGGTGGGTGCACTCTGAGTGCTTTGATGTCTGCACTGGGGGCACATTTGGTGTCCCTGTGCATAGTCCAGCTCAAACCGGTTGCAGGAGCCATTTGCTCCTGCTCTGGCGCGAAACTGGACAAAGGACATGGGTGTAGCCACCCCTCTGTCCTGACCCTCCCATAGGTGGGTCCCCAGAGTTTGTCCCACCCCTTCCTTGGGTATAAAGTAGGAACCCTGACTACAGGACTTTAGATTTTACCTGGACTAAACTCTGCTACAGAAACCAAGTACTTCGACGATCTGCACTACGCTGGATGACTGAAGAAATCTCCCTTGGAGTAAAGGAGTTACTCCCCTGCTGAGCAGGCACCTAAACGCATCTGACCGGTTTGCATCTGCCGAGCTCATGAGGACTCCGAAGATTACTGCAACACAGGAGGTGGGTTCCCAAGGTCTCCGAGGTTGATCTGTGCTCTCAGCAATTCTGAGGCCCGCATCCCTCGTGGGGACCGTGCAACCCGGACCCCCGTACACCTGTGCACCGTGCACATTTGCAGCAGTATAAGCTTTTCGACGATCCCGGAGGCCGTGCTTTGGGCTACTTGTAGTCCTGACCCAGAGCAGTAATTCCCCCGAATATTTCCGGCCTACACTCCACGAGTGTTCCGTGGGCTGGTATTTGGTGATTCAGCTCGAGGTCACTTTGCGATCCCTGGTCCGTTGGCCTGTGGGTCCCTGTGAAGGTAACTTTGATTTTCCGTGGGCTTTCCTGGTTGCTCCAGACATGCCCTGGCTCTCCATAGCTTGGACAGTCCCCAGGACCTTGCTGGTCCCCGCAGAAGCATCTTTCCTCTGACCGCGTGGGTTGCAGTTGCCAAGGCTGGTTTGTGTTCAATCCAGACACTGACCCCCAGCACTCGACATCCTTCGTGGGACAGCTCACCTCCGGACTTTGGTCGTCGTAGACGTCTCCTGGTCCCCGTGGCTGCAGAGTCAAGCTTCACCTCTTCGCACCTGAGACACCCAACATCGGTGGGCATTCGTCTATCGTGCCCCTGGTCACTGTGAAGTGACCCAGACCTCTGTCCTCTCTGCTTTCAGGTTCTTCTCATCTCCGATCCAGGCTTGGATCACACCGGACACTTTTCATCTTCCCGTCAGCAGCACTTTTCCGCAACACGCCATTGAAAGCGACGAAGGTTTCTGACATCACTTGACACCTATGCACCCGGCTCCTCTGGGATAGGTAACACGGGTACCTCGGTACTCTCAAGGGTGCTGGCCTTAGAACCTTCTATGTTTAGCTGGGTTTGCTTAAAGTCCTCTCCGAAGTGTCCCTAATCTTTAAATTTCCAACCGCGACTTTCCCATAGAGTTGTACCGACCTCGCGCCTGCGTTCACACACTGCACTCGTCCTCCGTGGGTCCCCTGTGTCACTACTTTGGGTGGCTCCTTGGGGTCCCAGCGATTCTACGTACTCTAGGCACTGTGTCTAGTCAAGTCGTGGTTCTTATACCACTTTCTTAGTATATGGTTTGGTCTCCCCCTTGAGCCCACTGTGTATTGTGCTATTTACTGTCGTTCTAGTGATTTAATATTGTGTGCTTTGTTCTCTAATCTCATAAAGAGGCTAGTAGAGAGTGTTTAGTAATAAATACATATATTTTATATATTCCTTGTGTGGTTCTCCTTTCATTTGGTCAATCAGGAGGTTATGATCTGGTAAAACAAGCTGCTTCACACTCCTTCAAGACTTAGCCTGAAGGCTGCTCTCCATAGCTACCACTAGGATAGCTTTCAATAAAGGTTGTCTTTAACCTAATCATCAGTAAGGGTCGTTTGGACTGGTGCAAGGTGCCCACTTTAATTAGTGGACAGCATATACCAGGCCAACTTCTCACAACCATGGGTAACTGCTCCATGCTATGTGCCACAGGGATCATCTATTGGTATCCTGGTGTGAGTGCACCATACTGTTAGCCACAGTGACATCTATTGGTCACCTGGTGTAACTGCACTATGCTTCGTGCCACAGAGACATCTATTGTTATCCTGGTGTAACTGCACCATGCTATGTGCCACACAGACAGCTGTTGGTCAACTGGTGTAACTGCACAATGCTATGTGCCCAGGGACATCTGTTTGTCAACTGGTATAAGTGCACAATGCTATGTGCCACAGGGACATCTATGGGTCATCTGGTGTAACGTCACCTTGCTATGTGTCAGACGGACATCTATTATTCAACTGGTGCAACTGCACTATGATATGTGCCGTAGGGCCATCTATTCGTCACCTGGTGTAACTGCACCATAGTACAATAAAGGGAGTCACTGTTCCTTGTAAAGGGAAATCAAAGAATGAAGTTTTGTCCTGTGCTACTCTATGTGTGGGGATAGTGTGTCCTCATCATGATGCCCTCACACACCCCGAAGGATGTCATGCTTCATCGTAGGGCTTGTTGCTCCTCGTCGGGCCGGCGCTGCAATGCCCTACGGGTCCCCGAAGGGGTCTCTTTATCGGAGATCTTTTGATGAAGAAGCCGTATGGGTGCGTGCGTGTGAGTGGTAGTGAGGTCTCAAGTAGTGTTTTTTTAAATGACTGGAGGGGAGTGAATATTATTTATTAAGGTGATCCCTCTGTCATTGTTAAAAGGTGTGTGGTGCTGCTCTGGGGGATATTATGTCCCTAGGTAGCTAGATATACGTCTCTAATGGGCGTATAAGGTGGTCGACATGTTTCACGCTCTCTGTGGCCTCAGGAGGAGATCCAAAGCGTTTCTTCAGGACCAAGGTAAGTTTAGGTATCACTAGCGGCCTGGATTTGACCCGTGCTGCTAGGTTAATGAGAGGAGTAGCGTCCTGAAAAGAGAAGAGGGTAGGACAGAAGATATGTTGGTATTTCTCTATAATGAGTATTGTCCGTGTCTATATATATATACATAAACAATAAGTAAGTGTCACTCCCCAATTAACCTTCTAATTGGCAACACACTTCCACCATAAAAAGGGCGGCAGCCACTGCTCCAGTATCGGCGGAGATGGAGAGAGGCAGGCAGGTGTACCGGCACAGCTAAATGGGAGAACCGTGAGTACTAAACGAATGTATCTTGTGTTAACTGCCACCTTTGAGAAAATACTCTGGGTCTGAACTAAGTGCCCGGACAGAGCTCTCTCTTATAATTGGAAGCTAAAAAAAGCACTTTAGAACAAATATCTGCCTCACTTGTAGCGCTGGCATTTTATGAAACAGGAAGCCAAAACGCCAATTTAGCTTCCTAATATTCTTAGAGCCCGTTTACATTTTGCAGAAAATGCCGCGATAAATAAAAGATTTGATTCCTTCTCAATATACAGGATGTATCAACATGCAGGGACCACTGTGATAACTGCACCTTTATTTGAACAATTGAAACTTTATTGTTATTGTTATATTCTTAATGATTAGGCCACGCTTCCTTCTTCTCGTTTTCCTTACAGCTCCCGACTGCCCTCACCAATCTCATGAGGCAATAATTGTAAAAATAAGGGGTGATCAATATGTTTTTCACTATGCAGTGACCAAAACAGAGTCTAAAGGCTTGCCATCAATGGTGGGGCCCACTCAGTGACACTTACTTATTGTTTATGTATATATATATATATATATATATCTCTTTCACATCCTACCCAGACAGCGCTGACTCACCAGTTTTATCATACGCCCAATATGAGTCATCTTAGATTATTCACAACAGGATACCACTACTAGTGGCACTGCATGGAATCAAATGACAAAAGAGTGACTCTGACATATAACAATCATTGATCTCTTTATTATATGTCTCTTCTTTATAAGCCCACATGTCAGAATGTTGAAACTCTGCTGATTATTACTTATCATTCTCTCTTTCACTTTTCACTTCACTGTAAATAATATGTAAAACACGTAAAATAGAATCTCTTTTTAAACATGCACCAATGCCTAAACCGTAGAGATAAGACTCACGCTAACGATAATGAGCACCGGGCCCTCCAATGGTAGACACGGACAATACTCATTATAGAGAAATACCAACATATCTTCTGTCCTACCCTCTTCTCTTTTCAGGGACGCTACTCCCTCTCATTAACCTAGCAGCACGGGTCAAATCCAGGCCGCTAGTGATACCTAAACTTACCTTGGTCCTGAAGAAACGCTTTGGATCTCCTCCTGAGGCCACAGAGAGTGTGAAACATGTCGACCACCTTATACGCCCATTAGAGACGTATATCTAGCTACCTAGGGACCTAATATCCCCCAGAGCAGCACCACACACCTTTTAACAATGACAGAGGGATCACCTTAATAAATAATATTCACTCCCCCTCCAGTCATTTTTTAAAAAACACTACTTGAGACCTCACTACCACTCTACACGCACGCACCCATACGGCTTCTTCATCAAAAGATCTCCGATAAAGAGACCCTTCGGGACCCGTAGGGCATTGCAGCGCCGGCCCGACGAGGAGCAACAAGCCCTATGATGAAGCATGACATCCTTCGGGGTGTGTGAGGGCATCATGATGAGGACACACTATCCCCACACATAGAGTAGCACAGGACAAAACTTCCTTCTTTGATTTCCCTTTACAAGGAACAGTGACTCCCTTTATTGTACTAGTTATCAATCGGGAGCAAGGGTCACTGGACCTAACAATCAGCTCCTACCGTCCCCCCCCCTCTCTATAAATAGGAGTAACTGCACCATACTCTGTGGTATAGGGACATCTATTGGTCACATGGTTGTAACTGCACCATGCTATGTGCCAAAAGGACCTATATTGGTCACCTGGTGTAAGTGCACCATTCAATGTGCCATGTGGACATCTATTGGTCACCTGGTGTAACTGCATCATACTGTGGGGTATAGGGACATCATTTTGTCACCTGGTGTAAATAGACCATGGTATGTGCCATAGGGACATCTATTGGTCACCTGGAGCAACTGCACCTTGCTATGTGCCATAGGGATATCTATTGGTCACCTGGAGCAACTGCACCATGCTATGTGCCACAGGAACATCTATTGGTCACCTGGTGTAAGTGCACCATGCTATGTGCTACAGCGCCATCTATTGGTCACTTGGTGTAAGTGCACTAGGCTATGTGCTACAGCGACATCTATTGTTCACCTGGTGTAAGTGCACCATGCTATGTGCCACAGGGGCATCTATTTTTCCTCTGGTGTAATTGCACCATGCTATGTGCCATAGGGACACCTATTGCTTACCTCGTATAAGTGAACCATTCTGATAGCCACAGGGACACCTGTAGGTCACCTGGTGTAACTGCACCATGCTTTGTGCCATAGGGACATCTATTGGTCACCTGGTGTAACTGCAACATGCTTTCTGCAATAGGAACATCTATTGGTCACTTGGTGTAACTGCACCATGATGTGTGCCAAAGGGCCATCTATTGGTCACCTGGTGTAAGTGCACCATCTTTGTGCCACAGGGACATCTATTTGCTACTTGGTGCAACAGCACCATGATGTGTGCCAAAGGGACATCTATTGGTCACTTTGTGTTAGTGCACCATCTTTGTGCCATAGGGACATTTATTAGTCACCTGGTGTAACTGCACCAAGCTTTGAACCATTGGTACATCTATTGGTCACCTGATGTAAATGCACCATGATATGTGCCACAGAGACATCTATTGGTTACCTGGTGTAACTGCAATATGCTATGTGCCACAGGGACATCTATTGGTCCCCGGGTGTAAGTGCACCATGCTATGTGCCACAGGGGCATTTATTGGTCATCTGGTGCAATTGCAGCATGCTATGTGCCACAGGGACATCTGTTGGTCACCTGGTGTAAGTGCACTATGCTATGCGCCACAGGGACATCTATTGGTCACTTGGTATAACTGCGCCATATGTCCCACAGGGACCTCTATTTGTCACTTGGTGTAACTGCATCACGCTTTGTGCCATAGGGACATCTATCGGTCACCTGGTGTAACTGCACCATGCTTTGTGCCATAGGGACATCTATTGGTAACCTGGTGTAACTGCACTGTGCTATGTGCCACAGGGACTATTATTGGTCATATGGTGTAACTGTACCATGTTATGTGCTACAGGGTCATCTATTGGTCACCTGGTGTAACTGCACCATGCTATGTGCCACAGGGACTATTATTGGTCATATGGTGTAACTGCACCATGTTATGTGCCACAGGGACATCTATTGGTCAACTGGTATAAGTGCACCATGCTATGTGCCTCAGGCACATCTGTTGGTCACCTGGTGTATGTGCACCATGCTATGTGCCATAGGGACGTCTAGTGGTCACCTCGTGTAAGTGAACCATTCTGATAGCCACAGGTACACCTATTGGTCACCTGATGTAAATGCACCATGATATGTGCCACAGGGACATGTGTTGATCACTTGGTGTAACTGCACCATGGTTTGTGTCATAGGGACACCTATTGGTCATCTGATGTAAATGCACCATATTATGTGCTACAGGGTCATCTATTGGTCACTTGGTGTCATGGCACAGGGACACCTATTGGTCACCTGGTGTAACTGCACCATGCTTTCTGCAATAGGAACAGCTATTGGGTACTTGGTGTAACTGCACCATGTTATGTACCACAGGAACTAATATTGGTCATATGGTGTAAGTGCACCATGTTATGTGCCACAGGGACGTCTATTAGTCACCTTAGTAACTGTACTGCACCATGTTATGTTCCACGGGGACATCTATTAGTTACTTGGTGTAACTGAAATATGCTGTGTGCCACACAGACAGCTGTTGGTCAGCTTGGGTAACTGCACCATACTGTTAGCCACAGGGACATCTATTGGTCACCTGGTGTAACTGCACCATGCTTTGTGCCATAGGGACATCTATTGGTCACCTGGTGTAACTGCAACATGCTATGTGCCACAGGAACATCTATTGGTCCCCGGGTGTAAGTGCACCATGCTATGTGCCACAGGGGCATTTATTGCTCACCTGGTGTAACTGCATTATGCTATGCGCCAAAGCGACATCTATTTGTCACTTGGTATAACTGTGCCATGATATGTGCCACAGGGACACCTATTGGTCACATGTAAGTGCATCATGATATGTGCCACAGGGACCTCTATTGGTCACTTGGTGTAAGTGAACCATTCTGTGCCACAGGGACACCTATTGGTCACCTGGTATAACTGCACCATGCATTGTCAATAGAGACATCTATTGGTCACCTGGTGTAACTGCACCATGCTATGTGCCACAGGGACTATTATTAGTCATATGGTGTAACTGCACCATGTTATGTGCTACAGGGTCATCTATTGGTCACCTGATTGTAACTGCACCATGCTATGTGCCACAGGGACGTCTATTAGTCACCTTGGGTAACTGTACCATGCTATGTGCCACAGGGAAATCTAGTGGTATCCTGGTGTAAGTGTGCCATACTGTTAGCCACTGGGACATCTATTGGTCACCTGGTGTAACTGCACCATGCTATGTGCCACAGGGACATCTATTGGTCAACTTGGGTAACTGCACCATGCTATGTGCCCCAGGCACATCTATTGGTCACCTGGTGTAACTGCACCATGATGTGTGCCAAAGGGACATCTATTGGTCACCTGGTGTACGTGCACCAAGATATGTGCCACTGGGACATCTATTGGTCACCTGGTGTAACTGCACCATGCTATGTGCCACAGGGACATCTATTGGTCAACTTGGTGTAACTGCACCATAATATGTGCCACCGGGACATCTATTGGACACCTGGTGTAAGTGCACTATGCTTTCTGCCATAGGGACATTTTTTGGTCACCTGGTGTAACTGCACCATGATGTGTGCCAAAGGGACATCTATTGGTCACCTGGTGTACGTGCACCAAGATATGTGCCAAAGGGACATCTATTGGTCACTTGGTGTAACTGCACCATGCTTTGTGCCATAGGGACATCTATTGGTCACTTGGTGTAAGTGCACAATCTTTGTGCCATAGGGACATCTATTAGTCACCTGGTGTATCTGCACCATGCTTTGTGCCACAGGGACATCTATTGATCACTTGGTGTAACTGCACCAAGTTGTGAGCCATTGGTACATCTGTTGGTCACCTGATGTAAATGCACCATATGTGCCACAGGGACATCTATTGGTCACCTGGTGTAACTGCACCATGCTATGTGCCACAGGGGCTATTATTGGTCATATGGTGTAACTGCACCATGTTATGTGCTACAGGTTCATCTATTGGCCACCTGATTGTAACTGCACCATGCTATGTGCCACAAGGACATCTATTGGTCTCCTGGTGTAACTGCAATATGCTATGTGCCACAGGGAATCTATTGGTCACCTGGTGTAAGTGCACTATGCTATGTGCCACAGGGACATCTATGGGTCATCTTGTGTAACTGCACCATGCTATATGCCATACGGACATCCATTAGTCAACTGATGCAACTGCACCATGATGATAGCCACACAGACATCAATTGGTCACCTGGAATAACTGCATCATGATGTGTGCCTTAGGGCCATCTATTCGTCACCTGGTGTAACTGCACCATACTGTGTGGTATAGGGACATCTATTGGTCACATGGTCGTAACTGCACCATGCTTAATGCCACAAGGACCTATATTGGTCACCTGGTGTAAGTAGACCATGCTATGTGCCGTAGGGACATCTATTGTTCACCTGGTGTAAGTGCACCATACTATGTGCCACAGGGGCATCTATTTTTCATCTGGTGTAACAGCACCATGCTATGTGCCATAGGGACACCTATTGGTCACCTCGTGTAAGTGAACCATTCTGATAGCTACAAGGACACCTAGTGTAACTGCAATATGCTATGTGCCACAGGGACATCTGTTGGTCACTGGGTGTAACTACACCATGCTATGTGCCATAGGGACATTTATTGGTCACCTGGTGTAGCTGCACCATGCTATGTGCCACAGGGACATCTATTGGTCCCGGGTGTAAGTGCAACATGCTATGTGCCACAGGGGCATTTATTGGTCACGTGGTATAACTGCGTGATGATATGTGCCACAGGGACATCTATTGGTCACTTTTAAGTGCGCCATGATATGTGCCACAGGGACCTCTATTGTTCACTTGGTGTAACTGCACCATGCTATGTGCCACAGGGGCTATTATTGGTCATATGGTGTAACTGCACCATGTTATGTGCTACAGGTTCATCTATTGGTCACCTGATTGTAACTGCACCATGCTATGTGCCACAAGGACATCTATTGGTCTCCTGGTGTAACTGCAATATGCTATGTGCCACAGGGACATCTATTGGTCACCTTGGGTTACAGCACTATGCTATGTGCCACAGGGACATCTATTGGCATCCTGGTGTAAGTGCACCATGCTATGTGCCACAAGGACATCTATTGATCATCTGGTGTAATTGCCCCAAGCTATGTGCCACAGGGACATCTATTCGTAATACTGTGTAACTGCACCACGCTATGTGCCATAGGGACACCAATTGCTCAACTGGTCTAACTGCACAATGCTATGGGCCACAGGGACATCTTTTGGTCATCTAGTGTAACTAAACCATGCTATGTACCACAGGGGCATCTATTGGTCACCTGGTGAATGTGCACCATGATATGTGCCACAGGGTCCTCTATTGGTCACCTGATGTAACTGCACCATATTATTTGCTACAGGGTCATCTATTGGTCACTTGGTTGTAACTACACCATGCTATGTGCCACAAGGACCTCTATTTGTAACCTGATGTAAATGCACCATGCTATGTGCCACAGGAGTATTATTGGTCATATGGTGTAACTGCACCATGATATGTGCCACAGGGACCTCTATTGGTCACTTGGTGTAACTGCAATATGCTATGTCCACGGGCACATCTATTGGTGACTTGTTGTAAGTGCACCATGCGATATGCCACAGCGTCATCTATTGGTTACCTGGTGTAACTGCACCATGTTGTGCTACAGGGTCATCTTTTGGTCACCTGGTTTAACTGCACCATGCTATGTGCCACAATGACATCTATTTGTCACCTGATGTAAGTGCACCATGGTATGTGCCACAATGACATCTATTGGTCACATGGATGTAACTGCATCATGCTATGTGCCTCAAGGACCTATATTGGTCACCTGGTGTAACTGCACCATGATATGTGCCACGTGGACATCTATCGGTCACCTGGTGTAACTGCACCATATTGTGGGGTATAGATGCATCATTTGGTCACCTGGTGTAAGTAGACCATGCTATGTGCCATATGGACATCTATTGGTCACCTGAAGCAACTGCACCTTGCTATGTACCATAGGGACATCTATTGGTCAACTGGTGTAAGTGCAACATGGTATGTGCCAATGAGACATCTATTTGTCACCTGGTATAAGTGCACTATGCTATGCGCCACAGGGACACCTATTGGTCACCTGGTGTAACTGCACCATGCTTTGTGCTATAGGGACATCTTTTGGTCACCTGGTTTAACTGCACCATGCTATGTGCCACAATGACATCTATTTGTCACCTGGTGTAAGTGCACTATGGTATGTGCCACAGGGACATCTATTGGTCACCTGGTATAACTGCACCATGCTATGTGCCACAGGGACATCTATTGGTCACCTGGTGTAAGTCACCATGCTATGTGCCACGTGGACATCTATTGGTAACCTGGTGTAAGGAGACCATGCTATGTGCCATAGGAACATCTATTGGTCACCTGGAGCAACTGCCCCTTGCTATGTGCCATAGGGCCATCTATTGGTCAACTGGTATAAGTGCACCATGCTATGTGCCACAGGGACATTTATTGGTTACCTGGTTTAACTGCACCATGTTATGTGCTACAGGGCCATGTATTGGTCAGTTGGTGTAAGCTCACTAGGCTATGTGCTACAGCTACATCTATTGTTCTCCTGGTGTAAGTGCACCATGCTATGTGCCACAGGGGCGTCTATTTTTCATCTGGTGTAACTGCACCATGCAATGTGCCATAGGGGCCCCTGCTGCTCACCTCGTGTAAGTGAACCATTCTGATAGCAAGAGAGACACATATTGGTCACCTGCTGTAACTGCAACATGCTTTCTGCAATAGGAACATCCACTGGTCACTTGGTGTAACTGTTCCATCTTTGTGCCGCAGGGACATCTATTTGCCACTATGTGCCACTGCACCATGCTTTGTGCCATAGAGACATCTATTGTTATCCTGTTGTAACTTCACGGTGCTATGTGCCACAGGGACATCTATTGGTCAACTGATGTATGTGCACCATGCTATGTGCCATAGGGACATCTATTGGTAGCCTAGTGTAACGGCACCATGCAACTCCATCAAGCTATGTGCCGTAGGGACATCTGTTGGTGACCTTGTGTAACTGCACCATGCTATGTGCCACTCAGACAGCTATTGGTCAACTGGTGTAACTGGACCATGCTATGTGCCACAGGGAGATCTATTGGTCAACTGGTGTAAGTGCAAAATGCTATGTGCCAATGAGACTTCTATTGGTCACCTGGTATAACTGCACCATGCCATGTGCCACAGGGACATCTATTGATTATCTGGTGTAAATGCCCAATGCTATGTGCCCCGGGGACATCTATTGGTAATACAGTGTAACTGCACCATGCTATGTACCACAGGGGCATCTATTGGTCACCTGGTGTATGTGCACCATGTTATGTACCATAGGGACATCTATTACTCACCTGGTGTGTCTGCACCATGCTATGTGTCGCATGGACATCTGTTGGTCACTTGGTGTAACTGCACCATAATATGTGCGACAGTGACAACTATTGGTCACCTGGTGTATGTGCACCATGCTATGTGCCATAGGGACATCTATTAGTCACCTGGTGTATCTGCACCATGCTTTGTGCCACAGGGACATCTACTGGTCACCGGTTTAACTGCACCATGCTATGTGCCACAGTGACATCTATTTGTCACCTGGTGTAAGTGCACTATGGTATGTGCCACAGGGACATCTATTGGTCACTTGGTATAACTGCACCACGATATGTGCCACAGGGACAAATATTGGTCATATAGTGTAACTGCACCATGTTATGTGCTGCAGGGTCATCTATTGGTCACCTGATTGTAACTGCACCATGCTATGTGCCATAGAGACATCTATTGGTATCCTTTTGTACGTGCACCATAATGTTAGCCACAGGGACATCTATTGGTCACCTGGTGTAACTGCACCTTGCTATGTGCCATACGGACATCTATTAGTCAACTGGTGCAACTGCACCATGCTGATAGCCACACAGACATCTATTGGTCACCTGGAGTAACTTCACCATACTGTATGGTATGGGGACATCTTTTGGTCACCTGGTCTAACTACACCATGCTATGTGCCATAGGGACATCTATTGGTCGCCTGGTGTAAGTGCACAATGCTATGTGCCACGTGGACATCTCTTGATCACCTGGTGTAACTGCACCGTACTGTGGGGTATAGGGACATCATTTGGTGACCTGGTGTAATAGACCATGCTATGTGCCATAGGGACATCTATTGGTCACCTGGAGCAACTGCACCTTGCTGAGTGCCACAGGTACATCTATTGGTCACCTGATGTAAGTGCACTATGATATGTGCCACAGGGACCTCTATTGGTCACTTGGTGTAAGTGAACCATTCTGTGCCACAGGGACACCTATTGTTCACCTGGTGTAACTACACTATGCTTTGTGTCATAGGGACATCTATTGGTCACTTGGTGTAACTGCACCATGCTATGTGCCACAGGGACTAATATTGGTCATATGGTGTAACTGCACCATGTTATGTGCTACAGGGTCTATTGGTCACCTGATTGTAACTGCACCATGCTATGTGCCACAGGGACATCTATTTGTATCCTGGTGTACGTGCACCATACTGTTAGCCACAGGGACATCTATTGCTCACCTGGTGTAACTGCACCATGTTTTGTGCCATAGAGACATCTATTGTGCCATAGAGACATCTATTTGCTGGTCAAGATGGCCGCCTAGTAGGAGCTCAGGACCGGAGCTCCCGGGTTTGGGGATCAACCAAATTGGTGAATATCCCCCGTTAACCCAGCCATGCACCCCGCATCAACAGTCAATTACACTACTTGGCTACCTACGATTTCGATTTTCTACGCTGAGCCGCTTACCTACAGCGAGGACTGCTGGAAGGCCTGCTGTATCGGAGTGCAACGCGCTCGCCCCTGTTTCCTCCTTGACGACTACGGAGGGCTGCAACTTCGAAGGGGCTACTGGCCACCTTCTGAGAGGAATCGACCGCATCTACTTCAACGACAAAGATGGATTTCGCCGCTGCTGACGGGACACTCTAGCCCCAGCCGAGACCCAGGAGGGCTGAAGCTGCGGTGTGTCTGCGGGACTGGGAGGAAACGACCGCATCTGCATCGTCGACAAAGACGGATCTCGCCGCTGCTAACGGGACACTCTAGCCCCCGCTGAGTCCTAGGAGGGCTGAAGCTGTGTTGTGGCCGCATCTGCATCGGCATCTGCATCGTCGACAAAGACGGATCTCGCCGCTGCTGACGGGACACTCTAGCCCCCGCTGAGACCTAAGAGGGCTGAAGCTGTGTTGTGGCTACGGGTCTGGGAGGAATCGACCGCTTTTGCATCGTGGACAAAGAGGGATCTCCCCGCTACTGACGTGGCACTCAAGCCCCAGCTGAGACCTAGGAGGGCTGAAGCTGTGTAGTGGCTGTGGGAGGAACAGATGTGGAGCCATCCTCCGCGGACTCGGCGAGCTCGCCATTGTTGGTCTGGAGCTTTCGCATCCTTGGGGGGCCGAGTCAGTAAGAGAGGGAATCCGGATGACTCAGAGACAGTGAACTCGTATGATTCCGGCATCGACGACCCAGACTCGACGGGCTCGCCTCTGCTGCCGAGGTGAGATGGGTGCTGCCGCCCGAATCTGCTGAAGCCCTTGATATGGCTGGCCCAAATTTCTGTGGTTTGAGACTGTTTGAACACAATTTTCTGGTGTTAAGGCGCTGCAGGAGAGATATATCAGTGGCATCTCATTCTAAGCTGAGACATGTACCATTATTTTAGTGGCATCTCTTTCTAAGGGGTGGCCTTCCTGGGAGCTAAGTGAACCCTTTTATGTGGAATATGACTGGGTACCAATATTTAGTCATGTTTTCATCCTCGCAATCACTGCTTATTATCTTACCTCACCCTAACCAGGAGACCCTGATCTCTTGAGTGAGCCTAGAGCTCCATCCTGTGGCCACAAGTAGAACTGCATGATTCCTTGTTTCTTGATGGCTTCTGCTACAGGTCCTTGGATCTACACTGCCTGTTTGTCTGGTTAGGCTGAGTGCGCCATCATGGAACCTAAATAGGACACGAAAGCGTACTTTCTTAGCGGACCATTGATACTGGTCTGTGGAATGACATTGCCTTTTGATACCAACAGCGATACTAGAAAATAACCTAATCCAGTTTTTGGCATGTCCCTCACTACTTAGTTCAGCTATACATCACATCAAGACGCAAATGCACAACTAACTTCTCCTCCAACTGATTCTTTAGAGCCAGAATCTCTCAAGTCATTAACCATGCCTCCGCCTTATAACACCAGGAACTCTAAACTCGCTCGCCACGGACCAAACTCATGGTCCATAAATTACCCAGAAAACCTGACCAGTAATGCTAAAAAGAACTTAAAGCACAGAACCTTAAAACAACACCCAGAAACACTTATTGTTGACAACTACCACACCGCTACTAATGGCGAGACGAAAACTAACTTCATCTTTTACACAAAACGCCCAACTAAGTGGAAAAACACCTTCCTTCTTCATTTTCGAGTCACCAAGTCGGTTAATATTCCATATGGCGAAAAAATCTCCACAACTGTCTCCCCTACCTTTAAAGGAGAACTGACAATTTCCATTTTCAAAACAGGAAACATTCTCATTCAGGCCTCGGACCCTCACCTCACCACTTTTGATCGACACTTCCCAACGCTACTCTCCTCTATAACTCATCAGTGCCTTCAAACCCAATCTCCCTTACCGCCTCTCACCCTGACAAAAAATCTTGAACCGTCCAAATCTCCCAGACGACCAGACGACCCACGATACAACTCATGGACATCCACCATCACGAACTATAATCTTACTACCCCTATCATCACACTCCGCCGGCAAACACCCACTACAATGACTGCTGACACTGACCCCCTCAATCCGCGGCACACGCAACCCCCCTGACCCACCACCTCAGGCACAAACCACCCCCACTTCCAATCCTACTGCCAATCCCTTGGACACGGACTTCCCCCTAAACATAGCACATTCCTCGCCCTTGGACCCAAGACCCACTACACCTAGACCCAACCTCTTGACTAGAAACAACATCGACCCCTCCCCTCACGTCCAATCTATCCCTACTCCTAATCCTAATGCTACCTTAGGGACTCCATTTCCTTTGCTTTCCTCCTCTAACTCTTTTCTCATTGCTCAGGACGCTACCTTAGGGCCACCCTCTCCTCTGAACTCCCTAAACCTACTGCTTCCTCTTGCTCTACGCCCAGGCCACAGGATACTACCTGTGGACCCCCCTTTACATACTCAAAGGTATACCACTCAACCGCCGCTTATGAGCCCTGACGCCATCCTTACTATTCACACTACACCTTTGAAGCCCATAACTGAGCTAAAGCGGGGGTCCATCTCCCCTTGCAAAAGTGGTATGGAGAAGGGGCAACTCTCTGCACCCTATCCTGGACGGTCACCTGATGGTGACTGTCTTCGGCGGATTGAGGAACAACTGGCCGAACTGAAGCGGGACCTCCTTACTGTAAATGACAACCTCCAGATCCTCCTACAATGCTCAATAAAGAATGAAAAGCTCCTCACACCATACCCGCCCGCGAGATCGGATCTGCCCTCGCACCCTGCAACTATTTTAAATGGTGGAATGGAAAGGGCTTCTGTTACCTCCCTGAGTTACCCTCGCGGGCCCGCTCCCCCTCCTCCCTACCTCCACTCCAATCCCTGTAGTTTACAGCCGCAGTGGTCTGAGGTTGATGCGCACGCACGCGCACTATCTTATAAGGACTACGCAGTCTCGCCTAGCTCCATACCTACTATCTCCTCTGATCCTGATAGAGAACCGAGTGCTAACTTGAGATCCTTGAATAAGGATAACTTACTTCAGGTAGTCACTTCGCACCTAGTGGAAGCAACTACAGATTCTCATATCAAATCGATGCTTCTCAACTGCAGATCAGCAGTGAAGCACGCAGCAGATATCTCCGAACTCATCTTATCACAAGAATTAGACCTCCTGATTCTTACGGAAACGTGGCTCAATGACTCTTCCTCCCCAATACTTGACATTTTAATTCCTCCTGGCTAATGACATTGTCAGATGTGATAGGACTATTAAAGCGGGGGGGGGGATTGCCTGCATCCATCGGTCCAGCCTCGTTTTGAAGCAGACTCATAAGGACTTGATGTCCTCCTGTGAGCTACTTGTCGCTGAAATTTGGAACAAGGGCAAGATTGTCTGTGTGCTTCACTCGATCTACCATCCTCCTGGGGACAACAACTTACTCTTCGTAGAACAATTAATGGAATCCATCTCTGCCAGCTCAGCCCTCCATCCTAATCACATCTTCCTCGGTGACTTCAACCTTCACTGGAATGACTCTAATGATCCAGTAGTCTGCTCTCTTAAGACTTTCCTCTCCGACCTCAACTATATACAGGCCTTGCAACGGTCCTACCCACTACATGGGCGCTACCCTTGACCTCATCATAGCTAGAGAGCACATTATCCAGCTAGATGACATAGTACCATGTGATTGGTCGGATCATCTCCAAATCTCCTTTCGCATTCAGGAGAAGGTATTGCTTAGACAAGGGCAACCACTCAAAAACAAGCAATTGTCTCGTAATCTGAGAGATATCAACATCTCTAACCTTTCCAGCTTGAGCAAGAATCTGCTTGAACCTCCAACTACCATGAATAATTTGGAAGAGCTGGACGGATCATTACTTCAACACAATGTCTAATATTCTCGACTCTGCAGCCCCGATGCTACTTAAAAGGATTCCCTGCAAACAATCCAAACCTTGGTTCAGTGGTACCCTTAATGACCAACGTCGCAATCTGAGGCTCTCTGAGAGACGTTGGAGAAATGCCCCCTCCACTTCTAGCCTCGAACAGTTAAGAAAGATGAGAAGCTCTTACAACAAACACATTCGCAGCGCTAAATCAGAACATTTCAGAGATCAGCTTGACAGCGCTAAAAACCGTCCCAGGAAACTGTTTGATATCATCAAACAACAGGCTAATCCTATCCCAGCAATCAAAATCGCTGGACCCAGTGAGGAGGACTTCTCAGCGCACTTCGCTGAAAAGTCTAGAAGTATTGAGCGGGAACTGCAACGGGCCGCTGAGAATTTGTTGTCTATGAGTTCCGAGGGTTTGCCTGCTTACACGGCAGTATGTGCCCCGCTTAAACTCACATGCCTGTACACACCCAAAAACAATGCCTGCTGGAATACCTTCCGAACTCCTGACTTGGAAGAGCTGTCACTTTCCCTGGCTTCTCTGAAACCTTCCAACCATTACAAGGACCCACTCCCCGCCAAACTGCTCAAAGACCTCAACTTGGCAGTTCTGCCTCTCTGGTCCAGGATCATCCAACAATCTCTCTTACAGGGGAGGATTCCAGACTGCCTTAAAATGGGGCAAGTCACACCCATCCCCAAGAAGCCCAATGCAGACCTAACAGATCCCAGTAACTTCCGGCCGATCACCAACATCATGTCTTTAGCGAAATTGCTCGAGAAATCTGTTCACACACAGCTCTGCGACCACATTGAGAAATTTCAGCACCTAGACCAACATCAATCAGGCTTTAGATCAGGTCATAGCACAGAAACAGCGCTAACTCACATTGTTGATGTTGCATTGAGAGCTCTGGACCAAGATACACCCTGTCTGCTAATCCTGCTGGACTTGACCGCTGCTTTTGACACTATCAAACATGATAACCTGATTAATCTTCTTCAATACAGGATGGGGCTATCGGGCCCTGTCCTAAATTGGTTCTCCTCTTTCCTGCATAACCGAACACAAAGAATCAAAGTCAACCAATCTTTGGCGGCCAGCACTTCAGTCTCTATTGGGGTGCCTCAAGGTTCTGCACTTTCGCCCACGCTCTTCAACCTATGCATGGAACCTCTAACTGCCATTCCAAATGACTCAAACATTCAGTACCACATGTACGCGGATGACACTCAACTGTATTTGAAGATCTCCTCTCCAGATGACATTAAAACTCTTAATGGAGCGCTTCAAAAAACTCAACAATGGCTAACACATAACCACCTATTACTTAATTCTCTCAAAACTGAATTTCTCCTGATTTCCCCACGCAACCACGAGGCTCCCACGCAAAACTGGATCAAAAAAATCTCAGCACTCAACTGCACACCGCATTTGGTGGACTCCGCCTGCTCTTTAGGGGTCACCCTAGACAAATTTCTAAACATGCAAGGTCACATCAGTGCAACCATTAAGAGTGCCAACCATCAGCTCAACACTCTTAGGAAAATCAAACCGTTCCTACTTCCCGAAGACATGCAATCAGCAGTCCAATCCTTAGTTATCTCACGAGTAGAATATGGATTGGTGACCCTAGCTGGTCTTCAAATCTAGGTTAGCGCCGCTAAGAGCTACTCTGAACGCCTCTGCCAGACTAATCACAGGTTCAAGAAAGCATGATCATATCACACCGGACTTAATCCAGCTTAACTGGCTCCCCATTGAAGCTAGGATCCGTTTCAAGATAGCCTGCCTGACACATAAAGCTATACATTTCAATAGCCCCGTTTACCTGGCAAAAAAACTTGAGCTCTCCGGAGCCAGAAGAAATTTAAGAAGCTCCAATACCCTACTACTGAAACCACCGAAATTCAATAAAAAAAGAACTTACAATCGCACCTTCTCAGGCCTGGCGCCAAGAATTTGGAATGCCCTACCGACGGAGATCAGAGCCAACCCTTCGACAGCCTCATTCAAAAAACAGGTCAAATGGCTACTATTGGAAGAACTGCATCAGCAATAGCCTCCATATCATTTGCTAGTCAATTACCATACATTTCCGACAAGCTTTTTTACTTTTTGCTCTGTGTTGAAATATATGACAATTTACTTTCACTTTATGTTTGTAACTCTTGCTTGACAATCATTTTTACTTGGAGGTTTAAAATGTATCTCATCTGTCTTTGAAGTAAGGTGATGATGAAACTGTTCGGCCTCATCTGGGTGGGCTGTTTACTGTCTGTTCATTCTCTACCTACTCTTCCCCTAGCGCCCTCATTTATTTTATGCCTCAGGTTCCTCTCATGTTGCCTTATTGGGTGTGCTTGGGTGTTTTATTGTATGCTTAACAATTTACTTTCACTTTATGTTTGAAACTAGTGCTTGACAATCATTTCTACTGGAGGTTTAAAACGTATTTCGTTTGTCTTTGAAGTAAGTCGATGATGAAACTGCTCAGCCTCATCTAGGTGGGCTGTTACCTGTTTGTTCACTTGCTTTTTTGTAAATGTATTTATATTGTCTCTGTATATATACGTCAGCTTTCCTATTTGTACAGCGCTCTGATACCCGGTTGGGTCTTGTTCGCGCTTTATAAAACTTTTCAAATAAAAAATAAATAAAATAAATATTGTTATCCTGGTGTAACTGCACCATGCTATGTGCCACACAGACAGCTGTTGGTCAACTGTTGTAACTGCACAATGCTATGTGCCACAGGGAAATCTGTTGGTCACCTGGTGGAAGTCACCATGCTATGTGCCACAGGCACATTTATTGGTCACCTGGTGTAAGTGCACCATGCTATTTGCCACGTGGACATGTATTGGTCACCTGGTGCAACTGCACCATACTGTGGTGTATAGGGACATCATTTGGTCACCTGGTGTAGGTAGACCAAGCTATGTGCCATAGGGAAATGTATTGGTCACCTGGAGCAACTGCACCTTGCTATGTGCCAATGAGACATCTATTGGTCACCTGGTATAACTGCACCATGCTATGTGCCACTGGGACATCTTTTGGTCAGCTGGTGGAAGTCCCCATGCTATGTGCCACAGGCGCATTTATTGGTCACCTGGTGTAAGTGCACCATGCTATGTGCCACAGGGGCATCTATTTTTCATCTGGTGTAACTGGACCATGCTATGTGCCATAGGGACATCTGTTGGTCACCTGGTGTAACAGCACTGCATCCAATGTGCCATAGGGACACCTATTGCTCACCTTGTGTAGGTGAACCATTCTGATAGCCACAGGGACACCCATTGGTCATTTGGTGTAACTGCACCATGCTCTGTGCCATAGTGTCATGTATTGGTCACCTGGTGTAACTGCAACATGCTTTCTGCAATAGGAATATATGTTGGTCACTTGGTGTAACTGTACCATGATGTGTGTCAAAGGGACATCTATTGGTCACCTGGTGTAAGTGCACCAAGATATGTGCCATAGGGACATCTATTGGTCACCTGGTGTAACTGTGACATGCTTTCTGCAATAGGAGCATCTATTGGTCACTTGGTGTAACTGCACCATGCTATGTGCCACATGGACTAATATTGGTCATATGGTGTAACTTCACCATGCTTTGTGCCATAGAGACATCTATTGTTATCCTGGTGTAATTGCACCATGCTATGTGCCACACAGACAGCTGTTGTCCAACCATTGTAACTGCACGATGGTATGTGCCAGAGGGACATCTATTGGTCACCTGGTGTATGTGCACCATGCTATGTGCCATAGGGATATCTATTGGTCACCTGGAGTAACTGCACCTTGCTATGTGCCAATGAGACATCTATTGGTCACCTGGAGTACCTGCACCATACTGTGTGGTATATGGACATCTATTGGTCACCTGGAGCAACTGCACCTTGCTATGTGCCAATGAGACATCTATTGGTCACCTGGAATAACTGCACCATGCTATGTGCCACAGGAACATCTATTGGTCACCTGGTGTAAGTCACCATGCTATGTGCCACAGGCGCATTTATTGGTCACCTGGTGTAACGACACCATGCTATGTGCCACAGGGACTATTATTGGTCATATGGTGTAACTGCACCATGTTATGTGCTACATGGTCATCTATTGGTCACCTGATTGTAACTGCACCATGCTATTTGCCACAGGGACATCTATTGCTCACCTCGTGTAAGTGAACCATTCTGATAGCCACAAGAACACCTATTGGTCACCTGGTGTAACTGTACCATGCTTTGTGCCACAAGGACATCTATTGGTCACCTGGTGTAACTGCAACAGGAACATCTATTGGTCACTTGGTTTGACTGCACCATGATGTGTGCCAAAGGGACATCTATTGGTCACCTGGTGTAACTGCATCATGCTATGTGCCACAGGGACTATTATTGGTCATATGGTGTAACTGCACCATGTTATGTGCTACATGGTCATCTATTGGTCACCTGATTGTAACTGCACCATGCTATGTGCCACAGGGACATCTATTGTTATCCTGGTGTAACTGCACCATGCTATGTACCACACAGACAGCTGTTGGTCAACTGGTGTAACTGCACAATGCTATGTGCTTAGGGACATCTATTGGTCAACTGGTATAAGTGCATCTTGCTAAGTGCCACAGGCACATCTATTGGTCACCCGGTGTATATGCACCATGCTATGTGCCATAGGGACATCTATTAGTCAATTGTTGTAGCTGCTCCATGGTATGGGTCACAGGGAAATCTGTTGGTCACTTGGTGTAACTGCACCATAATATGTGCCAGAGGGACATCTATTTGTCACCTGGTGTAAGTGCACTATACTATGTGCCACACAGACCTATGGGTCACCTGGTGTAACTGCACCATACTGTGTGGTATAGGGACATCTATTGGTCACATGGTTGTAACTGCACCATGCTATGTGCCAAAAGGACCTATATTGGTCACCTGGTGTAAGTGCACCATGCAATATGCCATGTGGACATCTATTGGTCACCTGGTGTAACTGCACCATACTGTGGGGGATAGGGACATCACTTGGTCGACTGGTGTAAGTAGACCATGCTATGTGCCATAGGGACATCTATTGGTCACCTGGTATAACTGCACCATGCTATGTGCCACAGGAACCTCTATTGCTCAGCTGATGTAAGTCACCATGCTATGTGCCACAGGCGCATTTATTGGTCACCTGGTGTAAGTGCACCATGCTATGTGCCACAGGGACATTTATTGGTCAACTGGTGTAACTGCACCTTGTTATGTGCTACAAGGCCATCTATTGGGCACTTGGTGTAAGAGCACTAGGCTATGTGCTACAGCGATATCTATTGTTCACCTGGTGTAGGAGAGTAGGATCTGCTTCACATGGGTACCCCCACTTTTTGCTGATGCTTCACTGTTTTTCGACTTTAGTCTGGCTGGGGCCCTGCTAATCAGAACCCCAGCCTAGCTGCTTCCTCTCTAAAATGATTTCCATGTACCTTAGGTACATCTTTGATTGGAATCTGGAGTGCCCTTATAAGTCCCTAGTATATGGTATACTATGTACCCAGGGCATAGGTACCCCAGAGGCCTGCCAGGGGCTGAAGCATGTATTATGCCACCCCTGGAAGGCCAGCCAAAATGACACCACAGGTCTGCTACTGCAGCCTGGGTAAGGTGGTGCATGCACCCCTTACTGTGATATAGGCTACCTATATCACTACCATTGCACACGCATATAAACCTATAAGCCACTCCTATGGCAGGCCTTACCAATCCTAAAGGCAGAGTGCTTGGTTGTTATGTGAGAGGGTGCCCCTGCATGAGCAGAGCCCCTCTGCAGCGTTCAGAGTCCCTCCTCTGATGCTGTTTGTGGTACAGCCTGACCATATACTCTTAGGTGCATTATATCCTCGCGGTACAATGCTAACTTTGGACTGGCTGCACCAAAACATGTCGTGTTTGGTGTCAAACATCTTGGAATACTACCCCCCCCCCCGCCAGTCCTGGCGGCGGGGGTAGCATTCAACCCTTCTAGAGGGAGAGACATGTACCCACCGACCTACCCGGTAACTTCTTTAAAGAGCCCTGGCATCACAAAATGGATGCCGCGGCCACAGACACGGGTCTGGCCTCCTGCTGCTGACTGAAACTCTGGCAGGGGAGACCTGTACAATAGGTTTCCTGTCGCAGGGAGGTGTAACCACCTCCCCAGACAGGACAATGTGTATTGGGGCTGGGCGGGAGCACTCTCTGGTGCTTTGAAGTCCTGCACTGGGGGCACACTTGGTGTCCCTGTGCATATGCCAGTTCAAACCGGTTGCAGGGGCTACCTGCCCCTGCTCTGGCGCGAAACTGGACAAAGGGAATGGGTGTAACCACCCCTCTTCCCTGACCCTCCCATAGGTGGGTCCCCAGAGTATGTCCAGCCCCCTAACTTAGTATAAGTATGGGACCCCTGTCCTTAGGACTTTAGATTACCCTGGACGAAACTCTGAAGCCGAATCCTGGACCTGCGACGCTCTACTTCAAAATTAGAGGACTGAAGAATCTCCCTTGGGGTCAAGAAGTGACTCCCCTGCTTGGCAGGCACCAAAGAAGCAATTGTCCGGTCTGCATCGCTGAAGCTGCCGCCGGACGCCAAAGTCTTTGCATCACCAGAGCTGGATTTCCAGACTTACCTGAGTCCCCAGCGAAGCTGAGGCCCGTAGCTGTCGTGGGTAACGTGGAACCATGACCCCTGGGCACCGAGAACTTTTGCAAGTGCATCCTCTTCCTGGACTCCCACGAAGTTGTGCTTTGGGCTCCGAGTAGCCCCCGCCTCCAGCACCGACTGCACCGAAGATCACTGGCCTCTACTCCACGAGTGTCCTGTGAGCCAGCTTCAAGTGCGTCCACTCGAGGCTCCTTAACGGTCGCTAGTCCGTTGGCTAGTGGGCCCTCCCGAAGGCAACTCTTCTTCTGCTTGGGCTTTCCTGGTTGCACCAAACGTGCCCTGACTTACCCTTGCTGGGTGAGTCCCCCAGACCTTGCTGGTCTGCATCAACATCCTTTCTTTATTTCCACAAGACTTGCCGTTGCCAAGGCTTGTTGGGTCCAATCTGGTCGCTGACACCGCAGCAATCGACAGACGTCGTGGCACAGCTCGAATCCAGCTCCTGGTCATCGTCGACGCCTCCTGGACCTCGTGGCTGAAGAGTCAAGACGACCGTCAACCTACCTGAAGCACCCAACATCGGTGGGCATCTGCTTATCGCCTTCCTGGTCACTGGCTAGTGACCCAGACTCTGTCCCCTCTGCTTTCAGGTTCTTCAGATCTTCGATCCACCCTTGGATCCACCCGAACACTTTCGACTTGGTCGCCAGCAGCACTTTGCAGCAGATCGCCATTGAAAACGACAACGAAACCCGACCCCGAAAGACACCTATGCACCCGGCTTCCCTGGGTGAGGTAACTCGAGTACTCCGGTGCTCCCGTGGGTATTGACTCTAGAACAGCCTAGTTCTAACGGGGTTTGCTCCAAGTCCTCCTCTAAGTGTCCTTTTTCTTTAAAACTCTAACCGCGACATTCCCCATAGAAGTCAACGTCGGCTCGCGGCTGTGTTCTCACACTGCACGCGTCCCCCGTGGGTACCCTGTGTCACTACCATGGGTGGTTCCTTGAGGGCCAAGCACTTCTACAAGCTCTAGGCCTTGTGTCTAGCTCAGTCGTGGTTCTTATACCACTTTATTGGTATATGGTTTGGTACGCCCCTAGGGCTCAAACGTGTATTTGTGCTATTACTGTTGATATTCGACTTGTAACTTATGTACTTCGAACTCTAGCCTCATAAAGAGACTAGAGGGGTGTGTTTGAGAATAAATACATATATATTTGATATATATACCTGGTGTGGTCCTCTTTCATTTGGTCACTCAAGAGATTATAGACTGGTAAAACAAGCTGCTTTACATTCCTTCAAGACTTAGCCTGAAGGCTGCTCTCCATAGCTACCACTTGGATAGCTTTCAATAAAGGTTGTCTTTAACCTATCTCCAATAAGGGGTTGTTTGGACTGGTGCAAGGTGCCCACTATAATTAGTGGACAGCATATACCAGGCCAACTTCTCACAGTATGCCCTCCCCAAAACAGCAAATCAAAAGCCTTGGCGTCTGTTTGGAGCACAATCTAGACATGAAGGAGCAATCTCGGAAGGTAGCAGGGACCTGTTATGGAATACTGAAGATGATTAGGAAAATCCTCCCCCTGCTGCCTTTCAATGCCAGGAGACTGTTGGTTCAAGCTCTGATTCTCTCACGTCTGGATTACGCCAACGCTCTCTATTTGGGCTCTCCGTGCTCTACGATTAAGAAGCTACAGACTGTGCAAAACTGTGCAGTCCGACTCCTTCTACAGACCCCCCCATAGGGAATCCGCGCGATCATCAATAGCTTCTCTCCATTGGCTTCCAGTCGCTGAGAGAGTTCAGTTCAAGGCCCTATGCATTGTACACAAGACTCTACCTTCTAAGGGCCCACCAATTCTGCATTCCATCATCTCCCCCTACTGTCCCAGTAGATCCTTGCGCTCTAGGAATAAACGCCTGGCAGCAGTCCCTAGGATACATAGGTCGAGGAGCGGGGGACGATTGTTCTCCTTCATCGCCTCCAAACGCTGGAACCTTCTTCCAAACTACATCCGCCTGGAAGACGACTATCTGTCCTTCCGAAGACTGCTTAAAACTTTCCTGTTTCCTGCTGTTTAATGGCCGTTTGTGTAGGTTCTGTTCCTAAGCGCTGGGAGGCCTTCTGGTAGCCATGCGCTCTACAAATGTCAATTCATTCATTCATTGGTTACCTGGTGTAAGTGCACCATGCTATGTGCCAATGGGACATCTTTTGGTAGCCTAGTGTAACGGCACCATGTAACTCCATCATGCAATGTGCCATAGGGACATCTGTTGGTCACCTTGTGTAACTGCACCATGCTATGTGCCACAGGGACATCTATTGGTCTCCTGGTGTAAGTCACCATGCTATGTGCCACAGGCGCATTTATTGGTCACCTGGTGTAAGTGCACCATGCTATGTGCCAAAGGGACATGTATTGATCATCTGGTGTAATTGCCCTATGCTATGTGCCACAGGGACATCTATTGGTAATACGGTGTAACGGCACCATGCTGTGTGCCATAGGGACACCTATTGCTCAATTGGTGTAACTGCACCATGCTTTGTGCCACAGGCACATCTATGGGTCACCTGGTGTAACTGCACTATGCTCTGTGCCACAGGGACATCTATTGGTCACCTGGTGTATGTGCACCATGCGATGTGCCATAGGGACATCTATTAGTCAGCTGGTGTACCTGCACCATGCTATGTGTCACATGGACATCTATTGGTCACCTGGTGTAACTGCACCATACAGTGTGGTATAGGGGACATCTTTTGGCCAAATGGTTGTAACTGCACCATGCTATGTGCCACAAGGACCTATATTGGTCACCTGCTGTAAGTACACCATGCTATGTGCCACGTGGACATCTATTGGTCACCTGGAGCAACTGTATGTACCATGCTATGTGCCATAGGGACATCTATTGGTTACCTTGTGTAACTGCACCATGCTATGTGCCACACAGACAGCTATTGGTCAACTGGTGTAACTGCACCATGCTATGTGCCACAGGGACATCTATTGGTAATACGGTGTAACTGCACCATGCTATATGCCATAGGGACACCAATTGCTCAATCGGTATAACTGCACAATGCCACAGGGACATCCTTTGGTCATCTAGTGTAACGGCACCAAGCTATGTACCACAGGGGCATCTGTTGGTCACCTGGTGTATGTGCACCATGCTATGTGCCACAGGGACATATATTAGTCACCTGGTGTATCTGCACCATGATATGTGCGACAGGGACATCTATTGGTCACTTGGTGTTTCTGCACCATGCGTTGTCATAGGGACATCTAGTGGTCACCTGATGTAAATACTCCATATTATGTGCTACAGGGTCATCTATTCGTCACTTGGTTGTAAGTACACCATGCTATGTGCCACAAGGACCTCGATTGGTAACCTGATGTAAGTGCACCATGATATGTGCCACAGGGGCATCTATTGGTCACTTGTTGTAAGTGCACCATGATATGTGCCACAGGGACACCTATTGGTCACCTGGTGTAACTGTAACATGCTTTCTGCAATACAAACATCTATTAGTCACTTGGTGTAACTGCACCATGAAATGTGCCATAGGGCCATCTATTTGTCACTTGGTGTAACTGCAGTATGCTCTGTGCCACAAGGACCTATATTGGTCACTTGCTGTAAGTGCACCATGCTATGTGCCACGTGGACATCTATTGGTCACCTGGTGTAACTGCACCATACTGTGGGGTATAGGGACATCAGTAGGTCAACTGGTATAAATAGACCATGCTATGTGCCATAGGGACATCTATTGGTCACCTGGAGCATGTGCACCTTGATATGTGTCATAGGGACATCTATTGGAACAGAGCCCAAAACTGAACGCTAGCAGTCCGATTTTCGGCTGCTGCACTTAAACTGCTCGCGAGGGGATACTTTTAAAAATTGATTGCGAATTTTCACATGAGTTTTAAAAATTGTTTTTGACCTGAATGCTTTTATCTATCTGCCTTTTGTCACCTGTTAGTCCGGGAAGGAGCTGTGTTCAATGCTCCGGGAGGAGACGGACATTTAAGGGAATTGACTAGTGAGGTTAGCGCTCTAGCTGCCACGGTCCTCACGCTCGCCCTTGAGTGAAAAGGGGCGGATAACGCGACCGCGCAGCGGGCGCGCCGCTGGCGCGCCTAAGGCCAGCCCGTCTACGCCCGAACGGGCCCAGGGGCCAGAACCCCTGGTTCTTCTACAAGAAAATTCTATTCTGCAGCCCAGCTGTATGACCTCAGAGGGACTATGGCACAGGAATGCGATCATAGCATTGTGCCACCCTTTGTAAGTAGTATATGCCCCCATTGCTCTTTTGAACTAGACACCCAGGTCTCAGTAGTAAAGGTTCCTTCTCACCAGACCGCTTACAAAATGTGCGCGCTGAACTGCCGCTCGATGCCCAAACATGCAACTGAAATTCGGTTAATTCTGGAAGAAGACCCGGATGCTGGCTTACTAACTCACTAGATCCGGTAGTGGTCCAGGCACTTCCCCCAGGCTATTTGATCCAAAGACAAGATCGGGAACTAAATAGAGGAGGTGGCCTGGCCATTATTTATAAAGATACATTTAATTGTTGGACCACAACAGGCTTGATTCCTGACTGTGAAAGTCTCTCTTTTGCCATCAGCTTCTCTCACACTTGCACCTTCCTTGTCCTAATTTACCGAACTCCAGGAGCTACTGGGAACTTCAACAGAGACCTACCCGAGATAATAGCCAAATCAGTCAGGTCCCTTCCTAACTTTTCCATTTTGGTTGACTTGAATATCCGAACAAAAATCCTGGGCACACGTTATGAGGATAACTTATTAATAGAAATGTCTCGTATAATCTCTGATTCTTAATGGTCAACACCAGAGTGATTTTATAGAAGTATTTATTTGAGCAACCACTTCAAGAAAAACAACCAGCCGACACGTGTTTCGTCACACGAGGGAGTTATCCCGTGACTCTTCAGGGCTGAAAAAATAAATTTTCTGTAATCAAAAACACAACGGTGGAGATGACGTGATGAAAATGAGACACCTGCCACGGTGGAGAATCGCAGAGTGCCGGTGCCTCTTATTTAGACTATTCAAGCAGGTAATGCCTTGATGGGAAATCCAAAAATGGCGCCCTGGGAACTGAAAAACACTGCTGGATAAAGAATTCGACAGGGTGATGTCAAGCGTATGGGAGAAATGGGATGTAAAAAGCTGTTCCAGGGTGTGCGGGAGGCGGTTGGGCCGTCCGACTCTGTATCGGGCAAGAACGGATGTCAAAATCTGGTTTCGTTGGCTTTCCGGATGCGGAAAGCCAACGAAACCAGATTTTATCACTCTGGTGTTGACCATTAAGAATCAGAGATTATACGAGACATTTCTATTAATAAGTTATCCTCATAACGTGTGCCCAGGATTTTTGTTCACATTGCTGGTGTGAGTTTCACGACTTACACAATTACGGGGGTTACAGGGTATCTCCTCCGACCAGGTGGCACCGTCCTCACTCGCAGTACGAGATACACATCGCATATCAGCTTGAGCGCCAAGCTTCCTCTCTAAAAACCCTACTTCTACTATGACTTGAATATCCATTTCGATGATATCTCTTCACCTATTGTGGAGGAAATGACTGATAGCCTGGGTGCTCGCCTACTCTGAAAGTGACGGGACCCACGCACCAAAAAGGCCATTTACTTGACCCCATCTTCTCCAACATTAACAATTTGATGGTGGAAAAGCCTATCCCGATGCCTTGGACGGATCACTATATGATACCCTTTTCATGAACCCCCTCGACTAGTGATCCGCCATTGGAACCGGTAAAGAAGTTGAGTCGTAATTGGGCCAAACTTCCTACTGAGTCCTGGGCGCTTTTCTAAGTAGCACCCGACCGGTGTTTGAGGTTGATCCAGAATCCGCCAACAACAAGTTTAATCATTGGCTTGAATCCTCCCTGGACCTAGTGGCTCCAAAAAAAGTGGACAACCAATAAGAAGGGTTTCAAGAGGATAGCATGGTACACGCCTAAGCTCAGAGAGCTGAAGCAACAATGTAAACGACTGGAGAGGAATTGGAGGAAAGAGTTCTCCTACGAGAAGAAGAGTGATTACAGGGAGGCAACTAAAACATACAAGTCAGAAATCAGAAGGGCCCAATCCTCGTATTATGCAACAAGGATTGCCTCAAACTCTCCTCGTGAAATTTTTCAAATTGCCAAATCCCTTCTCATACCTCCATCCCCAGCTCTGCCCGCTGATGACATTTTAGGACGCTGTAATAATTTGGCAGAATTCTTTTTTTTTTTTTTAATTCAAGAAATTTATTCAGCTTTTTCTCCGGCCGCAGCCCCTCGGAATGCTCCACCACTGGAAAATCGGTCGAAATTATTTGACAGTTCTTTGGTGGTTATTCCCCCCCATGGACATGAAATCTTTAAAAATCTACTCCAATAAATTAAAATCAGGTTCCCCCAGAGACGTGGGCCCCCCCAAAGTCCTGAACCTGGCCTTTGAGACAGTTGCTCCTACCATGCTGGACCTTATTAACCGATCACTCTCCTCCGGGATCGTACCCTCACTATGGAAACGGGCCATGGTCAGAGCACTGCTTAAAAAACCGTGCCTGGACCCTGAAATATTTGCTAATTATCGGCCGATCTCGCTTTTACCAGGGATCGCAAAAATTGCCGAAAAGCATGTCAATTCCATTCTTTCCACCTTTTTGGAGGAAAAATATTGCTTCCATCCCTCACTAACCGGTTTTAGACCCCAGCAGGGCACGGAGACTGCCCTGATGGTAGTTGTTGAGGAAGCCAGAAAAATTCTAGATGTCGGGGGCTCGGCAGCAATTGTTCTCCTCGACCTGAGCGCGGCATTCGACACGGTCAATCATCAATTGCTGATCTCTAGAATTAGAGAAGTAGGAGTATCTGGAACTGCACTTAAGTGGCTGGAGTCCTTCTTAGACGACCGATCATTTCAAGCCTTTGAGGATAACTCCTTCTCGAAAAGTATGCCGCTGGGTTGTGGGGTCCCTCAGGGTTCGTCCCTGAGCCCCACGCTCTTTAATATTTATATGAGCCCTCTGGCCGAGATCGTTAAACCCTTTGGCATACAGATCGTTACCTATGCGGACGACACCCAATTGATTGTTTCCCTAAACCAATCGGAGAATGGGACAAATAATCTGGCCGACTATCTGGAAAATGTGTCTGCATGGATGGATGGCTCGTATCTAAAGCTGAATGGATCTCCTGATCTTGGGCAAACCTTCCCCCCCTGGGCTCTAGCTCCTTATGGCCCAAGTGTTTGGATAGTATGCCCTCCCCAAAAGAGCAAATCAAAAGCCTTGGCGTCTGGTTGGACCAGAATCTAGACATGAAGGAGCAATCTCGGAAGGTAGCAGGGACCTGTTATGGAATACTGAAGATGATTAGGAAAATCCTCCCCCTGCTGCCTTTCAATGCCAGGAGACTGTTGGTTCAAAGCTCTGATTCTCTCATGTCTGGATTACGCCAACGCTCTCTATTTGGGCTCTCCGTGCTCTACGATTAGGAAGCTACAGACTGTGCAAAACTGTGCAACCCGACTCCTTCTACAGACCCCCAATAGGGAATCTGCGCGATTATCAATAGCTTCTCTCCATTGGCTTCCAGTCGCTGAGAGAGTTCAGTTCAAGGCCCTATGCATTGTACACAAGACTCTACCTTCTATGGGCCCACCAATTCTACATTCCATCATCTCTCCCTACTGTCCCAGTAGATCCTTGCGCTCTGGGAATAAATGCCTGGCAGCAGTCCCTAGGATACATAGGTCGAGGAGCGGGGGACGATTGTTCTCCTTCATCGCCTCCAAACGCTGGAACCTTCTTCCAAACTACATCCGCCTGGAAGACGACGATCTGTCCTTATGAAGACTGCTTAAAACGTTCCTGTTTCCTGCTGTTTAATGGCCGTTTGTGTAGATTCTGTTCACAAGCGCTGGGAGGCCTTCTGGTAGCCATGCGCTCTACAAATGTCAATTCATTCATTCATTCATTGGTTACCTGGTGTAAGTGCACCATGCTATGTGCCATAGGGACATCTGTTGGTCACCTTGTGTAACTGCACCATGATATGTGCCACAGGGAGATCTATTGGTCAGCTGGTGTAAGTGCAACATGCTATGTGCCAATGAGACATCTATTGGTCACCTGGTATAACTTCACCACGATATGTGCCACAGGGACATCTATTGGTCACTTGTAAGTGAAACATGATATGGGCCACAGGGACAGCTATTAGTCACTTGGTGTAACTGCAATATGCTATGTGCCACCGGGACATCTGTTTGTCACTTGGTGTTACTACACCATGCTATGTGCCATAGGGACCTTTATTGGTCACCTGGTCTAGCTGTACCATGCTATGTGCCGCAGGGACATCTATGAGTCATCTGGTGTAACTGCACCTTGCTATGTGCCGTACGGACATCTATTAGTCAACTGCTGCAACTGCACCATGCTGTGTGGTATAGGGACATCTTTTGGTCACCTGGTGTAACTACACCATGCTATGTGCCACAGGGACAACTATTGGCCACCGGGTGTACCTGCACCATGATATGTGCCACAGGGAGATCTATTGGTCAGCTGGTGTAAGTGCAACATGCTATGTGCCAATGAGACATCTATTGGTCACCTGGTATAACTTCACCATGCTATGTGCCACAGGGACATCATTTGGTCTCCTGGTGTAAGTCACCATGCTATATGCCACAGGCGCATTTATTGGTCAGCTGGTGTAAGTGCAACATGCTATGTGCCAATGAGACATCTATTGGTCACCTGGTATAACTGCACCATGCTATGTGCCACAGGGACATCTATTGGTCTCCTGGTGTAAGTCACCATGCTATGTGCCACAGGCGCATTTATTGGTCACCTGGTGTAAGTGCACCATGCTATGTGCCAAAGGGACATTGATCATCTGGTGTAATTGCCCTATGCTGTGTGCCACAGGGACATCTATTGGTAATACAGTGTACCGGCACCATGCTATGTGCCACAGGGACATCTATTGGTCATCTAGTGTAACTGCACCATGATATGTGCCACAGGGACATCTATTGGTCACCTGGTGCAACTGCACCATGCTGATAGCCACACAGACATCTATTGGTCACCTGGTGTAACTGCACCATACGGTGTGGTATAGGGGACATCTTTTGGCCAAATGGTTGTAACTGCACCATGCTATGTGCCACAAGGACCTATATTGGTCACCTGCTGTAAGTGCACCATGCTATGTGCCACGTGGACATCTATTGGTCATCTGGTGTAACTGCACCATACTGTGGGGTATAGGGACATCATTTGGTCACCTGGTGTAAGTAGACCATGCTATGTGCCATAGGGACATCTATTGGTCACCTGGAGCAACTGCACCATGCTATGTGCCACAGGGACATCTATTTGTATCCTGGTGTAAGTGCACCATAATGTTAGCCACATGGACATCTATTGGTCACCTGGTGTAACTGCACCATGCTATGTGCCAATGGGTCATCTATTGGTAGCCTAGTGTAACGACACCATGCAACCCCATCAAGCTATGTGCCTTAGGGACATCTATTGGTCACCTTGTGTAACTGCACCATGCTATGTGCCACACAGACCGCTATTGGTCAACTGGTGTAACTGCACCATGCTATGTGCCACAGGCACATCTATTGGTTTCCTGGTGTAAGTGCAACATGCTATGTGCCAATGAGACATCTATTGGTCACCTGGTATAACTGCAACATGCTATGCGCCACAGGGACATCTATTGGTCACCTGGTGTAAGTGCGCCATGCTATGTGCCACAGGGACATCTATTGATCATCTGGTGTAATTGCCCAATGCTATGTGCCACAGGGACATCTATTGGTAATACGGTGTAACTGCACCATGCTATTTGCCATAGGGACACCAATTGCTCAATAGGTATAACTGCACAATGCCACAGGGACATCTTTTGGTCATCTAGTGTAACTGCACCATGCTATGTACCACTGGGGCATCTGTTGGTCACCTGGTGTATGTGCCACAGGGACATCTATTAGTCACCTGGTGTATCTGCACCATGATATGTGCCACAGGGACATCCATTGGTCAATTGGTATAACTGCACCATATTATGTGCTACAGGGTCATCTATTGGTATCTTGGTTGTAACTACACCATGCTATGTGCACCAGGGACATCTATTGGTCTCCGGGTGTAACCGCACCATGCTTTGTGCCATAGAGACATCTACTGTTATCCTGGTGTAACTGCACCAGTCTATGTGCCACACAGACAGCTGTTGGTCAACTGGTGTAACTGCACCATGCTATATGCCACAGGCACATCTTTAGGTCACCTGGTGTAACTGCACTATGCTCTGTGCCACAGGGACATCTATGGGTCATCTGGTGTAACTGCACCTCGCTATGTGCCAAACTGACATCTATTAGTCAACTGGTGCAACTGCACCATGCTGATAGCCACACAGACAGCTATTGGTCACCTGGTGTAACTGCACCATACTGTGTGGTATAGGGACATCTTGTGGCCAAATGGTTGACTGCACCATGCTATGTGCCACAAGGACCTATATTGGTCACCTGTTGTTGGTGCACCATGCTATGTGCCACAGGGACATCTATTGGTCACCTGGTGTATGTGCACTATGCTATGCGCCACAGGGACATCTATTGGTCACTTTGGGTAACTGCACCATGCTATGTGCCACAGGGACATCTATTTGTATCCTGGTGTAAGTGCACCATACTGTTAGCCACATGGACATCTATTGGTCACCTGGTGTAACTACACCATGCGTTGTGCCAATGGGACATCTATTGGTAGCCTAGTGTAACGGCACCATGCACCTCCATCAAGCTATGTGCCATAGGGACATCTGTTGGTCAACTGGTGTAACTGCACCATGCTATGTGCCACAGGCACATCTGTTGGTCTCCTTTTGTAAGTGCAACATGCTATGTGCCAATGAGACATCTATTGATCATCTGGTGTAATTGCCCAATGCTATGTGCCACAGGGACATCTTTTGGTTATCTAGTGTAACTGTACCATGCTATGTACCACAGGGGCATCTGTTGGTCACCTGATGTATGTGCACCATGCTATGTGCTACAGGGACATCTATTAGTCACCTGGTGTATCTGCACCATGCTATGTGCCATAGGGACATCTATTGATCACTTGGTATAACTGCACCATATTATGTGCTACAGGCTCATCTATTGGTCACTTGGTTGTAACTACACCATGCTATGTGCCACAAGGACCTCTATTGGTAACCTGATGTAAGTGCACCATGCTATGTGCCACAGGGAGTATTATTGGTCATATGGTGTAAGTGCACCATGCTATGTGCCACAGGGACCTCTATTGGTCACTTGGTGTAATTGTAATATGCTATGTCCACGGGCACATCTATTGGTCACTTGGTATAACTGCACCACGATATGTGCCACAGGGACATCTATTGGTCACTTGGTGTAACTGCAATATGCTATGAGAAATAGGGACATTTATTGGTCACCTGGTGTAGCTGCACCATGCATTGTGCCATAGAGACATCTACTGTTATCCTGGTGTAACTGCACCATTCCTTGTGCCACACAGACAGCTAATGGTCAACTGGTGTAACTGCACCATGCTATGTTCTACAGGGTCATCTATTGGTCAACTGGTATAAGTGCACCATGCTATGTGCCACAGACACATCTATTGGTCTTCTGGTGTAAGTGCAACATGCTATGTGCGAATGAGACATCTATTGGTCACCTGGTATAACTGCACCATGTTATGTGCTACAGGGTCATCTATTTGTCACCTGGTGTAAGTGCACTATGGTATGTGACACAGGGACATCTATTGGTCACTTGGTATAACTGCACCACGATATGTGCCACAGGGACATCTATTGGTCACTTGTAAGTGAAACATGATATGTGCCACAGGGACAGCTATTAGTCACTTGGTGTAACTGCAATATGCTATGTGCCACCGGGACATCTGTTTGTCACTTGGTGTTACTACACCATGCTATGTGCCATAGGGACCTTTATTGGTCACCTGGTCTAGCTGTACCATGCTATGTGCCGCAGGGACATCTATGAGTCATCTGGTGTAACTGCACCTTGCTATGTGCCGTACGGACATCTATTAGTCAACTGCTGCAACTGCACCATGCTGTATGGTATAGGGACATCTTTTGGTCACCTGGTGTAACTACACCATGCTATGTGCCACAGGGACAACTATTGGCCACCGGGTGTAAGTGCACCATGCTATGTGCCACGGGCATTTATTGGTCACCTTGTGTCTCTGCAGCATGCTATGTGCCACAGGGACATCTATTGGTCACCTGGTATAACTGCGCCATGATATGTGCCTCAGGGACGTCTATTGGTCACTTGGTGTAACTGCACCAAGCTTTGAGCCATTGGTACATCTATTGGTCGCCTGATGTAAATGCACCATAATATGTGCCACAGGGACATATATTGGTCACTTGTAAGTGCAACATGATATGTGCCACAGGGACAGCTATTAGTCACTTGGTGTTACTACACCATGCTATGTCCCATAGGGACATTTATTGGTCACCTGGTGTAGCTGCACCATGCTATGTGCCACACAGACAGCTAATGGCCAACTGATGTAACTGCACCATGCTATGTTCTACAGGGTCATCTATTGGTCAACTGGTATAAGTGCACCATGCTATGTGCCACAGGCACATCTATTGGTCTTCTGGTGTAAGTGAAACATGCTATGTGCCAATGAGACATCTATTGGTCACCTGGTATAACTGCACCATGCTATGTGCCACATGGAGATTTATTGGTCACCTGGTGTAAGTGCACCATGCTATATGCCACAGGGACATCTATTGATCATCTGGTGTAATTGCCCAATGCTATGTGCCACAGGGACATCTATTGGTAATACTGTGTAACTGCACCACGCTATGTGACATAGGGACACCAATTGCTCAACTGGTATAACTGCACAATGTTATGGGCCACAGGGGCATCTATTGGGCACCTGGTGTATGTGCACCATGCTATGTGTCACATGGACATCTGTTGGTCACTTGGTGTAACTGCACCATAATATGTGCCACAGGGACATCTATTGGTCACCTGGTGTATCTGAACCATACTTTGTGCCACAGGAACATCTATTGGTCACTTGGTGTAGCTGCACCATGCTGTGTCATAGGGACATCTAGTGGTCAACTCATGTAACTGCACCATATTATGTGCTACAGGGTCATCTATTGGTCACTTGGTTGTAACTACACCATGCTATGTGCCACAAGGTCTTTATTAGTAACATGATGTAAGTGCACCATGCTATGTGCCAGAGGGAGTATTATTGGTCAAATGGTGTAACTGCACCATGCTATGTGCCACAGGGACTATTATTGGTCATATGGTGTAACTACACCATGCTATGTGCCATAGGGACATCTATTGGTCACTTGTAAGTGCACCATGATATGTGCCACAGGGACGTCTATTGGTTACCTGGTGTAACTGCACCATGTTATGTGCTACAGGGTCATCTATTTGTCACCTGGTGTAAGTGCACTATGGTATGTGACACAGGGACATCTATTGATCACTTGGTATAACTGCACCAAGATATGTGCCACAGGGACATCTATTGGTCACTTGTAAGTGAAACATGATATGTGCCACAGGGACAGCTATTAGTCACTTGGTGTAACTGCAATATGCTATGTGCCACCGGGACATCTGTTTGTCACTTGGTGTTACTACACCATGCTATGTGCCATAGGGACCTTTATTGGTCACCTGGTCTAGCTGTACCATGCTATGTGCCGCAGGGACATCTATTGAGTCATCTGGTGTAACTGCACCTTGCTATGTGCCGTACGGACATCTATTAGTCAACTGCTGCAACTGCACCATGATGTGTGGTATAGGGACATCTTTTGGTCACCTGGTGTAACTACACCATGCTATGTGCCACAGGGACAACTATTGGCCACCGGGTGTAAGTGCACCATGCTATGTGCCACGGGCATTTATTGGTCACCTTGTGTCTCTGCAGCATGCTATGTGCCACAGGGACATCTATTGGTCACCTGGTATAACTGCGCCATGATATGTGCCTCAGGGACGTCTATTGGTCACTTGGTGTAACTGCACCAAGCTTTGAGCCATTGGTACATCTATTGGTCGCCTGATGTAAATGCACCATAATATGTGCCACAGGGACATCTATTGGTCACTTGTAAGTGCAACATGATATGTGCCACAGGGACAGCTATTAGTCACTTGGTGTTGATACACCATGCTATGTGCCATAGGGACATTTATTGGTCACCTGGTGTAGCTGCACCATGCTATGTGCCACACAGACAGCTAATGGCCAACTGGTGTAACTGCACCATGCTATGTGCCAATGAGACATCTATTTGTCACCTGGTATAACTGCACCATGCTATGTGCCACAGGTACATCTATTGATCATCTGGTGTATTTGCCCAATGCTATGTGCCACAGGGACATCTATTGGTAATACTGTGTAACTGCACCACGCTATGTGACATAGGGACACCAATTGCTCAACTGGTATACCTGCACAATGTTATGGGCCACAGGGGTATCTATTGGTCACCTGGTGTATGTGCACCATGCTATGTGTCACATGGACATCTGTTGGTCACTTGGTGTAACTGCACCATAATATGTGCCACAGGGACAACTATTGGCCACCGGGTGCAAGTGCACCATGCTATGTGCCACAGGGGCATTTATTGGTCACCTTGTGTCTCTGCAGCATGCTATGTGCCACAGGGACATCTATTGGTCACCTGGTATAACTGCGCCATGATATGTGCCTCAGGGACGTCTATTGGTCACTTGGTGTAACTGCACCAAGCTTTGAGCCATTGGTACATCTATTGGTCGCCTGATGTAAATGCACCATAATATGTGCCACAGGGACATCTATTGGTCACTTGTAAGTGCAACATGATATGTGCCACAGGGACAGCTATTAGTCACTTGGTGTTGATACACCATGCTATGTGCCATAGGGACATTTATTGGTCACCTGGTGTAGCTGCACCATGCTATGTGCCACACAGACAGCTAATGGCCAACTGGTGTAACTGCACCATGCTATGTGCCAATGAGACATCTATTTGTCACCTGGTATAACTGCACCATGCTATGTGCCACAGGTACATCTATTGATCATCTGGTGTATTTGCCCAATGCTATGTGCCACAGGGACATCCATTTCCTTTCTGTGCCCCTCGCTGCCCCATTTTGCGTTGTGACTGTGATTTTGTCTGTTTTCCCCCCCCATTTCCTTTCTGTGCCCCTCGCTGCCCCATTTGCTATGTGCCACACAGACAGCTAATGGCCAACTGATGTAACTGCACCATGCTATGTTCTACAGGGTCATCTATTGGTCACCTGGTATAACTGCACCATGCTATGTGCCACATGGAGATTTATTGGTCACCTGGTGTAAGTGCACCATGCTATATGCCACAGGGACATCTATTGATCATCTGGTGTAATTGCCCAATGCTATGTGCCACAGGGACATCTATTGGTAATACTGTGTAACTGCACCACGCTATGTGACATAGGGACACCAATTGCTCAACTGGTATACCTGCACAATGTTATGGGCCACAGGGGTATCTATTGGTCACCTGGTGTATGTGCACCATGCTATGTGTCACATGGACATCTGTTGGTCACTTGGTGTAACTGCACCATAATATGTGCCACAGGGACAACTATTGGCCACCGGGTGCAAGTGCACCATGCTATGTGCCACAGGGGCATTTATTGGTCACCTTGTGTCTCTGCAGCATGCTATGTGCCACAGGGACATCTATTGGTCACCTGGTATAACTGCGCAATAATATGTGCCTCAGGGACGTCTATTGGTCACCTGGTGTAACTGCACCATTCTTTGTGCCATAGGGACATATATTGGTATCCTGGTGTAAGTGCACCATACTGTTAGCCACAGGGACATCTGTTGGTCAGCTGGTGTATCTCCACCATGCTGTGTCACAGGGAAATCTGTTGGTCACTTGGTGTAACTGCACCATAATATGTGCCAAATGGACATCTGTTCGTCACCTGGTGTAACTACACCATGCTATGTGCCATAGGGACATCTATTGGTCACATGGTGTAAGTGCACCATGCTATGTGCCATGTGGACATCTATTGGTCACCTGGTGTAACTGCACCATACTGTGGGGTATAGATACATCATTTGGTCACCTGGTGTAAGTAGACCATGCTGTGCCATAGGTGTGAGAAGTTGGCCTGGTAGATGCTGTCCACTAATTAAAGTGGGCACCTTGCACCAGTCCAAACGACCCTTATTGATGATTAGGTAAAAGACCACCTTTATAGAAAGCTATCCTAGTGGTAGCTGTGGAGAGCAGCCTTCAGGCTAAGTCTCGAAGGAATGTAAAGCAGCTTGTTTTACCAGTATATAACCTCCTGAATGACCAAATGAAAGGAGAACCACACCAGGTGTATATAAAATATATGTATTTATTACTAAACACTCTCTACTAACTTCTTTATGAGATTAGGGAACAAGACACACAATATTAAATCACTAGAACGACAGTAAATAGCACAATACACAGCGGGCTCCAGGGGGAGACCGAACCATATACTAAGAAAGTGGTATAAGAACCACGACTTGACTAGACACTGTCCCTAGAGCACGTAGAAGCACTGGGACCCCAAGGAACCACCCAAGGTAGTGACACAGGGGACCCACGGAGGACGAGTGCAGTGTGGGAACACAGACGCGAGCTCCGTACAACTCTATGGGAAAGTCGCGGTCGGAATTTTAAAGATTAAGGACACTTAGGAGAGGACTTCAAGCAAACCCAGCTAAACATAGAAGGTTCTAAGGCCAGCACCCTTGAGAGTACCAAGGTACCCGTGTTACCTATCCCAGAGGAGCCGGGTGTATAGGGGTCAAGTGGTGTCGGAAACCCTCGTCGTTTTCAATGGCGTGATGCGAGAAAGTACTGATGCCGTGGAGAAGAAAAGTGTCTGGTGTGATCCAAGCCTGGATCGGAGATGAGAAGAACCTGAAAGCAGAGGGGACAAAGTCTGTGTCACTTCACGTGACCAGGAGCGGAGCAATCGAATGCCCACTGATGTAGGGTGCTTCAGGTGCTTAGAGGGGCAGCTAGACTGTGCAGCCACGGGGACCAGGAGACGTCGACGATGACCACAGTCCGGATCCGAGCTGTCCCACAAAGGATGTCGAGTGCTGGGGGGTCAGTGTCCGGATTGAACACCAACAAGCCTTGGCAGCTGCAACCCACGCGGTCAGGAAAGATGCTTCTGTGAGGACCAGCAAGGTCCTGGGGACTCCCCAAGCGATGGAGAGTCAGGGCACGTCTGGAGCAACCAGGGAAGCCCACTGAAAGTTAAAGTTGCCTTCTCAGAGACCCACAGGCCAACGGACCAGGGATCGCGAAGGGACCTCGAGCTGAATCACTAAATACCAGCCCACGGAACACTCGTGGAGTGTAGGCCGGAAATCTTTGGTGGAATTACTGCTCGGGATCAGGACTACAAGTAGTCCAAAGCACAGCTTCAGGGATTGCCGAAAAGCATATGCTGCTGCAAATGTACACGGTGCCCAAGGGTACGGGTTTCACGGTCCCCACGGGTACGGGTTTCACGGTCCCCACGAGAGATACGGGCCTCAGAATTGCTGAGAGCGCAGATCGACCTCGGAGACCTCGGGAACCCACCTCCTGTGTTACAGAAATCTTCAAGTCCTTCAGGAGCTTCGTAGATGCAAACCAGTCAGATGCGTTTTGGTGCCTGCTCAGCAGGGGAGTAACTACTTTACTCCAAGGGAGATTCTTCAGTTGTCCAGCAAAGCGTAGATCGTCGAAGGATACTTGGTTTCTGTAGCAGAGTTTAGTCCAGGTAATATCTAAAATCCTGTAATCAGGGGTTCCTACTTTATACCCAAGGAAGGATGGGACAAACTCTGGGGACCCACCTAGGGGAGGGTCAGGACAGAGGGGTGGCTACACCCATGTCCTTTGTCCAGTTTCGCGCCAGAGCAGGAGCAAATGGCTCCTGCAACCGGTTTGAGCTGGACTATGCACAGGGACACCAAATGTGCCCCCAGTGCAGACATCAAAGCACTCTGAGAGTGCACCTACCCAGCCCCAATACACTAAAGCCTCTCTGGGAGGTGGTCACACCTCCCTGTGACAGGAAATCTATTGTCAAGCCTTCCCCTGCCGGAGTTTCGTCCAGCAGCAGGAGGGCAGACTCATGTCTGTGGCTGGCAGCATCCATTTTGTGATGCCAGGGTCCAGAAAGCTGGTACCGGTGCCCCATAGTAGTGGTACTACAAGGGAGGAATCATACCTCCCACACCTGTTACTGGTGTGGAGGTATGATTCCAATGTGTTTGACACCAAACACGACATGTTTCCAAGCAGCCGTTTGAAAGTTAGCATTTACCGCGAGGTTATAATGCACTTAACTATATATGGTTGGCTGCATCACAGACAACCCCGGAAAAGAGGTTCCGAAGGCTGCAGAGGGGCTCTGCTCATGCATGGGCACCCTCTCACATAAAACCCAGCACCCTGCCTTCAGGATTGATAAGGCATGCCATAGGGGTGACTGATAGGTTTATATGTGCAGTGATTAGGATAGATATAGTGAACCACCACCTTACACAGGCTGCTGTAGCAGACCTGCTGTGTCATTTTAAATGGTCTCTCAGGGGTGGCATAATACATGCTGCAGCCCCTGGGAGGCCTCTGGGGTACCTATGCCCTGGGTACATAGTATACCATATACTAGGGACTTATAAGGGTACCCCAGAATCCAATCTGGTGTGTACCTAAAGTACATGCAATCAATTTAGGGAGAAAGCAGATAAACTGGGGTCCTGAATAGCAGGATCCCAGTCAGACTAAGTCGAAAACAGTGAAACATCAGTAAAGAGTGTGGGTAACTATAAGAAGCAGATCCTACTCTACTACAATAGGGACATCTATTGGTCACCTCAAGCAACTGCACCTTGCTATGTGCCAATGAGACATCTATTGGTCACCTGGTATAACTGCACTATGCAATGTGCCACAAGGATATCTATTGGTCACCTTGTGTAACTACGCCATGCTATCTGCCATAGGGACATCCATTGGTCACATGGTTGTAACTGCAACAAGCTATGTGCCGCAAGGACCTATATTGGTCACCTGGTGTAAGTCACCATGCTATGTGCCACAGGTGCATCTATTTTTCATCTGGTGTAACTGCACCATGCTATGTGCCATAGGGGCATCTATTGGTCACCTGGTGTAAGTGCACTATGGTATGTGCCACAGGGACATCTATTGGTCACTTGGTATAACTGCACCAGGATATGTGCCCCAGGGACATCTATTGGTCACCTGATTGTAACTGCACCATGCTATGTGCCACAGGGACGTCTATTGGTCACCTCAAGCAACTGCACCTTGCTATGTGCCAATGAGACATCTATTGGTCACCTGGTATAACTGCACTATGCAATGTGCCACAAGGATATCTATTGGTCACCTTGTGTAACTACGCCATGCTATCTGCCATAGGGACATCCATTGGTCACCTGGTTGTAACTGCAACATGCTATGTGCCGCAAGGACCTATATTGGTCACCTGGTGTAAGTCACCATGCTATGTGCCACAGGTGCATCTATTTTTCATCTGGTGTAACTGCACCATGCTATGTGCCATAGGGGCATCTATTGGTCACCTGGTGTAAGTGCACTATGGTATGTGCCACAGGGACATCTATTGGTCACTTGGTATAACTGCACCAGGATATGTGCCCCAGGGACATCTATTGGTCACCTGATTGTAACTGCACCATGCTATGTGCCACAGGGACGTCTATTGGTCACCTTGGGTAACTGCTCCATGCTATGTGCCACAGGGAAATCTAGTGGTATCCTGGTGTAAGTGCGCCATACTGTTAGCCACTGGGACATCTATTAGTCACCTGGTGTAACTGCGTCATGCTATGTGCCACAGGGACATCTATTGGTCACCTGGTGTAACTGCACCATGAGGTGTGCCAAAGGGACATCTATTGGTCACCTGGTGTACGTGCACCAAGATATGTGCCAAAGGGACATCTATTGGTCACTTGGTGTAACTGCACCATCTTTGTGCCAAATGGACATCTATTTGCCACTTGGTGCAACTGCACCATGCTTTGTGCCATAGGGACATCTATTAGTCACCTGGTGTATCTGCACCATGCTTTGTGCCACAGGGACATCTATTGGTCACCTGATTGTAACTGCACCATGCTATGTGCCACAGGGACATCTATTGGTCACCTCAAGCAACTGCACCTTGCTATGTGCCAATGAGACATCTATTGGTCACCTGGTATAACTGCACTATGCAATGTGCCACAAGGATATCTATTGGTCACCTTGTGTAACTACGCCATGCTATCTGCCATAGGGACATCCATTGGTCACCTGGTTGTAACTGCAACATGCTATGTGCCGCAAGGACCTATATTGGTCACCTGGTGTAAGTCACCATGCTATGTGCCACAGGTGCATCTATTTTTCATCTGGTGTAACTGCACCATGCTATGTGCCATAGGGGCATCTATTGGTCACCTGGTGTAAGTGCACTATGGTATGTGCCACAGGGACATCTATTAGTCACTTGGTATAACTGCACCAGGATATGTGCCCCAGGGACATCTATTGGTCACCTGATTGTAACTGCACCATGCTATGTGCCACAGGGACGTCTATTGGTCACCTTGGGTAACTGCTCCATGCTATGTGCCACAGGGAAATCTAGTGGTATCCTGGTGTAAGTGCGCCATACTGTTAGCCACTGGGACATCAATTAGTCACCTGGTGTAACTGCGTCATGCTATGTGCCACAGGGACATCTATTGGTCAACTTGGTTAACTGCACCATGCTATGTGCCTCAGGCACATCTTTTGGTCACCTGCTGTAACTGCACCATGAGGTGTGCCAAAGGGACATCTATTGGTCACCTGGTGTACGTGCACCAAGATATGTGCCAAAGGGACATCTATTGGTCACTTGGTGTAACTGCACCATCTTTGTGCCAAATGGACATCTATTTGCCACTTGGTGCAACTGCACCATGCTTTGTGCCATAGGGACATCTATTAGTCACCTGGTGTATCTGCACCATGCTTTGTGCCACAGGGACATCTAATGATCACTTGGTGTAACTGCACCAAGTTGTGAGCCATTGGTACATCTGTTGGTCACCTGATGTAAATGCACCATATGTGCCACAGGGACATCTATTGGTCACTTGGTGTAACTGCACCATGCTTTGTGTCATAGGGACATCGAGTGGTTACCTGGTTTAACTGCACAATGCTATGTGCCACAGTGACATTTGTCACCTGGTGTAAGTGCACAATGCTATGTGCCACAGGGACATCTATTGGCCAGTTGGTGGAACTGCAATATTCTATGTGCCACAGGGACATCTATTGTTCAACTTGGGTAACTGCACCATGCCATGTGCCACAGGGACATCTATTGGTATCCTGGTGTAAGTGCACCATACTGTTAGCCACAGGGACATCTATTGGTCACCTGGTGTAACTGCACTATGCTTTGTGCCACAGGGACATCTATTGGTCAACTGGTATAAGTGCACCATGCTATGTGCCACAGGCACATCTGTTGGTCACCTTGTGTGTGTGCACCATAATATGTGCCACAGGGACATCTATTGGTCACCTGGTGTAAGTGCACTATGCTATGTGCGACAGGGACATCTGTGGGTCATCTGGTGTAACTGCACCATGCTGTGTGCCATACGGACATCCATTAGTCAACTGATGCAACTGCACCATGATGATAGCCACACAGACATCTATTGGTCACCTGGAGTAACTGCACCATGATGTGTCCCTTAGGGCCATCTATTCGTCACCTGGTGTAACTGCACCATACTGTGTGGTATAGGAACATCTATTGGTCACATGGTCGTAACTGCACCATGCTTAATGCCACAAGGACCTATCTTGGTTCTGGTGTAAGTAGACCATGCTATGTGCCATAGGGACATCTATTGGTCACCTTGAGCGACTGCACCTTGCTAAGTGCCATAGGGACACCTATTGGTCACCTGGTGTTACTGCACCATGCTTTGTGCCATAGGAACATCAATTGGTCACCTGGTGTAACTGCACCATGCTATGTGCCACAGAGACTATTATTGGTCATATGGTGTAACTGCACCATGTTATGTGCTACAGGTTCATCTGTTGGTCACCTGATTGTAACTGCACCATGCTATGTGCCACAAGGACATCTATTGTTCACCTTGGGTTACAGCACTATGCTATGTGCCACAGGGACATCTATTGGCATCCTGGTGTAAGTGCACCATGCTATGTGCCACAGGGACATCTATTGATCATCTGGTGTAATTGCCCAAAGCTATGTGCCACAGGGACATCTATTGGTAATACTGTGTAACTGCACCACGCTATGTGCCATAGGGACACCAATTGCTCAACTGGTATAACTGCACAATGCTATGGGCCAAAGGGACATCTTTTGGTCATCTAGTGTAACTGCACCATGCTATGTACCACAGGGACATCTATTGGTCACCTGGTGTATGTGCACCATGCTATGTGCCATAGGGACATCTATTAGTCCACTGGTGTATCTGCACCATGCTTTGTGCCACAGGGACCTATATTGGTCACCTGGTGTAAGTAGACCATGCTATGTGCCATAGGGACATCTATTGGTCAACTGGTATAAGTGCACCATGCTTTGTGCCACAGGGACATCTTTTGGTCACTTGGTTGTAACTACACCATGCTGTGTGTCATAGGGACATCTAGTGGTCACTTGGTGTAAGTGAACCATTCTGTGCCATAGGGACACCTATTGGTCACCTGGTGTAACTGCACCATACTGTGTGGTATAGGGACATTTATTGGTCACATGGTTGTAACTGCACCATGCTATGTGCCACACGGACCTATATTGGTCACCTGGTGTAAGTGCACCATGCTATGTGCCACGTGGACATCTATTGGTCACCTGGTGTAACTGCACCGTACTGTGGGGTATAGGGACATCATTTGGTCACCTGGTGTAAGTAGACCATGCTATGTGCCATAGGGACATCTATTGGTCACTTGTAAGTGCTCCATGATATGTGTCACAGGGACCTCTATTGGTCACTTGGTGTAACTGAGACATGCTGTGTGCCACACAGACAGCTGTTGGTCAACTGTTGTAACTGCACAATGATATGTGCCACAGGCACATCTATTGGTCAGCTTGGGTAACTGCATCATACTGTTAGCCACAGGGACATCTATTGGTCACCTGGTGTAACTGCAACATTATTATTTATTATTATTCGCATTTGTAAAGCACGCGGCTACCTAATAGTGTCCCGGCGCTGGCAGAGCTTTGTGCCATAGAGACATCTATTGTTATCCTGGTTTAACTGCACCATGCTGTGTGCCACACACAGCTGTTGGTCAACTGTTGTAACTGCACGATGCTATGTGCCACAGGGACATATATTGGTCAACTGGTATAAGTGCACCATGCTATGTGCCACAGGCACATCTATTGGTCACCTGGTGTATGTGCACCATGCTATGTGCCATAGGGATATCTATTAGTCACCTGGTGTATCTGCACCATGCTATGTGTCACAGGGAAATCTGTTGGTCGCGTGGTTGTAACTGCACCATGTTATGTGCCACAAGGACCTATATTGGTCTCCTGGTGTAAGTGCACTGTGCTATGTGCCAATTGGATATCTATTGGTCACCTTTTGTAACTGCACCATACTATGGGGTATAGGGACATCATTTGGTCACCTGCTGTAAGTAGACCATGCTATGTGCCATAGGGACATCTATTGGTAACCTGAAGCAACTGCACCTTGCTATGTGCCATAGGGACATCTATTGGTCAACTGGTGTAAGTGCATCATGGTATGTGCCAATGAGACATCTATTTGTCACCTGGTGTAAGTGCACTATGCTATGCACCACAGGGACATCTATTGGTCACTTGGTATAACTGCGCCATGATATGTGCCACAGGAACACCTATTGGTCACATGTAACTGCACCATGATATGTGCCACAGGGACCTCTATTGGTCACTTTGTGTAAGTGAACCATTCTGTGCCACAGGAACACCTATTGGTCACCTGGTGTAACTGCAGCATGCTATGTGCCACAGGGACACCTATTGGTCACCTAGTGTAACTGCGACATGCTTTCTGTAATAGGGACATCTATTGATCACTTGGTGTAACTGCACTCTGCTTTGAACCATTGGTACATCTATTGGTCGCCTGATGTAAATGCATCATATGTGCCACAGGGACATCTATTGGTCACTTGGTGTAACTGCACCATGCTGTGTGTAATAGGGACATCTAGTGGTCATCTGATGTAACTGCACCATATTATTTGCTACAGGGTCATCTATTGGTCACTTGGTTGTAACGTCACCATGCTATGTGCCACAACGACCTCTATTTGTAACCTGTTGTAAGTGCACCATCTTATGTGCCACAGGGAGTATTATTGGTCATATGGTGTAACTGCACCATGCCATGTGCCACAGGGATTATTATTGGTTATATGGTGTAACTACGCCATGCTATGTGCCACAGGGACATCTATTGGTCACTTTTTGTAAGTGCACCATGATATGTGCCACAGGGACCTATATTGGTCACTTGGTGTAACTGCAATATGCTATGTCCACGGGCACATCTATTGGTGACTTGTAAGTGCACCATGCCACAGGGACATCTATTGGTTACCTGGTGTAACTGCACCATGTTATGTGCTACAGGGTCATCTATTGGTCACCTGGTTTAACTGCACCATGCTATGTGCCATAATGACATCTATTTGTCACCTGATGTAAGTGCACTATGGTATGTGCCACAATGACATCTATTGGTCACATGGTTGTAACTGCACCATGCTGTGGGGTATAGATACATCATTTGGTCACTTGGTGTAAGTAGACCATGCTATGTGCCATATGGACATCCTATTGGTCACCTGAAGCAACTGCACCTTGCTATGTGCCATAGGGACATCTATTGGTCAACTGGTGTAAGTGCAACATGGTATGTGCCAATGAGACATCTATTTGTCACCTGGTGTAAGTGCACTATGCTATGCGCCACAGGGACACTTATTGGTAACCTGATGTAACTGCACCATGCTTTGTGCTATAGGAACATCTATTGGTCACCTGATTGTAACTGCACAATGCTATGTGCCTCAGGGACATCTATTGGTCACCTTGGGTAACTGCACCATGCTATGTGCCACAGGCACATCTATTGGTCTCCTGGTGTAAGTGCAACATGGTATGTGCCAATGAGACATCTATTGGACACCTGGTATAACTGCACCATGCTATGTGCCACGTGGACATCTATTGGTCACCTGGTGTAAGTAGACCATGCTATGTGCCATAGGAACATCTATTGGTCACCGGAGCAACTGCCCCTTGCTATGTGCCATAGGGCCATCTATTGGTCAACTGGTATAAGTGCACATTGCTATGTGCCACAGGGACATTTATTGGTTACCTGGTGTAACTGCACCATGTTATGTGCTACAGGGCCATCTATTGGTCACTTGGTGTAAGCGCACTAGGCTATGTGCTACAGCTACATCTATTGTTCTCCTGGTGTAAGTGCACCATGCTATGTGCCACAGGGGCATCTATTTTTCATCTGGTGTAACTACACCATGCAATGTGCCATAGGGGCCCCTATTGCTCACCTCGTGTAAGTGAACCATTCTGATTCTGTCTGTTTTCCCCCCCATTTCCTTTCTGTGCCCCTCGCTGCCCCATTTGCGTTGTGACTGTGATTTTGTCTGTTTTTCCCCCCATTTCCTTTCTGTGCCCCTCGCTGCCCCATTTGCGTTGTGACTGTGATTTTGTCTGTTTTCCCCCCATTTCCTTTCTGTGCCCCTCGCTGCCCCATTTGCGTTGTGACTGTGATTTTGTCTGTTTTCCCCCCCATTTCCTTTCTGTGCCCCTCGCTGCCCCATTTGCGTTGTGACTGTGATTTTGTCTGTTTTCCCCCCATTTCCTTTCTGTGCCCCTCGCTGCCCCATTTTGCGTTGTGACTGTGATTTTGTCTGTTTTCCCCCCATTTCCTTTCTGTGCCCCTCGCTGCCCCATTTGCGTTGTGACTGTGATTTTGTTTGTTTTCCCCCATTTCTTTTCTGTGCCCCTCGCTGCCCCATTTGCGTTGTGACTGTGATTTTGTCTGTTTTCCCCCCATTTCCTTTCTGTGCCCCTCGCTGCCCCATTTGCGTTGTGACTGTGATTTTGTCTGTTTTCCCCCCATTTCCTTTCTGTGCCCCTCGCTGCCCCATTTGCGTTGTGACTGTGATTTTGTCTGTTTTCCCCCCATTTCCTTTCTGTGCCCCTCGCTGCCCCATTTGCGTTGTGACTGTGATTTTGTCTGTTTTCCCCCCATTTCCTTTCTGTGCCTCTCGCTGCCCCATTTGCGTTGTGACTGTGATTTTGTCTGTTTTCCCCCCCATTTCCTTTCTGTGCCCCTCGCTGCCCCATTTGCGTTGTGACTGTGATTTTGTCTGTTTTCCCCCCATTTCCTTTCTGTGCCCCTCGCTGCCCCATTTTGCGTTGTGACTGTGATTTTGTCTGTTTTCCCCCATTTCCTTTCTGTGCCCTCGCTGCCCCATTTGCGTTGTGACTGTGATTTTGTCTGTTTTCCCCCCATTTCCTTTCTGTGCCCCTCGCTGCCCCATTTGCGTTGTGACTGTGATTTTGTTTGCTTTCCCCCCATTTCCTTTCTGTGCCCCTCGCTGCCCCATTTGCGTTGTGACTGTGATTTTGTCTGTTTTCCCCCCCATTTCCTTTCTGTGCCCCTCGCTGCCCCATTTGCGTTGTGACTGTGATTTTGTCTGTTTTCCCCCATTTCCTTTCTGTGCCCCTCGCTGCCCCATTTGCGTTGTGACTGTGATTTTGTCTGCTTTCCCCCCCATTTCCTTTCTGTGCCCCTCGCTGCCCCATTTGCGTTGTGCCTGTATTTTTTGTCTGTTTTCTCTCCCCTTGTACTTTTGTGCCCCTGCTGCCTCTCGCCTTTCCCGCCGCTGCGTCCCTGCGGCCCCGCCCCCTGACTGCCCATTCGCTGCCCCTGCCTCCCGCCTCCCAGCTGCTCCTCCCTCCCACCTCCCCATAAATGGCGGCCGCTGCGCGGTGAGGAGAGCGACCCTTGACCTTGCCAGGTAGGTCGCTCCCCCACCACACAGCTCCGCCTGTGTTGTCTGCCCGCTGCTTCTGCAGGTAAGATCGCCCCTCAGCTGCGGCCCCGGTGCCCGCATTTCTTGCTATCTCCCCATTTCCTTTCTGTGCCCCTCGCTGCCCCATTTGCGTTGTGACTGTGATTTTGTCTGTTTTCCCCCCCATTTCCTTTCTGTGCCCCTCGCTGCCCCATTTGCGTTGTGACTGTGATTTTGTCTGTTTTCCCCCCATTTCCTTTCTGTGCCCCTCGCTGCCCCATTTGCGTTGTGACTGTGATTTTGTCTGTTTTCCCCCCATTTCCTTTCTGTGCCCCTCGCTGCCCCATTTGCGTTGTGACTGTGATTTTGTCTGTTTTCCCCCCATTTCCTTTCTGTGCCCCTCGCTGCCCCATTTGCGTTGTGACTGTGATTTTGTCTGTTTTCCCCCATTTCCTTTCTGTGCCCCTCGCTGCCCCATTTGCGTTGTGACTGTGATTTTGTCTGTTTTCAACCCCATTTCCTTTCTGTGCCCCTCGCTGCCCCATTCGCGTTGTGCCCGTATTTTTTGTCTGTTTTCTCTCCCCTTGTACTTTTGTGCCCCCGCTGCCTCTCGCCTTTCCCGCCGCTGCGTCCCTGCGGCCCCGCCCCCTGACTGCCCATTCGCTGCCCCTGCCTCCCGCCTCCCAGCTGCTCCTCCCTCCCACCTCCCCCATAAATGGCGGCCGCTGCGCGGTCGCGCGCTGGCGCGCCGCGGCGCGCCTAAGGCAAGCCCGTCTGCGCCCGTCCGCGACTGAACCGCGCCCAGCGCCAGAACCCCTGGATCCCACCGATGCAACACTACTCGACGGACCTACGACGCCGCCACCCTCACCGCACTCAATGCCGGCCGGAACCCTGCCTGCTACCGAGCCTCACCGAGACGCACCCACGGACCCTTCACCTGCCAAACCTGCCGATTCACCTGCCCCCGGACGTGCACCACCTCCGCCAAGTCGAGCACCAGCAGCAACAACCTGAAATGCATCCTGTTGAACACCCGCTCCGTCCACAGGCACGCCGTGGAACTCTGGGACCTGCTCGACGCAACAGCACCGGACATCGCCTTCCTCACCGAAACCTGGATGAACGCCTCCTCAGCGCCCGACATCGCCATAGCCATCCCGGACGGATACAAGATCACCCGGAGGGACCGCGTCAACCAGACGGGAGGAGGCATCGCCATCATACACAAGAACACCATCCGCATCTCGACTAACTCCGACGAGACCTTCACCGCCGCCGAACACCTACACTTCCAGATACACACTGACCCCAAGACCACCCTCCGAGGCACCCTCATCTACAGACCCCCGGGACCACGCACACTATTCAGCGAAGACATCGCAGACTTCATCAGCCCGCACGCCATGCCCTCAGCCGACTACATCCTCCTAGGGGACCTCAACTTCCACCTGGAGAACAACAACGACAGAAACACCACCGCCCTGCTGGACAACCTCGCCAACCTCGGACTCAAGCAACTGGTGAACACGCCCACCCACTACGCCGGCCACACGCTTGACCCCGTCTTCTCTTCCAGCAAGCACATCTCCTTCAGCCACGCCACCGGACTACACTGGACCGACCACAGCTGCGTCCACTTCAGCTTCAGAAAGACTGCGACCCACCACCACCCGCAACAGGCTCCCCGCCGGAGCTGGAGCAAGATCACCGCCGAGCAGCTCACCGCCTCCCTCAGCCAGAACACACCCACCAACACAACGGACCCAAACGAAGCAGCCAGAAACCTCGCCAAGTGGCTGACCGCCTGCGCCGACGACCTCGCACCACTAAAAACCCTCCCAGCAGACCCGGAAGCAAGAAAACCCCTTGGTTCACCAACGAACTCAAGGAATCCAAGAAGAACTGCCGCACTCTCGAGAGAACCTGGCGACTCGACCAGACCACAGACAACAGGACCGCCCTCAAGCACGCCACCCGCAAACACCACCAGCTGATCCATGCCACCAAGAAGTCGGCACTCAAAGAACGACTGGACAACAACGCCCACGACAGCAAGGAACTTTTCAGCATCGTCAAAGAGTTCTCCAACCCCAGCGCCGGAAACAACGACATCACCCCCTCGCAAGACCTCTGCAACTCACTCGCCACGTTCTTCCACCGCAAGATCACCGACATACATAACAGCTTCGACGCACAAACCACGCACCCTACCGCCGAACCAACGCCCGCCACCACCACCCTCTGCAACTGGACCCCGATCAGCACCGAAGACACCACCCGCACGATGAACTCCATCCACTCCGAATCACCAACCGACCCCTGCCCACACCACGTCTTCAACAAAGCCGACGCCACCATCGCACCCCATCTCCGGGACATCATCAACTCCTCCTTCCACACTGCCACCTTCCCGGAGAGCTGGAAGCACGCCGAGCTTACCGCCCTCCTGAAGAAACCAACGGCGGACCCCACCGACCTCAAGAACTACCGTCCCATCTCGCTCCTTCCGTTTCCGGCCAAAGTCATCGAGAAGACCGTCAACGGACAGCTTGCCGCCTTCCTCGAGACGAATGGATCCCTCGACCCCTCGCAGTCCGGGTTTCGGGCCAACCACAGCACCGAGACCGCCCTTATCGCAGCCACCGACGACATCAGAACCCTAACCGTCAACGGGGAAACAGCAGCCCTCATCCTCTTGGACCTCTCCGCAGCGTTCGACACCGTCTGCCACCGCACCCTAGTGAAGCGCCTCAGCAACATCGGAATCCGAGAGAAAGCACTGGAATGGATCATCTCGTTCCTCGCCGGAAGAACCCAGAGAGTCCGCCTCCCCCGTTCAGATCCGAGGCCACCGAAGTCATCTGCGGCGTTCCACAAGGATCTTCACTCAGTCCAACCCTCTTCAACGTCTACATGAGCCCCCTCGCAGCCATCGCACGCCAACACAACCTCAACATCATCTCCTACGCCGACGACACCCAGCTGATCCTCTCCCTCACCAACGACCCCACCACCGCCAGAGCCAACCTACACGACGGGATGAGAGACGTCGCCGACTGGATGAGGAACAGCCGCCTTAAACTAAACTCAGACAAGACGGAAGTCCTCATCCTGGGCTCATCACCCTCCACCTGGGACGACTCCTGGTGGCCCCCGGCCCTGGGCACCGCGCCCAAGCCAACGGACCACGCACGCAACCTGGGCTTCATCCTGGACTCCTCCCTGTCGATGACCAGATAAGTCAACGCCGTCTCATCCTCGTGCTTCAACACCCTGCGCATGCTCCGCAAGATCTTCAGATGGATCCCCACTGAAACCAGGAAGACCGTCACCCAGGCACTCGTCACCAGCCGACTGGACTATGGGAACACCCTCTACGCCGGAACCACAGCCAAACTTCAAAAAAGACTCCAGCGCATCCAGAACACCTCCGCACGACTCATCCTGGACATCCCCCGACACAGCCACATCACCGGACACCTGAAAGACCTGCACTGGCTCCCCGTCAGCAAGAGAATCACGTTCAGACTCCTCACCCACGCACACAAGGCCCTCCACGACCTGGGCCCAAAGTACCTCAACGACCGCATGACCTTCTACACGCCCACCCGCCAGCTACGATCAACCAGCCACGCCCTCGCAACCGTACCACGCATCCGCAGAACCACCGCCGGAGGAAGATCCTTCTCCTACCTGGCAGCCAAGACCTGGAACTCCCTCCCCACTCACCTTCGGCGAACCCAGGACCATCTCTCCTTCAGGAAGCAACTCAAGACCTGGCTGTTCGAGCAGTAACTTACCCCCTCCCCCAGCGCCTTGAGACCCTCCCGGGTGAGTAGCGCGCTCTATAAATGCCGTGATTGATTGATTGATAGCAAGAGAGACACCTGGTGTAACTACAACATGCTTTCTGCAATAGGAACATCCACTGATCACTTGTTGTAGCTGCACCATCTTTGTGCCACAGGGACATCTATTTGCCACTATGTGCCACTGCACCATACTTTGTGCCATAGAGACATCTATTGTTATCCTGTTGTAACGTCACAATGCTATGTGCCACAGGGACATCTATTAGTCACCTGGTGTAAATGCACCATGCTATGTGCCAATGGGACATCTATTGGTAGCCTAGTGTAACTGCAGCATGCTATGTGCCACAGGGACATCTATTGGTCACTTTTAAGTGCACCATGATGAAGTAAATCTAATCTTCAACTCAGGGATCTTATTAATATAAAGAACTTTACAGAAGCTGAAATATGAAAAGACATCTTTATTAAACTTACATAAGTGAGGCCACGTCACACAGAAGCCGTAGCAACTGTATGAGGCAGTCTGAGGAATACAAAGAACAGAGGCCTTTTATATGCTCTCAGGGTTACAAACTTCAGCATACAAGTAAGGGGCAGTCCTAGCTTGTGCAAGCATGCAAAATACCTAACATTCCTTCTTTACAGTTTACCATTCAGATATTTACAACATTGAAAAAGCAGAGTCATGATGACAAGCCCATTTTCAGTTTGTCCATCCCAAGACCAATTTCCCGGCAAGGCCCGACATTCTCATCAGATATCAGATGGACCCCTAATAAAATCGGGCACCTCCTCCTCGTAAAGCAAGTCATAAAGAAAGAAACATAGACAGGTGTGTGAGAGATTAGGAGTGGTTTGAATGTGATGAAAGGTTTATGGTTTGCTGTGCCTTGATACTAATCTTGATCGGTCACTGGGAAAGGAACTGGTCGAACAGGTTTGGCTTCAGGCAGTGGAGTCAGCTTGCCCAGGTCACACAAAAGTCAACAAAGGTGTACGTGTCCTTCAGACTCGTTTTGGCCTTAGTTATCAGCCTATGTGAGGGCAACCACTTAAAATGGCTGCCATGCACAAAATGGAACCCGAGGGTTCAGGACGAAATCCCTGATTTGAAGGTGATCCAGCCATTCGAACACGCCGAAATTGCCTGGATATAGTATGTTCGTCATTGTCGTTCTGCTGATACCAAAATCGTCATGATTCGACGATGCTTATGACACGAAGCCAAAATTTCAAGTACTACAGACCCTCCTTTTGCCCTTACATAGGCAATTAATATATATACTCACGCTAATCTGAGTCCAGGTCTATATTCACAAATTCATTGAGATGTTGCTGTAGCATCATCCTATTGCTTAGCTCGTACCTTGATACAGGCTTCCTTACACACGATGTAGCACAGAGGCCACACATAGCAGGACCAAATAGGGAATACCTCTATCTGTAGTATGTGGCATAAGACCACACACCCAACAATTAGTGATGTTCACTACTAACTGGTGTTGATGCAGAAGCGGTACAAAGGAATTATTAATAAACTCTGACCTCCTAACCAGTTCGTGTTCAGGTAAAGTATTGAAAGAATGCAAAGAAGTAGTATTAGGAAGAGACATAGGTTGGGAGGTGGGTACAGATGTCAATTGGGTAGAAAAAAACAATCCCACCCATAAAAGACAATGTCATGTTTAAAAACACTAGAAAACACTTTGTTAAGAACATATAGACAACAGGAGAAAGTAGTGACCACTATTACAAACGAATTCATAATTTTTCACCACCCTAAGCAAAAAGTAAATCCTAAAATTATCTAGTAACATTTTTAGGGCTCCTATGTATTTCAGTAATTTATTACATGTTCAGGTGAAACAGTGGTGATCCTCATCAATGCTCTGAGATGAAAAGGGAATACTCTTCCACAGAGAATGGACTTTATTCTGCTTTTACTAAACAGAATACTACTTTAAGACAATGCCAGCAAAACAATAAGAAACAGTCTCATAACACCTATTTTATGCAATCACACGGAAACCACTTTATGCATCAATTATGTCCAAAGTCCGTTCAAGCCTCTCTGGCGAGCTTCCATCGTCCATCAAATCTTCTCCCATTGTTGCATGGGCCTCTTGATTCAGGCCTTATATGAAAAATAGTGTTTTTCAGTATCCGTTGGAGTGCCCTCCTGGCAAACAATCACAGCTCATTTGAAAGTCTCAATGTCTCAAGGCAGTGCACCGATATCTCTCCTCTGCGGCAGGCACTACAGATAGTGTGCTCCTCATTGATCAAGGGCACAGATCATCTTATGCAGATCCGGGTCTACATTCTCAGGCTCCGACACTCATTACTCAGTGTCAGAGGACGCTCAGGCTGCTCTTTGATGGGCACCATAATGTAGTGCCTTTTCCCACTCTTGCATCTTCCGGTGCACTGCACTTCCGTTGGAGCAAAGGAAAAGGGTTGTGTGGCCAAAACTCAGGCCGAGGGGCTCAAGGGACTGCACACTGTCAGAGGTTACCAGCACATGACAGGTGAAAAACTCAGGCCTCAATCCTTTCGCTCTTTTGCACTGAAACTCTCGTGCTTCTTTTTGATGTTCAACGCCTTCTGATGAAGCAAGCATAATACTTCGGAGATACCAGACGTCCGCCTCTCATTTGTGAAGTAGGAAATGTGACGCAGTTGTTTTCTTAAAATTAATGCGAATACAATTTATTTGTGTTTTAACAAGGGGACTGCAAGCAGGTGGCCTGCAATCTGCGAGGAATGGCCATATGCCATGAGACAGTTCTGGTCTAGAACACACTGTCATTTCTCAAAGGCAATACAAAGACAAAGGCAGTAGGCACAACAGTGCCTCTAGGCTCTTCAATTGGGTTTCCGTGTGAGAGCATATTCTCCATCATCTAATGGTAGATAGCGACATGATTAAGTCTAGGTGTTCCTAAATTCCTTGTCTTAAAAACATCTCAAAAGAAAAATCGCATAATACAGATTATCAGGGGCATGTAGATACCTCCCTTTAAAAGTTGTGCATCAGGTGCACTATGCAATACACAGGCTAATGATCAAAATGTGGAAACAAAAGACAAGAACTAGAGAGTCCTGGTCTTTCCATAATTTAGAACACATCTGATCCCACCAAAAATTAAAGCAGTATGAACAAAAGGGTAAAAATAACCACATTAAAAAGAGTCATTGAAAATTTGTCATGTTCAAAAAAAAAAAAATGTAAGGTATCTCCTATTGAGATGGAAAACTTGTTTTGTTATAGTATTGAGTCAGTTAACCAGTCCATCACTATCCTAACAATCAGACTGGAAAACATTGCAGTGGGCCTAAAGAGAATTCTTGAAAACCAGTCTGGTGATGCAAAAGGAATTATACATAATATGGTGGTTTCTGATATATTACTGCGGTCTGGAAGTGTGAACTTGAACAATACATCAATAAAAAGGCAAACTGGTGAAAAGAATATGGAAAAAGGAAATGGAACTAGGACACAGCTAAAATCCCCAATAACTAGGCATGATGTGACATCAGGGGGTGACAAAAAGGTTGGCTCTACCGCTGGCCGCTAAACCATATACGGTAACCTCCGCTAATGTTCCAGTTCCTTCTTCAGGGAAAAAAAATATGAAACCTTGTTTCCTTGATATCTTTTTTATTTTTCCTTCAAATACCATTAAAGCCAAATTTGACATACACTGGTGAAGTGTTGTCTGTCTTTCTGTGAATTTTAGTGTCAAAGCAAATCTACCCAACTGTTTGCAGGATACACATCGTCATGTATATCCCTTCACAACACAGGTAAACTTGTAATAGTATCATAAGCAGCAACAAGTGAACCCAAAATGGGAATAACCTGCAAATTTGTGTTTTATACCTAAATGTATTCATTTACTGAAGCCTAAAGCACTTTAAAGCTATTTTAAATGGCAAAAATACCCAAATTCGACTTTGATGTTTGGGGCACTTAAAAATAAATATCCCATAAGTATGTTACATATTAATCATCCTCAGGATGTTCTTTACACATTACAGATATTAGATATTAGACATATCTCATGTAAATCTTTAGAAAAATGAGTTTTTCACACCTGCGCCAAGTGAAAATCCATATGCTAATGTCGTCATTATTCGGTATAGCACAACTTAAATTAAATTTTAATGCTAGGATGTCATAGTATGAGCTTTAAGCTTCATGAATAGTAAAAAACGAATTTTGTAGCACTTATTTTTAATAATTATTTTTCATAATTAATAATAAAAATAAAAAATAAAAATAAAAAAAATAAACCCTTTTATTTTTGATAATTCCACATATAAGAGCAAGCTGCATCCCTTGCCTATCATTTTAGACGCATTTATTTATAAGCCTAAACACAGAAGCCTAACTTAAAACATGACAAAATTTGGCGCCACATTTTTCTTTCTAAAAAGGACAATTTTATTTAGCAACAGACCCAATAATATACTTACAAAATGTTGCTTAATAGACTGAAAACATCAAGAAAAACCACGAACAGACATTGAGCTCATTTGAGACATAAACAGAAAGGGGTGAAACACTCAGGACACACAATACGGCGCGCTTTTAGCCATGCATTTCATGAATAGCGCCAACGCTATTCTCTTACAGAAGTTGCACTAATAGGAAAACCACAGACATTTAAACACACACATTTTAACCCACCTATCAATACTCAGGACAGCCCACAGACTGTACTAGAACCAAACCATTTGTAAATACTAGTCGTAAGTTATATTTACAAGAAACGCTTCTCAATTGTGTTTTTTTTTTTGTTTTTTTAAAAAGACTACGAAAATACACTCAATTCACTAGCTTTGGTTAGCAGAACACCAAACAAAATCGTTCTGCATATCTTCATTCATAAAAACTGCGCAGAACAAAGGATCCTTGTTTTGTATTATGTCATATTTTAATTCCCTGGGGATACAAAATCACCAAGGAAGAAATATGTTTGTAAATCTAAACCTATTTAGATTTTCCCTTTAGGGAAGCCGGCTAATCCAAACGTATACAAAGTTGGCCAACATAAAGCTCCAAATTTGCTAAGATCAGGCATCTTATAGCTCACTAATCTAGCTTCAAACTTCAAGGGGCTATCTCTATCGATACACTCGTAAATATACAAGACCCTCGGTTTTTGAAAATTGCAATCTTCAAATAAAACTAAGGACCAAACAAACTAAGAACCAATCAAACTAAGACTCAAAGGAACCAAGGAACCAAAGAACAAACGACTGGGAGCGACCCACTTATACTTAACTCTTACTTTTACTAATCAAAAGGTTATCCAAATTCTATCTGTCAAGTTCTACATGACCTAACGGTCTTTTAGAATACTCACGCCAAAAAGGTTCTCAGTCAGGAGTGACGTCATGTGGAGGATCAAAAATCAGGAAGATCAGAAATGTACTGGGCTGCAGAAACAAAGAATCTCCAGAATCCTTGTGCACAGAGTACCTCCTTAGTAGAATCTTGTTCTGTCCTCCTCAGTAGATTTCAGTCTCCTGACAAGATCTCCCACAGAAAGCCACTTCTCTGATGAGGCCCCGCGTTGGCTGCGCCATTTGAAGTAAATCTAATCTTCAACTCAGGGATCTTATTAATATAAAGAACTTTACAGAAGCTGAAATATGAAAAGACATCTTTATTAAACTTACATAAGTGAGGCCACGTCACACAGAAGCCGTAGCAACTGTATGAGGCAGTCTGAGGAATACAAAGAACAGAGGCCTTTTATATGCTCTCAGGGTTACAAACTTCAGCATACAAGTAAGGGGCAGTCCTAGCTTGTGCAAGCATGCAAAATACCTAACATTCCTTCTTTACAGTTTACCATTCAGATATTTACAACATTGAAAAAGCAGAGTCATGATGACAAGCCCATTTTCAGTTTGTCCATCCCAAGACCAATTTCCCGGCAAGGCCCGACATTCTCATCAGATATCAGATGGACCCCTAATAAAATCGGGCACCTCCTCCTCGTAAAGCAAGTCATAAAGAAAGAAACATAGACAGGTGTGTGAGAGATTAGGAGTGGTTTGAATGTGATGAAAGGTTTATGGTTTGCTGTGCCTTGATACTAATCTTGATCGGTCACTGGGAAAGGAACTGGTCGAACAGGTTTGGCTTCAGGCAGTGGAGTCAGCTTGCCCAGGTCACACAAAAGTCAACAAAGGTGTACGTGTCCTTCAGACTCGTTTTGGCCTTAGTTATCAGCCTATGTGAGGGCAACCACTTAAAATGGCTGCCATGCACAAAATGGAACCCGAGGGTTCAGGACGAAATCCCTGATTTGAAGGTGATCCAGCCATTCGAACACGCCGAAATTGCCTGGATATAGTATGTTCGTCATTGTCGTTCTGCTGATACCAAAATCGTCATGATTCGACGATGCTTATGACACGAAGCCAAAATTTTAAGTACTACAATGATATGTACCACAGGGACCTCTATTGGTCACTTGATGTAACTACACCATGTTATGTGCCATAGGGACATTTATTGGTCACCTGGTGTAGCTGCACCATGCTATGTGCCACAGGGACATCTATTGGTCACCTGGTGTAACTGCATGATGCTATGTGCCACACGGACATCTATTGGTCCCCGGGTGTAAGTGCGCCATGCTATGTGCCACAGGGGCATTTATTGGTCACCTGGTGTAATTGCAGCATGCTATGTGCCACAGGGACATCTGTTGGTCACCTGGTGTAAGTGCACTATGCTATGCGCCACAGGGACATCTGTTGGTCACTTGGTATAGCTGCGCCATATGTGCCACAGGGACATCTATTGGTCACTTGTAAGTGCACCATGATATGTGCCACAGGGACCTCTATTGGTCACTTGGTGTAACTTCACCATGCTATGTGCCACAGGGACTATTTATTGGTCATATGGTGTAACTGCACCATGCTATGTGCTACTGGGTCATCTACTGGTCACCTGATTGTAACTGCACCCTGCTATGTGCCACAGGGACATCTATTGGTCAACTGGTATAAGTGCACCATGCTATGTGCCTCAGGCACATCTATTGGTCACCTGGTGTATGTGCACAATGCTATGTGCCATAGGGACATCTATTAGACACCTGGTGTATCTGCACCATGCAATGGGTCCCATGGAAATCTGCTGGTCACTTGGTGTAACTGCACCATGCTATGTGCCAAAGGGCCATCTATTCGTCACCTGGTGTAACTGCACCATACTGTGGGGTATAGGGACATCTTTTGGTCACCTGGTGTAACTACACCATGCTATGTGCCATAGGGACATCTGTTGGTCACATGGTCGTAACTGCACCATGCTATGTGCCACAAGGACCTATATTGGTCACCTGGTGTAAGTAGACCATGCTATGTGCCATATGGACATCTATTGGTCACCTTGAGCAACTGCACCTTGCTACGTGCCATAGGGACATCTATTGGTCAACTGGTATAGGTGCACCATGCTATGTGCCACAGGGGCATCTATTGTTCATCTGGTGTAACTGCACCATGCTATGTGCCGTAGGGACATTTATTGGTCACCTGGTGTAACGGCACCATGCAATGTGCCATAGGGACAGCTATTGCTCACCTCTTGTAAGTGAACCATTCTGATAGCCACAAGGACACCTAGTGTAACTGCAATATGCTATGTGCCACAGGGACATCTATTGGTCACCTGGTGTATGTGCACCATGCTATGTGACATAGGGCCATCTATTCATCACCTGGTGTAAGTGCACTATGCTATGCGCCAAAGGGACATCTATTGGTCAGATGGTGTAACTGTAATATGTATGTGCCACATGGACATCTGTTGGTCACTTGGTGTAACTACCCCATGTTATATGCCATAGGGACTTTTATTGGTCACCTGGTGTAGCTGCACCATGCTATGTGCCACAGGGACATCTATTGGTCACTTTTAAGTGCACCATGATATGTACCACAGGGACCTCTATTGGTCACTTGGTGTAAGTGCACCATTCTGTGCCACAGGGACACCTATTGGTCACCTGGTGTTACTGCACCATGCTTTCTGCCATAGGAACATCTATTGGTCCCCGGGTGTAAGTGCACCATGCTATGTGCCACAGGGGCATTTATTGGTCACCTGGTGTAACTGCACCATGCTATGTGCCACAGGAACATCTATTGGTCCCGGGTGTAACTGCACCATGCTATGTGCCACAGGAACATCTATTGGTCCCCGGGTGTAAGTGCACCATGCTATGTGCCACAGGGGCATTTATTGATCACCTGGTATAACTGCAGCATGCTATGTGCCACAGGGACGTCTATTGGTCAACTGGTGTAACTGCACCATGCTATGTCCCACAGGGACATCTATTGGTCACCTGGTGTAACTGCACCATGCTATGTGCCACAGGGACATCTATTGGTCACCTGGTGTAAGTGCACCATGCTATACGCCACAGGGACATCTATTGGTCACTTGGTATAACTGCGCCATGCTATGTGCCACAGGGACATCTATTGGTCACTTGGTATAACTGCGCCATGCTATGTGCCACAGGGACATCTATTGGTCACCTGGTGTAAATGCACTATGCTATACGCCACAGGGACATCTATTGGTCACCGGGTGTAACTGAAATATGCGATGTGCCACAGGGACATCTGTTGGTCACTTGGTGTGACTACACCATGCTATGTGCCATAGGTACATCTATTGGTCACCTGGTGTAACTGCACCATAGTGTGTGATATAGGTACATCTTTTGGTCATCTGGTGTAACTGCACCATGCTATGTGCCACAGGGACATTTATTGGTCACCTGGTGTAAGTGCAACATGCTATGTGCCACAGGGGCATCTATTTTTCATCTGGTGTAACTGCACCATGATATGTGCCATAGGGACACCTATTGCTCACCTCGTGTAAGCGAACCATTCTGATAGCCACAGGTACACCTATTGGTCACCTGATGTAAATGCACCATGATATGTGCCACAGTGACATGTATTGGTCACTTGGTGTAACTGCACCATGGTTTGTGTCAGAGGGACACCTATTGGTCATCTGATGTAAATGCACCATATTATGTGCTACAGGGTCATCTATTGGTCACTTGGTATAACTGTGCCATGATATGTGCCACAGGGACACCTATTGGTCACCTGGTGTAACTGCACCATGCTTTCTGCAATAGGAACATCTATTGGGTACTTGGTGTAACTGCACCAGGCTATGTGCCACAGGAACTAATATTGGTCATATGGTGTAAGTGCACCATGTTATGTGCCACAGGGACATCTATTAGTCACTTGGTGTAACTGAAATATGCTGTGTGCCACACAGACAGCTGTTGGTCAACTGTTGTAACTGCACGATGATATGTGCCACAGGGACATCTATTGGTCAGCTTGGGTAACTGCACCATACTGTTAGCCACAGGGACATCTGTTGGTCACCTGGTGAAACTGCACCATGCTTTGTGCCATAGGGACATCTATTGGTCACCTGGTGTAAGTAGACCATGCTATGTGCCATAGGGACATCTATTGGTCACCTTGAGCAACTGCACCTTGCTATATGCCATAGGGACACCTATTGGTCACCTGGTGTTACTGCACCATGCTTTGTGCCATAGAAACATCAATTGGTCACCTGGTGTATCTGCACCATGTTATGTGCCACAGGGACTATTATTGGCCGTATGGTGTAACTGCACCATGCTATGTGCCACAGGGACATCTATTGGTCACCTGGTGTAACTGCACCATGCTATGTGCCACAGGAACATCTATTGGTCCCCGGGTGTAGGTGCACCATGCTATGTGCCACAGGGGCATTTATTGATCACCTGGTGTAACTGTACCATGCTATGTGCCACAGGGACATCTATTGGTCACCTGGTGTAAGTGCACCATGCTATACGCCACAGGGACATCTATTGGTCACTTGGTATAACTGCGCCATGCTATGTGCCACAGGGGCATTTATTGGTCACTTGGTATAACTGCGCCATGATATGTGCCACAGGGACACCTATTGATCACATGTAAGTGCATCATGATATGTGCCACAGGGACCTCTATTGGTCACTTGGTGTAAGTGAACCATTCTGTGCCACAGGGACACCTATTGGTCACCTGGTGTAACTGCACCATGCATTGTCAATAGAGACATCTATTGGTCACCTGGTGTAACTGCACCATGCTATGTGCTACAGGGTCATCTATTGGTCACCTGATTGTAACTGCACCATGCTATGTGCCACAGGGAAATCTAGTGGTATCCTGGCGTAAGTGCGCCATACTGTTAGCCACTGGGACATCTATTAGTCACCTGGTGTAACTGCGTCCTGCTATGTGCCACAGGGACATCTATTGGTCAACTTGGGTAGCTGCACCATGCTATGTGCCTCAGGCACATCTATTGGTCTCCTGGTGTAAGTGCACCATGCTATGTGCTATAGGGACATCTATTAGTCACCTGGTGTATCTGCACCATGCTATGGGTCACATGGAAATCTGTTGGTCACTTGGTGTAACTGCACCATAATATGTGCCACAGGGACATCTATTGGTCACCTGGTGTAAGTGCACTATGCTTTCTGCCATAGGGACATCTTTTGGTCACCTGGTGTAATTGCACCATGATGTGTGCCAAAGGGACATCTATTGGTCACCTGGTGTACGTGCACCAAGATATGTGCCAAAGGGACATCTATTGGTCACCTGGTGTACGTGCACCAAGATATGTGCCAAAGGGACATCTATTTGCCACTTGGTGTATCTGCACCATGCTTTGTGCCACAGGGACATCTATTGATCACTTGGTGTAACTGCACCAAGTTGTGAGCCATTGGTACATCTGTTGGTCACCTGATGTAAATGCACCATATGTGCCACAGGGACATCTATTGGTCACTTGGTGTAACTGCACCATGCTTTGTGTCATAGGGACATCGAGTGGTTACCTGGTTTAACTGCACAATGCTATGTGCCACAGTGACATTTGTCACCTGAAGCAACTGCACCTTACTATGTGCCATAGGGACATCTATTGGTCAACTGGTGTAAGTGCAACATGGTATGTGCCAATGAGACATCTATTTGCACCTGGTGTAAGTGCACTATGCTATGCGCCACAGGGACACTTATTGGTAACCTGGTGAACTGCACCATGCTTTGTGCTATATGAACATCTATTGGTCACCTGATTGTAACTGCACCATGCTATGTGCCTCAGGGTCATCTATTGGTCACCTTGGGTAACTGCTCCATGCTATGTGCCACAGGGAAATCTAGTGGTATCCTGGTGTAAGTGCGCCATACTGTTAGCCACTGGGACATCTATTAGTCACCTGGTGTAACTGCGTCCTGCTATGTGCCACAGGGACATCTATTGGTCAACTTGGGTAGCTGCACCATGCTATGTGCCTCAGGCACATCTATTGGTCTCCTGGTGTAAGTGCACCATGCTATGTGCTATAGGGACATCTATTAGTCACCTGGTGTATATGCACCATGCTATGGGTCATATGGAAATCTGTTGGTCACTTGGTGTAACTGCACCATAATATGTGCCACAGGGACATCTATTGGTCACCTGGTGTAAGTGCACTATGCTTTCTGCCATAGGGACATCTTTTGGTCACCTGGTGTACGTGCACCATGATGTGTGCCAAAGGGACATCTATTGGTCACCTGGTGTACGTGCACCAAGATATGTGCCAAAGGGACATCTATTTGCCACTTGGTGTATCTGCACCATGCTTTGTGCCACAGGGACATCTATTGATCACTTGGTGTAACTGCACCACGTTGTGAGCCATTGGTACATCTGTTGGTCACCTGATGTAAATGCACCATATGTGCCACAAGGACATCTATTGGTCACTTGGTGTAACTGCACCATGCTTTGTGTCATAGGGACATCGAGTGGTTACCTGGTTTAACTGCACAATGCTATGTGCCACAGTGACATTTGTCACCTGGTGTAAGTGCACTTTGCTATGTGCCACAGGGACATCTATTGGCCAGTTGGTGGAACTGCAATATGCTATGTGCCACAGGGACATCTATTGTTCAACTTAGGTAACTGCACCATGCCATGTGCCACAGGGACATCTATTGGTATCCTGGTGTAAGTGCACCATACTGTTAGCTACAGGGACTTCTATTGGTCACCTGGTGTAACTGCACTATGCTTTGTGCCACAGGGACATCTATTGGTCAACTGGTATAAGTGCACCATGCTATGTGCCACAGGCACATCTGTTGGTCACCTTGTGTGTGTGCACCATAATATGTGCCACAGGGACATCTATTGGTCACCTGGTGTAAGTGCACTATGCTATGTGCCACAGGGACATCTGTGGGTCGTCTGGTGTAACTGCACCATGCTATGTGCCATACGGACATCCATTAGTCAACTGATGCAACTGCACCATGATGATAGCCACACAGACATCTATTGGTCACATGGTCGTAACTGCACCATGCTTAATGCCACAAGGTGTAAGTAGACCATACTATGTGCCATAGGGACATCTATTGGTCACCTTGAGCAACTGCACCTTGCTATGTGCCATAGGGACACCTATTGGTCACCTGGTGTTACTGCACCATGCTTTGTGCCATAGGAACATCAATTGGTCACCTGGTGTAACTGCACCATGCTATGTGCCCCAGGGACTATTATTGGTCATATGGTGTAACTGCACCATGTTATGTGCTACAGGTTCATCTGTTGGTCACCTGATTGTAGATGCACCATCATATGTGCCACAAGGACATCTATTGTTCACCTTGGGTTACAGCACTATGCTATGTGCCACAGGGACATCTATTGGCATCCTGGTGTAAGTGCACCATACTATGTGCCACAGGGACATCTATTGGTAATACTGTGTAACTGCACCACGCTATGTGCCGTAGGGACACCAATTGCTCAACTGGTATAACTGCACAATGCTATGGGCCAAAGGGATATCTTTTGGTCATCTAGTGTAACTGCACCATGCTATGTACCACAGGGACATCTATTGGTCACCTGGTGTATGTGCACCATGCTATGTGCCATAGGGACATCTATTAGTCCACTGGTGTATCTGCACCATGCTTTGTGCCACAGGGACCTATATTGGTCACCTGGTGTAAGTAGACCATGCTATGTGCCATAGGGACATCTATTGGTCAACTGGTATAAGTGCACCATGCTTTGTGCCACAGGGACATCTATTGGTCACTTGGTTGTAACTACACCATGCTGTGTGTCATAGGGACATCTAGTGGTCACTTGGTGTAAGTGAACCATTCTGTGCCACAGGGACACCTATTGGTCACCTGGTGTAACTGCACCATACTGTGTCGTATAGGGACATTTATTGGTCACATGGTTGTAACTGCACCATGCTATCTGCCATATGGACCTATATTGGTCACCTGGTGTAACTGCACCATGCTATGTGCCACGTGGACATCTATTGGTCACCTGGTGTAACTGCACCGTACTGTGGGGTATAGGGACATCATTTGGTCACCTGGTGTAAGTAGACCATGCTATGTGCCATAGGGACATCTATTGGTCACTTGTAAGTGCACCATGATATGTGTCACAGGGACCTCTATTGGTCACTTGGTGTAAGTGAACCATTCTGTGCCACAGGGACACCTATTGGTCACCTGGTGTTACTGCACCATGCTTTGTGTCCTAAGGACATCTATTGGTCACCTGGTGTAACTGAGACATGCTGTGTGCCACACAGACAGCTGTTGGTCAACTGTTGTAACTGCACAATGATATGTGCCACAGGGGCATCTATTGGTCAGCTTGGGTAACTGCACCATACTGTTAGCCACAGGGACATCTATTTGTCACCTGGTGTAACTGCAACATTATTATTTATTATTATTCGCATTTGTAAAGCACGCGGCTACTCAATAGTGTCCCGGCGCTGTCAGAGCTTTGTGCCATAGAGACATCTATTGTTATCCTGGTGTAACTGCACCATGCTGTGTGCCACACACAGCTGTTGGTCAACTGTTGTAACTGCACGATGCTATGTGCCACAGGGACATATATTGGTCAACTGGTGTAAGTAAACCATGCTATGTGCCACAAGCACATCTATTGGTCACCTGGTGTATGTGCACCATGCTATGTGCCATAGGGATATCTATTAGTCACCTGGTGTATCTGCACCATGCTATGTGTCACAGGGAAATCTGTTGGTCACGTGGTTGTAACTGCACCATGGTATGTGCCACAAGGACCTATATTGGTCTCCTGGTGTAAGTGCACCGTGCTATGTGCCACGTGGATATCTATTGGTCACCTTTTGTAACTGCACCATACTGTGGGGTATAGGGACACCAATTGCTCAACTGATATAACTGCACAATGCTATGGGCCACAGGGACATCTTTTGGTCATCTAGTGTAACTGCACCATGCTATGTACCACAGGGGCATCTATTGGTCACCTGGTGTGTGTGCACCATGCTATGTGCCATAGGGACATCTATTAGTCACCTGGTGTATCTGCACCATGCTTTGTGCCACAGGGACATCTACTGGTCACCTGGTTTAACTGCACCATGCTATGTGCCACAGTGACATCTATTTGTCACCTGGTGTAAGTGCATTATGGTATGTGCCACAGGGACATCTATTGGTCACTTGGTATAACTGCACCACGATATGTGCCACAGGGACTAATGGTCATATGGTGTAACATCACCATGTTATGTGCTACAGGGTCATGTATTGGTCACCTGATTGTAACTGCACCATGCTATGTGCCATAGAGACATCTATTGGTATCCTGGTGTACGTGCACCATAATGTTAGCCACAGGGACATCTATTGGTCACCTGGTGTAAGTGCACTATGCTATGTGCCACAGCTACATCTATGGGTCATCTGGTGTAACTGCACCTTGCTATGTGCCATACGGACATCTATTAGTCAACTGGTGCAACTGCACCATGCTGATAGACACACAGACATCTATTAGTCACCTGGAGTAACTGCACCATGATATGTGCCATAGGGCCATTTATTTGTCACCTGGTGTAACTTCACCATACTGTATGGTATAGGGACATCTTTTGGTCACCTGGTCTAACTACACCATGCTATGTGCCATAGGGACATCTATTGGTCACATGGTTGTAACTGCCCCATGCTATGTGCCAAAATGACCTATATTGGTCACCTGGTGTAAGTGCACAATGCTATGTGCCATGTGGACATCTATTGATCACCTGGTGTAACTGCACCGTACTGTGGGGTATAGGGACATCATTTGGTGACCTGGTGTAATAGACCATGCTATGTGCCATAGGGACATCTATTGGTCACCTGGAGCAACTACACCTTGCTGTGTGCCACAGGGACATCTATTGGTCACCTGGTGTAAGTGCACTATGCTATGCGCCACAGGGACATCTATTGGTCACTTTGTACAACTGCTCTATGATATGTGCCACAGGGACATCTATTGGTCACTTGGTGTAAGTGAACCATTCTGTGCCACAGGGACACCTATTGGTCACCTGGTGTAACTGCACTATGCTGTGTCATAGGGACATCTACTGGTCAAATGGTGTAACTGCGACATGCTTTCTGCAATAGGAACATCTATTGGTCATATGGTGGAACTGCACCATGTTATGTGCTACAGGGTCATCTATTGGTCACCTGATTGTAACTGCACCATGCTATGTGCCACAGGGACATCTATTTGTATCCAGGTGTACATGCACCATACTGTTAGCCACAGGGACATCTATTGGTCACCTGGTGTAACTGCTCCATGCTTTGTGCCATAGAAACATCTATTGTTATCCTGGTGTAACTGCACCATGCTTTGTGCCACAGGGACATATATTGGTCAACTGGTATAAGTGCACTGTGCTATGTGCCACAGTCACATCTATTGGTCACCTGTTGTATGTGCACCATGCTATGTGCCATAGGGAAATCTGTTGTTCACCTGGTGGAAGTCACCATGCTATGTGCGACAGGCACATTTATTGGTCACCTGGTGTAAGTGCACCATTCTATGTGCCACATGGACCTATATTGGTCACCTGGTGTAAGTGCACCGTGCTATTTCCCACGTCGACATGTATTGGTCACCTGGTGCAACTGCACCATACTGTGGGGTATAGGGACATCATTTGGTCACCTGGTGTAAGTAGACCAAGCTATGTGCCATAGGGAAATGTATTGGTCACCTGGAGCAACTGCACCTTGCTATGTGCCAATGAGACATCTATTGGTCACCGGGTATAACTGCACCATGCTATGTGCCACTGGGACATATTTTGGTCACCTGGTGGAAGTCACCATGCTGTGTGCCACAGGCACATTTATTGGTCACCTGGTGTAACTGCACCATGTTATGTGCTACAGGGCCATCTATTGGTCACTTGGTGTAAGTGCACCATGCTATGTGCCACAGGGGCATCTATTTTTCATCTGGTGTAACTGGACCATGCTATGTGCCGTAGGGACATCTATTGGTCACCTGGTGTAACAGCACCATGCAATGTGCCATAGGGACACCTATTGCTCACCTCGTGTAAGTGAACCATTCTGATAGCCACAGGGCCACCCATTGGTCACGTATTGGTCACCTGGTGTAACTGCAACATGCTTTCTGCAATAGGAACATTTTTTGGTCAGTTGGTGTAACTGCACCATGATGTGTGCCAAAGGGACATCTATTGGTCACCTGGTGTAACTGCGACATGCTTTCTGCAATAGGAGCATCTATTGGTCACTTGGTGTAACTGCACCATGCTATGTGCCACAGGGACTAATATTGGTCATATGGTGTAACTTCACCATGCTTTGTGCCATAGAGACATCTATTGGTCACCTGGAGTAACTGCACCATACTGTGTGGTATAGGGACATCTATTGGTCACATGGTTGTAACTGCACTATGCTATGTGCCACAACGACCTATATTGGTCACCTGGTGTAAGTGCACCATGCTATGTGCCATGTGGACATCTATTGGTCACCTGGTGTAACTGCACCATACTGTGGGGTATAGGGACATCACTTGGTCACCTGGAGCAACTGTACCTTGCTATGTGCCATAGGGACATCTATTGGTCAACTGGTATAAGTGCACCATGCTATGTGCCACAGGGACATATCTTGGTCACCTGGTGTAAGTGCAACATGCTATGTGCCAATGAGACATCTATTGGTCACCTGGTATAACTGCACCATGCTATGTGCCACAGGAACATCTATTGGTCACCTAGTGTAAGTCACCATGCTATGTGCCACAGGGACTATTATTGGTCATATGGTGTAACTGCACCATGTTATGTGCTACATGGTCATCTATTGGTCACCTGATTGTAACTGCACCATGCTATGTGCCACAGGGACATCTATTGGTCACCTTGGGTGACTGCACCATGCTGTGTGCCACAGGGACATCTATTGGTATCCTGGTGTAACTGCACTATGCTTTGTGCCATAGAGACCTCTATTGTTATCCTGGTGTAACTGCACCATGGTATGTACCACACAGACGGCTGTTGGTCAACTGGTGTAACTGCACAATGCTATGTGCTTAGGGACATCTATTGGTCCACTGGTATAAGTGCATCTTGCTATGTGCCACAGGCACATCTATTGGTCACCCGGTGTATGTGCACCATGCTATGTGCCATAGGGACATCTATTAGTCACCTGGTGTATCTGCACCATGGTATGGGTCACAGGGAAATCTGTTGGTCACTTGGTGTAAGTGCACCATAATATGTGCCAGAGGGATATCTATTTGTCACCTGGTGTAAGTGCACTATGCTATGTGCCACACAGACATCTATGGGTCACCTGGAGTAACTGCAACATGATATGTGCCGTACGGCCATCTATTCGTCACCTGGTGTAACTGCACCATACTGTGTGGTATAGGGACATCTATTGGGCACATGGTTGTAAATGCACCATGCTATGTGCCCAAAGGACCTATATTGGTCACCTGGTGTAAGTGCACCATGCAATGTGCCATGTGGACTTCTATTGGTCACCTGGTGTAACTGCACCATACTGTGGGGTATAGGGACATCACTTGGTCGCCTGGTGTAAGTAGACCATGCTATGTGCCATAGGGACATCTATTGGTCACCTGAAGCAACTGCACCTTGTTATGTGCCATAGGGACATCTATTGGCCACCTGGTATAACTGCACCATGCTATGTGCCACAGGCGCATTTATTGGTCACCTGGTGTAAGTGCACCATGATATGTGCCATAGGGACATCTATTGGACACCTGGTGTAAAAGCACCATGCAATGTGCCATAGGGACACCTATTGCTCACCTCGTATAAGTGAACCATTCTGATAGCCACAGGGACACCTATTGGTCACCTGGTGTAACTGCAACATGGTTTCTGCAATAGGAACATCTATTGGTCACTTGGTGTAACTGCACCATGATGTGTGCCAAAGGGACATCTATTGGTCACCTGGGGTAAGTGCACCAAGATATGTGCCGCAGGGACATCTATTGGTCACTTGGTGTAACTGCACCATCTTTGTGCCACAGGGACATCTATTTGCCACTTGGTACAACTGCACCATGATGTGTGCCAAAGGGACATCTATTGGTCACCTGGTATAAGTGCACCAAGATGTGTCACAGGGACATCTATTGGTCACTTGGTGTAAGTGCACCATCTTTGTGCCAAAGGGACATCTATTGGTCACCTGGTGTAACCAACATGCTTTCTGCAATAGGAACATCCATTGGTCACTTTGTGTAACTGCACCAAGCTTTGAACCATTGGTACATCTATTGGTCACCTGATGTAAATGCACGATGCTATGTGCCACAGGGACACCTATTGGTCACCTGGTGTAACTGCACCATGCTCTGTGCCATAGGGACATCTATTGGTCACCTGATGTAACTGCAACATGCTTTCTGCAATAGGAACATCCATTGGTCACTTGGTGTAACTGCACCGTCTTTGTGCCATAGAGACATCTATTGTTATCCTGTTGTAACTTCACGATGCTATGTGCCACAGGGACATCTATTGGCCAACTGGTGTTTGTGCACCATGCTATGTACCATAGGGACCTCTATTAGTCACCTGGTGTAAATGCACCATGCTATGTTCCAATGGGACATCTATTGGTAGCCTAGTGTATCTGCACCATGCAACTCCATCAAGCTATGTGCCATAGGGACATCTGTTGGTCACCTTGTGTAACTGCACCATGCTATGTGCCACACACAGCTACTGTTGTAACTGCACCATGCTATGTGCCACAGGGAGATCTATTGGTCAACTGGTATAAGTGCAACATGCTATGTGCCAATGAGACTTCTATTGGTCACCTGGTATAACTGCACCATGCTATGTGCCACAGGGACATCTATTGGTAATACGGTGTAACTGCACCATGCTATGTGCCATAGGGACACCAATTGCTCAACTGGTATAACTGCACAATGCTATGGGCCACAGGGACATCTTTTGGTCATCTTGTGTAACTGCACCATGCTATGTACCACAGGGGTATCTATTAGTCACCTGCTGTATCTGCACCATGCTATGTGTCGCATGGACATCTGTTGGACACTTGGTGTAACTGCACCATAATATGTGCCACAGGGACATCTATTGGTCACCTGGTTTAACTGCACCATGTTATGTGCCACAGTGTCATCTGTTCGTCACCTGGTGTTAGTGCACTATGGTATGTGCCACAGGGACATCTATTGGTCACTTGGTATAACTGCACCACGATATGTGCCACAGGGACATCTATTGGTCAACTGGTGTATCTGCACCATGCTATGTGCCATAGAGACATCTATTGTTATCCTGGTGTAATTGCACCATGCTATGTGCCACACAGACAGCAGTTGGCCAACCATTGTAACTGCACGATGCTATGTACCACAGGCACATCAATTGGTCACCTTGGGTAACTGCACCATACTGTTAGCCACAGGCACATCTATTGGTCACCTGGTGTAACTGCACCATGCTTTGTGCCATAGAGACATCTATTGTTATCCTGGTGTAATTGCACCATGCTATGTGCCACACAGACAGCAGTTGGCCAACCATTGTAACTGCACGATGCTATGTACCACAGGCACATCTATTGGTCACCTGGTGTATGTGCACCAAGCTATGTGTCACAGGGACATCTTTTGGTCACCTTGGGTTACAGCACTATGCTATGTGCCACAGGGACATCTATTGGCATCCTGGTGTAAGTGCACCATGCTATGTGCCACAGGGACATCTATTGATCATCTGGTGTAATTGCCCAAAGCTATGTGCCACACGGGCATCTATTGGTAATACTGTGTAACTGCACCACGCTATGTGCCATAGGGACACCAATTGCTCAACTGGTATAACTGCACAATGCTATGGGCCACAGGAGCATCTTTTGGTCATCTAGTGTAACTGCACCATGCTATGTACCACAGGGGCATCTATTGGTCACCTGGCTTATGTGCACCAAGCTATGTGTCACATGGACATCTGTTGGTCACTTGGTGTAATTGCACCATGCGATGTGCCACAGGGACATTTATTGGTCAGTTGGTGTAACTGCAATATGCTATGTGCCACAGGGACATTTGTTGGTCACTTGGTGTAACTACACCATGCTATGTGCCATAGGGACATTTATTGGTCACCTGGTGTAGCTGCACCATGCTATGTGCCACATGGACATCTGTTGGTCACCTGGTGTAAGTGCACTATGCTATGCGCCACAGGGACATCTATTCGTCACTTGGTATAACTGCGCCATATGTGCCACAGGGACATGTATTGGTCACTTGTAAGTGCACCATAATATGTGCCACAGGGACCTCTGTTGGTCACTTGGTGTAAACGAACCATTCTGTGCCGCAGGGACACCTAGTGTAACTGCACCATGCTCTGTGCCATAGGGACATCTATTGGTCACCTGGTGTAACTGCAGCATGTTGTGTGCTACAGGGTCATCTATTGGTCACCTGATTGTAACTGCACCATGCTATGTGCCACAGGGACATCTATTAGTCAACTGGTATAAGTGCACCATGCTATGTGCCTCAGGCACATCTATTGGTCGCCTGGTGTATGTGCACCATGTTATGTGCCATGAGGACATCTATTAGTCGCCTGGTGTATCTGCCACATGCTATGGGTCACAGGGAAGTCTGTTGGTCTAATATGTTCCACAGGGACATCTATTGGTCACCTGGTGTAGCTGCACCATGCTATGTGCCACAGGGACCTCTATTGGTCACCTGGTGTAACTGCACCATGCTATGTGCCACAGGGACATCTATTGGTCCCCGGGTGTAAGTGCACCATGCTATGTGCCACAGGGGCATTTATTGGTAATTAAAATCTATGTTCCACGTGTAGGTCCCCACATCAGCGCCGTGTTCTCGAGTGCACTCGAGAACACGGCGCTGATGTGGGGACCTACACGTCCTTCTGTAAGTGCTCTAGGTTTGGCTCATGACGAAGATCCACGGTTAAATGCGACGTGGACATCGGAACATAGATTTTAATTTTCCAGTGGGATGGAATTATCACCACTGATAAAGGAACATTTTGGACTCTTGTAAGCCTTGAGAAAGTCGCGGGACAAAATTCCTTTGTGCGACGAAACACGTGTTGGCTGATGCAAGAACAAAGAGAATAAAGAAAAGAAACCAAGCTCGAAAATTTCTCTATCATTTATGCTTGACTAAAACAAATTGGATAATTGCATATTACTTAAAAGACGTGTGCTGAGGATTGTGTTTATACTTGGTTTAACCGCACCATAATCAATCAATCAGTCAATCAGGGGTTTTATAAAGCGCGCTACTCACCCGCGAGGGTCTCAAGGCGCTGGGGGGGGGGGGGTGCAGCTCCGGTTCAGTCGAAGAGCCAGGTCTTGATGTTCTTCCTGAAGGAGTGGAGGGTGGGGGAGCGTTTGATGTCGACGGGGAGCTCGTTCCAGGCTTTGGCTGCTACGTAGGAGAAAGCTCTACCGCCTGCTCTAGATCGGCGGTGTGAGAAGTTGGCCTTGTATATGCTGTCCAGTAATTAAAGTGGGCACCTTGCACCAGTTCAAACGACCCTTATTGATGATTAGGTTAAAGATAACCTTTATAGAAAGCTATCCTTGTGGTAACTGTGGAGAGCAGCATTCAGGCTAAGTCTCGAAGAAATGTAAAGCAGCTTGTTTTACCAGTATATAACCTCCTGAATGACCAAATGAGAGAACCACACCAGGTGTATATAAAATATATGTATTTATTACTAAACACTCTCTACTAGCCTCTTTATGAGATTAGAGAACAACACACACAATATTAAATTACTAGAAGGACAGTAAATAGCACAATACACAGCGGGCTCCAGGGGGAGACCGAACCATATACTAAGAAAGTGGTATAAGAACCACGACTTGACTAGACACAGTGCCTAGAGCACGTAGAATCGCTGGGACCCCAAGGAACCACCCAAGGTAGTGACACAGGGGACCCACGGAGGACGGGTGCAGTGTGGGAACACAGACGCGAGCTCCGTACAACTCTATGGGAATGTCGCAGTTGGAATTTTAAAGACTAAGGAAACTTAGGAGAGGACTTGAAGCAAACCCAGCTAAACATAGAAGGTTCTAAGGCCAGCACCCTTGAGAGTACCGAGGTACCCGTGTTACCTATCCCAGAGGAGCCGGGTGCATAGGGGTCAAGTGGTGTCGGAAACCCTTGTCATTTTCAATGGCGTGATGCGAGAAAGTACTGCTGCCGTGGAGAAGAAAAGTGTCCGGTGTGATCCAAGCCTGGATCGGAGACGAGAAGAACCTGAAAGCAGAGGGGACAAAGTCTGGGTCACTTCACGTGACCAGGAGCGGAGCAATCGAATGCCCACCGATGTCGGGTGCTTCAGGTGCGTAGAGGTGAAGCTTGACTCTGCAGCCATGGGGACCAGGAGACGACAACAACCACAGTCCGTATCCGAGCTGTCCCACGAAGGATGTCGAGTGCTGCGGGGTCAGTGTCCGGATTGAACACCAACAAGCCTTGGCAGCTGCAACCCACGCGGTCAGAGGAAAGATGCTTCTGTGAGGCCCGTCACGGTCCTGGGGACTCCCCAAGCGATGGAGAGTCAGGGCACGTCTGGAGCAACCAGGGAAGCCCACTGAAAGTTAAAGTTGCCTTCTCAGGGACCCACAGACCAACGGACCAGGGATCGCGAAGGGACCTTGAGCTGAATCACTAAATACCAGCCCATGGAACACTCGTGGAGTGTAGGCCGGAAATCTTCAGTGGAATTACTGCTCGGGGTCAGGACTACAAGTAGTCCAAAGCACAGCTTCAGGGATCACCGAAAAGCATATGCTGCTGCAAATGTACACGGTGCCCAGGGGTACGGGTTTCACGGTCCCCACGAGGGATACGGGCCTCAGAATTGCTGAGAGCGCAGATCGACCTCGGAGACCTCGGGAACCCACCTCCTGTGTTGCAGAAATCTTCGAAGTCCTTCAGGAGCTTCGTAGATGCAAACCGGTCAGATGCGTTTTGGTGACTGCTCAGCAGCGGAGTAGCTCCTTTACTCCAAGGGAGATTCTTCAGTTGTCCAGCAAAGCGTAGATCATCGAAGGATACTTGGTTTCTGTAGCAGAGTTTAGTCCAGGTAATATCTAAAATCCTGTAGTCAGGGGTTCCTACTTTATACCCAAGGAAGGGGTGGGACAAACTCTGGGGACCCACCTATGGGAGGGTCAGGACAGAGGGGTGGCTACACTCATGTCCTTTGTCCAGTTTGGCGCCAGAGCAGGAGAAAATGGCTCCTGCAACCGGTTTGAGCTGGACTATGCACAGGGACACCAAATGTGCCCCCAGTGCAGACATCAAAGCACTCAGAGTGCACCCACCCAGCCCCAATACACTAAAGCCTGTCTGGGAGGTGGTCACACCTCCCAGTGACAGGAAACCTATTGTCAAGCCTTCCCCTGCCGGAGTTTCGTCCAGCGGCAGGAGGGCAGACTCATGTCTGTGGCTGGCAGCATCCATTTTGTTATGCCAGGGTCAAGAAAGCTGGTACCATAGTAGTGGTACTACATAGTAGTGGTACTACAAGGGAGGAATCATACCTCCCACACCAGTTACTTGTGTGGAGGTATGATTCCAAGGTGTTTGAAACCAAACACGACATGTTTCCAAGCAGCCGTTTTAAAGTTAGCATTTACCACGAGGTTATAATGCACTTAAGTTATATGGTTGGCTGCATCACAGACAACCCCGGAAAAGAGGTTCCAAAGGCTGCAGAGGGGCTCTGCTCATAAAACCCAGCACCCTGCCTTCAGGATTGATAAGGCCTGCCATAGGGGTGAATGATAGGTTTCTATGTGCAGTGATAGGTGAGATATAGTGAACCTATATCCTGTAAGGGGTGCATGCACCACCTCACTCAGGCTGCAGTAGCATTCCTGTGGTGTCATTTTGGATGGCTTTCCAGGGGTGGCACAATACATGCTTCAGCCCCTGGTAGGCCTCTGGGGTACCTATGCCCTGGGTACATAGTATACCATATACTAGGGACTTATAAGGGCACTCCAGAATCCAATCTGTGGTGTACCTAAAGTACATGGAATCAATTTATAAGAGAAAGCAGATAGGCTGGGGACCTGAATAGCAGGTTCCCAGCCAAACTAAGTCAAAAACCATCAAAACACCAGAAAAAAAGTGGGGGCAACCATGTAGTCCGATTCCACCTTCCTACACAGACCTCCCTGTTGAATGCTTGTTGGGCAATGATTTAGAAACTTCAGCTTGGGCTGAAGTGGAACTCAGGACTCATGCAGAAATGTTGGGTATCCCTGCAGATGTGTTTGCAATGACTAGGTCACAGGCAAAAATGTTTTCCACTGAACAGGCCCTGGATCCTGGAAAAATGGACCAGGTGCCTTCCAAGAGAAGGAGCAGTAGGGGTAGGGCAGTGTCTTCCCCCCCTTCCTCAGAATCCAGACCAGTCTCTTGAGGGAGCTGATCTTAGTCCTGAAGAAGGAACTGTCCCAGATGAGCTTGAACCTGATCAGGTTGAGTTCTTGGGGACAGGGGGCCCTTCCAAGGCAGATCTGAGCCAGGAGAAGCTGAGCTGCCCCTCTCTTAAACCCCATAGACAGCAAGCTGCTGCGGAGGCTGCTGGGAGTGCTAATGGGTCCCATAGGATCTACTGGGATAATGGACTCCTTTACTCAGAGAGTAGAGACCCCAAGCCTGGTACTACCAGGAGGTTGGTTATACCTCTGAAGTTTAGGGGCTTCCTATTGACACTAGCACATGACATCCCATTAGCAGGTCACCTAGGCCAAAACAAGACTTGGGACAGAATTGTCTCTCACTTTCATTGGCCTCACATGTCTGAAGACCCCAAGGAGTTTTGTCGCTCCTGTGTCACCTGGCAAGCCAGTGGTAAGGGAGGTGGTACTACAAAGGGCCCCCTGATACCACTACCTGTGGTGGGGGTTCCCTTTGAGAGGGTTGGGATGATATAGTTGGTCCCATGGATCCTCAAACTGCATCTGGGCACAGATTTATACTGGTGGTGGTGGACCATGCCACTAGGTATCCAGAGGCAATTCCCCTTAGAACTACCACAGCTCCTGTGGTGGCAAGAGCCCTCCTGGGAATCTTTTCCAGGGTGGGTTTTCCTAAGGAGGTAGTATCAGACCGAGATGCAAACTTCATGTCTGGTTACTTGACTGCTATGTGGAAGGAGTGTGGAGTAAATTACAAATGTACCACCCCTTATCACCCACAATGCAATGGGTTAGTTGAAAGGTTCAACAAAACCCTGAAGGGCATGATTAAAGGTCTCCCAGAAAAGCTTAGGCGCAGATGAGACATACTTTTGCCCTGCCTTCTCTTTGCCTACAGAGAGGTTCCTCAGAAGGGGGTTGGTTACAGCCCTTTTGAACTTCTATTTGGACATCCAGTTAGGGGTCCATTGTGTCTAGTGAAGGAGGGATGGGAGTTACCTCTCAAACCCCCTAAACAGGATATTGTGGACTATGTACTTGGTCTCCGCTCCAGGATGGCTGAGTACATGAAGAAGGCAACTAATAATCTTGAGGCTAGCCAGGAATTGCAAAAGGCCTGGCATGACCAAAAGGCTGTGTTGACTGTTTATCAGCCAGGACAGAAAGTATGGGTGTTTGAGCCTGTGGCCCCAGCAGCCCTCCAAGACAAGTGGAGTGGCCCTCATACAATCATTGAGCAGAAGGGAGAGGTTACCTACCTGGTGGACCTTGGAACTCCCAGGAGCCCCCATAGGGTGCTCCATGTGAACAGGCTCAAACCATATGTTGACAGGGCAGACATGGGCTTGCTCATGGCTACTGATGAGGGACAGGAGGAAGAGAGTGATCCACTCCCTGACCTGCTCTCACTGAACCCTGATGATGGTTCAGTGGATGGTGTAGCCTTGGCAGGCAGCCTCACTGTCCAGCAGCAAACTGATTGCAGGAAAGTTCTGTGAGAAGTTGGCCTGGTATATGCTGTCCACTAATTATAGTGGGCACCTTGCACCAGTCCAAACAACCCCTTATTGGAGATAGGTTAAAGACAACCTTTATTGAAAACCTATCCTAGTGGTAGCTATGGAGAGCAGCCTTCAGGCTAAGTCTTGAAGGAATGTAAAGCAGCTTGTTTTACCAGTCTATAATCTCTTGAGTGACCAAATGAAAGAGGACCACACCAGGTATATATTTAAAATATATGTATTTAGTCTTAAACACACCCCTCTAGTCTCTTTATGAGGCTAGAGTTCAAAGTACATAAGTTACAAGTCGAATATCAACAGTAATAGCACAAATACACGTTTGAGCCCTAGGGGCGTACCAAACCATATACCAATAAAGTGGTATAAGAACCACGACTGAGCTAGACACAAGGCCTAGAGCCTGTAGAAATGCTTGGACCACAAGGAACCACCCAAGGTAGTGACACAGGGGACCCACGGGGACGCGTGCAGTGTGAGAACACAGCCGCGAGCCGCCGTTGACTTCTATGGGTAATGTCGCGGTTGGAGTTTTAAAGAAAAAGGACACTTGGAGGAGGACTTGGAGCAAACCCCTTTAGAACTAGGCTGTTCTAGAGTCAATACCCACGGGAGCACCGGAGTACTCGAGTTACCTCACCCAGGGGAGCCGGGTGCATAGGTGTCTTTCGGGGTCGGGTTTCGTCGTCGTTTTCAATGGCGATCTGCTGCAAAGTGCTGCTGGCGACCAAGTCAAAAGTGTCCGGGTGGATCCAAGGGTGGATCGAAGATCTGAAGAACCTGAAAGCAGAGGGGACAGAGTCTGGGTCACTAGCCAGTGACCAGGAAGGCGATGAGCAGATGCCCACCGATGTTGGGTGCTTCAGGTAGGTTGACGGTCGTCTTGACTCTTCAGCCACGAGGTCCAGGAGGCGTCGACGACAACCAGGAGCTGGATTCGAGCTGTCCCACAACGTCTGTCGATTGCTGCGGTGTCGGCGACCGGATTGAACCCAACAAGCCTTGGCAACAGTAAGTCTCATAGAAACAAAGAAAGGATGATGATGCAGACCAGCAAGGTATGGGGGACTCACCCAGTGAGGGTAAGTCAGAGCACCTCTGGAGCAACCAGGAAAGCCCAAGCAGAAGAAGAGTTGCCTTCGGGAGGCCCACTAGCCAACAGACTAGCGACCGCGAAGGAGCCTCGAGTGGACGCACTTGGAGCTGGCTTACAGGACACTCGTGGAGTGGGGGCCAGGGATCTTCGGTGCAGTCAGTACTGGAGGTGGGGGCTACTCGGAGCCCAAAGCACAACTTTGTGGGAGACCAGGAAGAGGATGCACTTGCAAAAGTTCTTGGTGTCCAGGGGTCACGGTCCCAAGTTACCCACGACAGCTAAGGGCCTCAGCTTTGCTGGGGACTCAGGGCAGCCTCAGGGAAGTCTGGAAATCTACCTCTGGTGATGCAAAGACTTTGGCGTCCGGCGGGAGCTTCAGCGATGCAGACCGGACAATTGCTTCTTAGGTGCCTGACAAGCAGGGGAGTCACTCCTTGACCCCAAGGGAGATTCTTCAGTCCTCTAATCTCAAAGTAGAGCGTCGAAGGTCCAGGATTCGGTGTCAGAGTTTCGTCCAGGGTAATCTAAAGTCCTAAGGACTGGGGTCCCATACTTATACAAAGTTAGGGGGTTGGACATACTCTGGGGACCCACCTATGGGAGGGTCAGGGAAGAGGGGTGGTTACACCCATTCCCTTTGTCCAGTTTCGCGCCAGAGCAGGGGCAGGTAGCCCCTGCAACCGGCTTGAACTGGGCTATGCACAGGGACACCAAATGTGCCCCCAGTGCAGGACTTCAAAGCACCAGAGAGTGCTCCCGCCAAGCCCCAATACACACTATCCTGTCTGGGGAGGTGGTTACACCTCCCTGTGACAGGAAACCTATTGTCCAGGCCTCCCCTGCCGGAGTTTCAGTCAGCAGCAGGAGGCCAGACCCGTGTCTGTGGCAGCAGCATCTATTTTGTGATGCCAGGGCTCTGGAAAGAAGTTACCGGGTAGCCCGGTGTGTACATGTCTCTCCCTCTAGAAGTGTGGAATGCTACCCCTGCCGCCAGAATTGGCGGGGGGTAGTAGTCCAAGATGTTTGACACCAAACACGACATGTTTTGGTGCAGCCAGTCCAAAGTTAGCATTGTACCGCGAGGATATAATGCACTTAAGAGTATATGGTCAGGCTGTACCACAAACAGCATCAGAGGTGGGACTCCGAACGCTGCAGAGGGGCTCTGCTCATGCAGGGGCACCCTCTCACATAAAAACCAAGCACTCTGCCTTCAGGATTGTTAAGGCCTGCCATAGGAGTGACTTATAGGTTTATATGTGTGTGCAATTGTAGTGATATAGGTAGCCTATATCACAGTAAGGGGTGCATGCACCACCTTACCCAGGCTGCAGTAGCAGACCTGTGGTGTCATTTTGGCTGGCCTTCCAGGGGTGGCATAATACATGCTTCAGCCCCTGGCAGGCCTCTGAGGTACCTATGCCATGGGTACATAGTATACCATATACTAGGGACTTATGAGGGCACTCCAGATTCCAATCAGAGATGTACTTAAGGTACATGGAAACCATTTTATAGAGGAAGAAGATAGACTGGGGCCCTGAATAGCAGGATCCCAGTCCAACTAAGTCATAAACCAGCAAAACATCAGGAAAAAAGTGGGGGCAACCATATAGTCAGATTCCACCTTCCTACAAGTTCTTAATCAGTTTAGACATATGTTTTCACTGACTCCAAGTCAGACTACCTTGTAGTACTTGAAATTTTGGCTTTGTGTCATAAGCATCGTCGAATCATGACGATTTTGGTATCAGCAGAACGACAATGACGAACATACTATATCCAGGCAATTTCGGCGTGTTCGAATGGCTGGATCACCTTCAAATCAGGGATTTCGTCCTGAACCCTCGGGTTCCATTTTGTGCATGGCAGCCATTTTAAGTGGTTGCCCTCACATAGAGCTGATAACTAAGGCCAAAACGAGTCTGAAGGACACGTACACCTTTGTTGACTTTTGTGTGACCTGGGCAAGCTGACTCCACTGCCTGAAGCCAAACCTGTTCGACCAGTTCCTTTCCCAGTGACCGATCAAGATTAGTATCAAGGCACAGCAAACCATAAACCTTTCATCACATTTAAACCACTCCTAATCTCTCACACACCTGTCTATGTTTCTTTCTTTATGACTTGCTTTACGAGGAGGAGGTGCCCGATTTTATTAGGGGTCCATCTGATATCTGATGAGAATGTCGGGCCTTGCCGGGAAATTGGTCTTGGGATGGACAAACTGAAAATGGGCTTGTCATCATGACTCTGCTTTTTCAATGTTGTAAATATCTGAATGGTAAACTGTAAAGAAGGAATGTTAGGTATTTTGCATGCTTGCACAAGCTAGGACTGCCCCTTACTTGTATGCTGAAGTTTGTAACCCTGAGAGCATATAAAAGGCCTCTGTTCTTTGTATTCCTCAGACTGCCTCATACAGTTGCTACGGCTTCTGTGTGACGTGGCCTCACTTATGTAAGTTTAATAAAGATGTCTTTTCATATTTCAGCTTCTGTAAAGTTCTTTATATTAATAAGATCCCTGAGTTGAAGATTAGATTTACTTCAACCTGGTGCACTCATGAAGTGGACACAGGTGACAGTCTGTCTGTCAAAAATAAGATTTACAGGCAACCTGACCATGTCAGGGACTGCATCAGGACTGAAGTCCAGAAGATGTTGGATTTGGGAGTCATTGAACCCTCAGATAGCCCTTGGGCTAGTCCAGTAGTCTTGGTACCCAAACCTCACACCCAGGGTGGTAAGAGAAAGATGAGGTTTTGTGTTGACTACAGAGGTCTCAATGCAGTCACTAGGACTGATGCCCATCCAATCCCTAGGGCAGATGAGCTTATAGATACTTTGGCCTCAGCCAAGTTTCTGAGCACATTTAACCTAACAGCTGGCTACTGGCAAATCAGATTAGCTGAAGATGCAAAAGCCAAAACAGCATTCTCAACTCCTAGTGGGCACTACCAATTTGTGGTGATGCCCTTTGGTTTGAAGAATACACCTGCCAGTTTTCAAAGGTTGGTGAATAAAGTCCTTACAGGCCTGGAAGCCTATAGTGCAGCTTATCTAGATGATATTGCTGTCTTTAGCTTCACCTGGGAGGATCACCTGGTCCACCTGAGAAATGTTTTGGAGGCCCTGCAGAAAGCAGGCCTCACTATCAAGGCCACCAAGTGCCAGATAGGGCATTGTCAGGTTGTGTACCTGGGCCACCTTGTGGGTGGAGGCCAGGTTCAACCATTGCAGAGCAAAATCCAGACCATCATGGACTGGGTTGCTCCAACCACCCAGACTCGGGTCAGAGCTTTCTTGGGCCTGACTGGGTACTATAGGAGGTTTGTCAAAGGATATGGATCCATAGTGACTCCTTTGAATGACTTAACTTCCAAGAGAATGCCAAAGAAAGTTCAGTGGACAGTTAGCTGTCAAAAGGCATTTGATGACCTGAAGCAGGCCATGTGCACTGCTCCCATTCTGCAGAGTCCTGACTATTCCACATAATTCATTGTCCAAACAGATGCATCTGAGTTGGGGGTAGGGGCTGTGTTATCACAATTGAATGAAGGTCAGGATCAGCCAGTAGCTTTTATTAGCAGAAGGCTGACCCCCAGAGAGAAACGTTGGTCAGCTATTGAGAGGGAAGCCTTTGCTGTGGTTTGGGCTCTGAAGAAGCTGAGGCCATACTTGTTTGGCACTCACTTCATTGTTCAGACAGACCATAAGCCCCTCTTATGGCTAAAACAGATGAAGGGCGAAAACCCCAAACTTTTGAGGTGGTCCATTTCCCTTCAGGGGATGGACTATACAATGGAACATAGACCTGGGAGTAACCGTGCCAATGCAGATGGACTCTCCAGATATTTCCACTTAGAACATGAAGACTCAACTGGTCAAGGTTAGTTTAATGTCCTGACGTTTGGGGGGGGGTTGTGTAGGAGAGTAGGATCTGCTTCTTATAGTTACCCGCACTTTTTGCTGATGTTTCACTGTTTTCGACTTAGTCTGACTGGGATCCTGCTATTTAGGACCCCAGTCTAGCTGCTTCCTCTCTAAATTGATTCCATGTACTTTAGGTACATCCCAGATTGGATTCTGGAGTGCCCTTATAAGTCCCTAATATATGGTATACTATGTACCCAGGGCATAGGTACCCCAGAGGCCTACCAGGGGCTAAAGCATGTATTGTGCCACCCCTGGAAGGCCATCCAGAATGACACCACAGGACTGCTACTGCAGCCTGAGTGAGGTGGTGCATGCACCCCTTACTTAGATATAGGTTCACTATATCTATCCTAATCACTGCACATAGAAACCTATCAGTCACCCCTATCGCAGGCCTTATCAATCCTGAAGGCAGGGTGCTGGGTTTTATGTGAGAGGGTGCCCATGCATGAGCAGAGCCCCTCTGCAGCCTTTGGAACCTCTTTTCCGGGGTTGTCTGTGATGCAGCCAACCATATATACTTAAGTGCATTATAACCTCGCGGTAAATGCTAACGTTAAAATGGCTGCATGGAAACTTGTCATGTTTGGTGTCAAACATCTTGGAATCATACCTCCACACCAGTAACTGGTGTGGGAGGTATGATGCCACCCTCCTAGAGGGAGAAATATGACACCACCGGTACACCCGGTACCAGCTTTCTTGACCCTGGCATCACAAAATGGATGCTGCCAGCCACAGACACGAGTCTACCCTCCTGCTCCTGGACGAAACTCCGGCAGGGGAAGGCTTGACAATAGGTTTCCTGTCACAGGGAGGTGTGACCACCTCCCAGACAGGCTTTAGTGTATTGGGGCTGGTGGGTGCACTCTCAGAGTGCTTTGATGTCTGCACTGGGGGGACATTTGGTGTCCCTGTGCATAGTCCAGCTCAAACCGGTTGCAGGAGCCATTTGCTCCTGCTCTGGTGCGAAACTGGACAAAGGACATGGGTGTAGCCACCCCTCTGTCCTGACCCTCCCATAGGTGGGTCCCCAGAGTTTGTCCCACCCCTTCCTTGGGTATAAAGTAGGAACCCTGACTACAGGACTTTAGATTTTACCTGGACTAAACTCTGCTACAGAAACCAAGTACTTCGACGATCTGCACTACGCTGGATGACTGAAGAAATCTCCATTGGAGTAAAGGAGTTACTCCCCTGCTGAGCAGGCACCTAAACGCATCTGACTGGTTTGCATCTCCCGAGCTCCTGAGGACTCCGAAGATTTCTGCAACACAGGAGGTGGGTTCCCGAGGTCTCTGAGGTTGATCTGTGCTCTCAGCAATTCTGAGGCCTGCATCCCTCGTGGGGACCGTGCAACCCGTACCCCTGTGCACCGTGTACATTTGCAGCAGCATATGCTTTTCGACGATCCCGGAGGCCGTGCTTTAGGCTACTTGTAGTCCTGACCCAGAGCAGTAATTCCCCCGAATATTTCCGGCCTACACTCCACGAGTGTTCCGTGGGCTGGTATTTGGTGATTCAGCTCGAGGTCCCTTCGCGATCCCTGGTCCGTTGGCCTGTGGGTCCCTGTGAAGGTAACTTTGATTTTCCGTGGGCTTTCCTGGTTGCTCCAGACATGCCCTGGCTCTCCAAAGCTTGGACAGTCCCCAGGACCTTGCTGGTCCCCGCAGAAGCATCTTTCCTCTGACTGCGTGGGTTGCAGTTGCCAAGGCTGGTTTGTGTTCAATCGGGACACTGACCCCCCAGCACTCGACATCCTTCGTGGGACAGCTCACCTCCGAACTTTGGTCATCATAGACGTCTCCTGGTCCGTGGCTGCAGAGTCAAGCTTCACCTCTTCGCACCTGAGACACCCGACATCGGTGGGCATTCGTCTATCGTGCCCCTGGTCACTGTGAAGTGACCCAGACTCTGTCCTCTCTGCTTTCAGGTTCTTCTCATCTCCGATCCAGGCTTGGATCACACCGGACACTTTTCATCTTCCCGTCAGCAGCACTTTCCGCAACACGCCATTGAAAACGACGAAGGTTTCCGATATCACTTGACACCTATGCACCCGGCTCCTCTGGGATAGGTAACACGGGTACCTCGGTACTCTCAAGGGTGCTGGCCTTAGAACCTTCTATGTTTAGCTGGGTTTGCTTAAAGTCCTCTCCGAAGTGTCCCTAATCTTTAAATTTCCAACCGCGACTTTCCCATAGAGTTGTACCGACCTCGCGCCTGCGTTCACACACTGCACCCGTCCTCCGTGGGTCCCCTGTGTCACTACTTTGGGTTGTTCCTTGGGGTCCCAGCGATTCTACGTACTCTAGGCACTGTGTCTAGTCAAGTCGTGGTTCTTATACCACTTTCTTAGTATATGGTTTGGTCTCCACCTGGAGCCCACTGTGTATTGTGCTATTTACTGTCGTTCTAGTGATTTAATATTGTGTGCTTTGTTCTCTAATCTCATAAAGAGGGTAGTAGAGAGTGTTTAGTAATAAATACATATATTTTATATATTCCTTGTGTGGTTCTCCTTTCATTTGGTCAATCAGGAGGTTATGATCTGGTAAAACAAGCTGCTTCACACTCCTTCAAGACTTAGCCTGAAGGCTGCTCTCCATAGCTACCACTAGGATAGCTTTCAATAACGGTTGTCTTTAACCTAATCATCAGTAAGGGTCGTTTGGACTGGTGCAAGGTGCCCACTTTAATTAGTGGACAGCATATACCAGGCCAACTTCTCACAACCATAGGTAACTGCTCAATGCTATGTGCCACAGGGATCATCTATTGGTATCCTGGTGTGAGTGCACCATACTGTTAGCCACAGTGACATCTATTGGTCACCTGGTGTAACTGCACTATGCTTCGTGCCACAGAGACATCTATTGTTATCCTGGTGTAACTGCACCATGCTATGTGCCACACAGACAGCTGTTGGTCAACTGGTGTAACTGCACAATGCTATGTGCCCAGGGACATCTGTTTGTCAACTGGTATAAGTGCACAATGCAATGTGCCACAGGGACATCTATGGGTCATCTGGTGTAACGTCACCTAGCTATGTGTCAGACCGACATCTATTATTCAACTGGTGCAACTGCACTATGATATGTGCCGTAGGGCCATCTATTCGTCACCTGGTGTAACTGCACCATACTCTGTGGTATAGGGACATCTATTGGTCACATGGTTGTAACTGCACCATGCTATGTGCCAAAAGGACCTATATTGGTCACCTGGTGTAAGTGCACCATGCAATGTGCCATGTGGACATCTATTGGTCACCTGGTGTAACTGCATCATACTGTGGGGTATAGGGACATCATTTTGTCACCTGGTGTAAGTAGACCATGGTATGTGCCATAGGGACATCTATTGGTCACCTGGAGCAACTGCACCTTGCTATGTGCCATAGGGATATCTATTTGTCACCTGGAGCAACTGCACCATGCTATGTGCCACAGGAACATCTATTGATCACCTGGTGTAACTGCACCAAGCTTTGAACCATTGGTACATCTATTGGTCACCTGATGTAAATGCACCATGATATGTGCCACAGGGACATATATTGGTCGTTTGGTGTAACTGCACCATGCTTTGTGCCATAGGGACATCTATTGGTCACCTGGTGTAACTGCAACATGCTTTCTGCAATAGGAACATCTATTGGTCACTTGGTGTAACTGCACCATGATGTGTGCCAAAGGGCCATCTATCGGTCACCTGGTGTAAGTGCACCATCTTTGTGCCACAGGGACATCTATTTGCTACTTGGTGCAACAGCACCATGATGTGTGCCAAAGGGACATCTATTGGTCACTTTGTGTTAGTGCACCATCTTTGTGCCATAGGGACATTTATTAGTCACCTGGTGTAACTGCACCAAGCTTTGAGCCATTGGTACATCTATTGGTCACCTGATGTAAATGCACCATGATATGTGCCACTGGGACATATATTGGTCGTTTGGTGTAACTGCACCATGCTTTGTGTCATAGGGACATCTAGTGGTCACCTGGTGTAAGTGCACTATGCTATGTGCCACAGAGACATCTATTGGTCACCTGGTGTAACTGCAATATGCTATGTGCCACAGGGACATCTATTGGTCCCCGAGTGTAAGTGCACCATGTTGTGTGCCACAGGGGCATTTATTGGTCATCTGGTGTAATTGCAGCATGCTATGTGCCACAGGGACATCTATTGGTCACTTGGTATAACTGCGCCATATGTCCCACAGGGACCTCTATTGGTCACTTGGTGTAACTGCATCTTGCTTTGTGCCATAGGGACATCTATCGGTCACCTGGTGTAACTGCACCATGCTTTCTGCCATAGGGACATCTATTGGTCACCTGGTGTAACTGCATCGTGCTATGTGCCACAGGGACTATTATTGGTCATATGGTGTAACTGCACCATGTTATGTGCTACAGGGTCATCTATTGGTCACCTGGTGTAACTGCACCATGCTATGTGCCACAGGGACTATTATTGGAAATGTGGTGTAACTGCACCATGTTATGTGCCTCAGGCACATCTATTGGACACCTGGTGTATGTGCACCATGCTATGTGCCATAGGGACGTCTAGTGGTCACCTCGTGTAAGTGAACCATTCTGATACCCACAGGTACACCTATTGGTCACCTGATGTAAATGCACCATGATATGTGCCACAGGGACATGTGTTGGTCACTTGGTGTAACTGCACCATGGTTTGTGTCATAGGGACACCTATTGGTCATCTGATGTAAATGCACCATATTATGTGCCACAGGGTCATCTATTGGTCACCTGATTGTACTGCACCATGTTATGTGCCACAGGGACATCTATTAGTCACTTGGTGTAACTGAAATATGCTGTGTGCCACACAGACAGCTGTTGGTCAACTGTTGTAACTGCACGATATGTGCCACAGGGACATCTATTGGTCAGCTTGGGTAACTGCACCATACTGTTAGCCACAGGGACATCTATTGGTCACCTGGTGTAACTGCACCATGCTTTGTGCCATAGGGACATCTATTGGTCACCTGGTGTAACTGCAACATGCTATGTGCCACAGGAACATCTATTGGTCCCCGGGTGTGAGTGCACCATGCTATGTGCCACAGGGGCATTTATTTGTCACTTGGTATAACTGCGCCATGATATGTACCACAGGGACACCTATTGGTCACATGTAAGTGCATCATGATATGTGCCACAGGGACCTCTATTGGTCACTTGGTGTAAGTGAACCATTCTGTGCCACAGGGACACCTATTGGTCATCTGGTGTAACTGCACCATGCTATGTGCCACAGGGACTTTTATTAGTCATATGGTGTAACTGCACCATGTTATGTGCTACAGGGTCATCTATTGGTCACCTGATTGTAACTGCACCATGCTATGTGCCACAGGGACGTCTATTAGTCACCTTGGGTAACTGTACCATGCTATGTGCCACAGGGAAATCTAGTGGTATCCTGGTGTAAGTGTGCCATACTGTTAGCCACTGGGACATCTATTGGTCACCTGGTGTAACTGCACCATGCTATGTGCCACAGGGACATCTATTGGTCAACTTGGGTAACTGCACCATGCTATGTGCCCCAGGCACATCTATTGGTCACCTGGTGTAACTGCACCATGATGTGTGCCAAAGGGACATCTATTGGTCACCTGGTGTACGTGCACCAAGATATGTGCCACTGGGACATCTATGGTTACCTGGTGTAACTGCACCATGCTATGTGCCACAGGGACATCTATTGGTCAACTTGGTGTAACTGCACCATAATATGTGCCACAGGGACATCTATTGGTCACCTGGTGTAAGTGCACTATGCTTTCTGCCATAGGGACATCTTTTGGTCACCTGGTGTAACTGCACCATGATGTGTGCCAAAGGGACATCTATTGGTCACCTGGTGTACATGCACCAAGATATGTGCCAAAGGGACATCTATTGGTCACTTGGTGTAACTGCACCATGCTTTGTGCCATAGGGACATCTATTGGTCACTTGGTGTAAGTGCACCATGCTTTGTGCCACAGGGACATCTATTGATCACTTGGTGTAACTGCACCAAGTTGTGAGCCATTGGTACATCTGTTGGTCACCTGATGTAAATGCACCATATGTGCCACAGGGACATCTATTGGTCACCTGGTGTAACTGCACCATGCTATGTGCCACAGGGACTATTATTGGTCATATGGTGTAACTGCACCATGTTATGTGCTACAGGTTCATCTATTGGTCACCTGATTGTAACTGCACCATGCTATGTGCCACAAGGACATCTATTGGTCTCCTGGTGTAACTGCAATATGCTATGTGCCACAGGGACATCTATTGGTCACCTGGTGTAAGTGCACTATGCTATGTGCCACAGGGACATCTATGGGTCATCTGGTGTAACTGCACCATGCTATATGCCATACGGACATCCATTAGTCAACTGATGCAACTGCACCATGATGATAGCCACACAGACATCTATTGGTCACCTGGAATAACTGCACCATGATGTGTGCCTTAGGGCCATCTATTCGTCACCTGGTGTAACTGCACCATACTGTGTGGTATAGGGACATCTATTGGTCACATGGTCGTAACTGCACCATGCTTAATGCCACAAGGACCTATATTGGTCACCTGGTGTAAGTAGACCATGCTATGTGCCATAGGGACATCTATTGTTCACCTGGTGTAAGTGCACCATACTATGTGCCACAGGGGCATCTATTTTTCATCTGGTGTAACAGCACCATGCTATGTGCCATAGGGAAACCTATTGGTCACCTCGTGTAAGTGAACCATTCTGATAGCTACAAGGACACCTAGTGTAACTGCAATATGCTATGTGCCACAGGGACATCTGTTGATCACTGGGTGTAACTACACCATGCTATGTGCCATAGGGACATTTATTGGTCACCTGGTGTAGCTGCACCATACTATGTGCCACAGGGACATCTATTGGTCCCGGGTGTAAGTGCAACATGCTATGTGCCACAGGGGCATTTATTGGTCACGTGGTATAAATGCGCCATGATATGTGCCACAGGGACATCTATTGGTCACTTTTAAGTGCGCCATGATATGTGCCACAGGGACCTCTATTATTCACTTGGTGTAAGTGAACCATTCTGTGCCACAGGGACACCTATTGGTCACCTGGTGTAACTGCACCATGTTATGTGCTACAGGTTCATCTATTGGTCACCTGATTGTAACTGCACCATGCTATGTGCCACAAGGACATCTATTGGTCTCCTGGTGTAACTGTAATATGCTATGTGCCACAGGGACATCTATTGGTCACCTTGGGTTACAGCACTATGCTATGTGCCACAGGGACATCTATTGGCATCCTGGTGTAAGTGCACCATGCTATGTGCCACAAGGACATCTATTGATCATCTGGTGTAATTGCCCCAAGCTATGTGCCACAGGGACATCTATTGGTAATACTGTGTAACTGCACCACGCTATGTGCCATAGGGACACCAATTGCTCAACTGGTCTAACTGCACAATGCTATGGGCCACAGGGACATCTTTTGGTCATCTAGTGTAACTAAACCATGCTATGTACCACAGGGGCATCTATTGGTCACCTGGTGAATGTGCACCATGATATCTGCCACAGGGACCTCTATTGGTCACCTGATGTAACTGCACCATATTATTTGCTACAGGGTCATCTATTGGTCACTTGGTTGTAACTACACCATGCTATGTGCCACAAGGACCTCTATTTGTAACCTGATGTAAGTGCACCATGCTATGTGCCACAGGGAGTATTATTGGTCATATGGTGTAACTGCACCATGATATGTGCCACAGGGACCTCTATTGGTCACTTGGTGTAACTGCAATATGCTATGTCCACGGGCACATCTATTGGTGACTTGTTGTAAGTGCACCATGCGATATGCCACAGCGTCATCTATTGGTTACCTGGTGTAACTGCACCATGTTGTGCTACAGGGTCATCTTTTGGTCACCTGGTTTAACTGCACCATGCTATGTGCCACAATGACATCTATTTGTCACCTGATGTAAGTGCACCATGGTATGTGCCACAATGACATCTATTGGTCACATGGATGTAACTGCATCATGCTATGTGCCTCAAGGACCTATATTGGTCACCTGGTGTAACTGCACCATGATATGTGCCACGTGGACATCTATTGGTCACCTGGTGTAACTGCACCATACTGTGGGGTATAGATGCATCATTTGGTCACCTGGTGCAAGTAGACCATGCTATGTGCCATAGGGACATCTATTGGTCACCTGAAGCAACTGCACCTTGCTATGTGCCATAGGGACATCTATTGGTCAACTGGTGTAAGTGCAACATGGTATGTGCCAATGAGACATCTATTTGTCACCTGGTGTAAGTGCACTAAGCTATGCACCACAGGGACACCTATTGGTCACCTGGTGTAACTGCACCATGCTTTGTGCTATAGGGACATCTTTTGGTCACCTGGTTTAACTGCACCATGCTATGTGCCACAATGACATCTATTTGTCACCTGGTGTAAGTGCACTATGGTATGTGCCACAGGGACATCTATTGGTCACCTGGTATAACTGCACCATGCTATGTGCCACAGGGACATCTATTGGTCACCTGGTGTAAGTCACCATGCTATGTGCCACGTGGACATCTATTGGTCACCTGGTGTAAGGAGACCATGCTATGTGCCATAGGAACATCTATTGGTCACCTGGAGCAACTGCCCCTTGCTATGTGCCATAGGGCCATCTATTGGTCAACTGGTATAAGTGCACCATGCTATGTGCCACAGGGACATTTATTGGTTACCTGGTGTAACTGCACCATGTTATGTGCTACAGGGCCATGTATTGGTCAGTTGGTGTAAGCTCACTAGGCTATGTGCTACAGCTACATCTATTGTTCTTCTGGTGTAAGTGCACCATGCTATGTGCCACAGGGGCATCTATTTTTCATCTGGTGTAACTGCACCATGCAATGTGCCATAGGGTCCCCTGTTGCTCACCTCGTGTAAGTGAACCATTCTGATAGCAAGAGAGACACATATTGGTCACCTGCTGTAACTGCAACATGCTTTCTGCAATAGGAACATCCACTGGTCACTTGGTGTAACTGTACCATCTTTGTACCGCAGGGACATCTATTTGCCACTATGTGCCACTGCACCATGCTTTGTGCCATAGAGACATCTATTGTTATCCTGTTGTAACTTCACGGTGCTATGTGCCACAGGGACATCTATTGGTTACCTGGTGTAACTGCACCATGCTATGTGCCACAGGGACATCTATTGGTCAACTTGGTGTAACTGCACCATAATATGTGCCACAGGGACATCTATTGGTCACCTGGTGTAAGTGCACTATGCTTTCTGCCATAGGGACATCTTTTGGTCACCTGGTGTAACTGCACCATGATGTGTGCCAAAGGGACAACTATTGGTCACCTGGTGTACATGCACCAAGATATGTGCCAAAGGGACATCTATTGGTCACTTGGTGTAACTGCACCATGCTTTGTGCCATAGGGACATCTATTGGTCACTTCGTGTAAGTGCACAATCTTTGTGCCATAGGGACATCTATTAGTCACCTGGTGTATCTGCACCATGCTTTGTGCCACAGGGACATCTATTGATCACTTGGTGTAACTGCACCAAGTTGTGAGCCATTGGTACATCTGTTGGTCACCTGATGTAAATGCACCATATGTGCCACAGGGACATCTATTGGTCACCTGGTGTAACTGCACCATGCTATGTGCCACAGGGACTATTATTGGTCATATGGTGTAACTGCACCATGTTATGTGCTACAGGTTCATCTATTGGTCACCTGATTGTAACTGCACCATGCTATGTGCCACAAGGACATCTATTGGTCTCCTGGTGTAACTGCAATATGCTATGTGCCACAGGGACATCTATTGGTCACCTGGTGTAAGTGCACTATGCTATGTGCCACAGGGACATCTATGGGTCATCTGGTGTAACTGCACCATGCTATATGCCATACGGACATCCATTAGTCAACTGATGCAACTGCACCATGATGATAGCCACACAGACATCTATTGGTCACCTGGAATAACTGCACCATGATGTGTGCCTTAGGGCCATCTATTCGTCACCTGGTGTAACTGCACCATACTGTGTGGTATAGGGACATCTATTGGTCACATGGTCGTAACTGCACCATGCTTAATGCCACAAGGACCTATATTGGTCACCTGGTGTAAGTAGACCATGCTATGTGCCATAGGGACATCTATTGTTCACCTGGTGTAAGTGCACCATACTATGTGCCAAAGGGGCATCTATTTTTCATCTGGTGTAACAGCACCATGCTATGTGCCATAGGGACACCTATTGGTCACCTCGTGTAAGTGAACCATTCTGATAGCTACAAGGACACCTAGTGCAACTGCAATATGCTATGTGCCACAGGGACATCTGTTGGTCACTGGGTGTAACTACACCATGCTATGTGCCATAGGGACATTTATTGGTCACCTGGTGTAGCTGCACCATGCTATGTGCCACAGGGACATCTATTGGTCACTTTTAAGTGCGCCATGATATGTGCCACAGGGACCTCTATTGTTCACTTGGTGTAAGTGAACCATTCTGTGCCACAGGGACACCTATTGGTCACCTGGTGTAACTGCACCATGTTATGTGCTACAGGTTCATCTATTGGTCACCTGATTGTAACTGCACCATGCTATGTGCCACAAGGACATCTATTGGTCTCCTGGTGTAACTGCAATATGCTATGTGCCACAGGGACATCTATTGGTCACCTTGGGTTACAGCACTATGCTATGTGCCACAGGGACATCTATTGGCATCCTGGTGTAAGTGCACCATGCTATGTGCCACAAGGACATCTATTGATCATCTGGTGTAATTGCCCCAAGCTATGTGCCACAGGGACATCTATTGGTAATATTGTGTAACTGCACCACGCTATGTGCCATAGGGACACCAATTGCTCAACTGGTCTAACTGCACAATGCTATGGGCCACAGGGACATCTTTTGGTCATCTAGTGTAACTAAACCATGCTATGTACCACAGGGGCATCTATTGGTCACCTGGTGAATGTGCACCATGATATCTGCCACAGGGACCTCTATTGGTCACCTGATGTAACTGCACCATATTATTTGCTACAGGGTCATCTATTGGTCACTTGGTTGTAACTACACCATGCGTTGTGCCACAAGGACCTCTATTTGTAACCTGATGTAAGTGCACCATGCTATGTGCCACAGGGAGTATTATTGGTCATATGGTGTAACTGCACCATGATATGTGCCACAGGGACCTCTATTGGTCACTTGGTGTAACTGCAATATGCTATGTCCATGGGCACATCTATTGGTGACTTGTTGTAAGTGCACCATGCGATATGCCACAGCGTCATCTATTGGTTACCTGGTGTAACTGCACCATGTTGTGCTACAGGGTCATCTTTTGGTCACCTGGTTTAACTGCACCATGCTATGTGCCACAATGACATCTATTTATCACCTGATGTAAGTGCACCATGGTATGTGCCACAATGACATCTATTGGTCACATGGATGTAACTGCATCATGCTATGTGCCTCAAGGACCTATATTGGTCACCTGGTGTAACTGCACCATGATATGTGCCACGTGGACATCTATTGGTCACCTGGTGTAACTGCACCATACTGTGGGGTATAGATGCATCATTTGGTCACCTGGTGCAACTGCACCTTGCTATGTGCCATAGGGACATCTATTGGTCAACTGGTGTAAGTGCAACATGGTATGTGCCAATGAGACATCTATTTGTCACCTGGTGTAAGTGCACTAAGCTATGCACCACAGGGACACCTATTGGTCACCTGGTGTAACTGCACCATGCTTTGTGCTATAGGGACATCTTTTGGTCACCTGGTTTAACTGCACCATGCTATGTGCCACAATGACATCTATTTGTCACCTGGTGTAAGTGCACTATGGTATGTGCCACAGGGACATCTATTGGTCACCTGGTATAACTGCACCATGCTATGTGCCACAGGGACATCTATTGGTCACCTGGTGTAAGGAGACCATGCTATGTGCCATAGGAACATCTATTGGTCACCTGGAGCAACTGGCCCTTGCTATGTGCCATAGGGCCATCTATTGGTCAACTGGTATAAGTGCACCATGCTATGTGCCACAGGGACATTTATTGGTTACCTGGTGTAACTGCACCATGTTATGTGCTACAGGGCCATGTATTGGTCAGTTGGTGTAAGCTCACTAGGCTATGTGCTACAGCTACATCTATTGTTCTCCTGGTGTAAGTGCACCATGCTATGTGCCACAGGGGCATCTATTTTTCATCTGGTGTAACTGCACCATGCAATGTGCCATAGGGTCCCCTGTTGCTCACCTCGTGTAAGTGAACCATTCTGATAGCAAGAGAGACACATATTGGTCACCTGCTGTAACTGCAACATGCTTTCTGCAATAGGAACATCCACTGGTCACTTGGTGTAACTGTACCATCTTTGTGCCGCAGGGACATCTATTTGCCACTATGTGCCACTGCACCATGCTTTGTGCCATAGAGACATCTATTGTTATCCTGTTGTAACTTCACGGTGCTATGTGCCACAGGGACATCTATTGGTCAACTGGTGTATGTGCACCATGCTATGTGCCATAGGGACATCTATTGGTAGCCTAGTGTAACGGCACCATGCAACTCCATCAAGCTATGTGCCGTAGGGACATCTGTTGGTGACCTTGTGTAACTGCACCATGCTATGTGCCACACAGACAGCTATTGGTCAACTGGTGTAACTGGACTATGCCATGTGCCACAGGGACATCTATTGGTCATCTGGTGTAAGTGCAAAATGCTATGTGCCAATGAGACTTCTATTGGTCACCTGGTATAACTGCACCATGCCATGTGCCACAGGGACATCTATTGATTATCTGGTGTAAATGCCCAATGCTATGTGCCCCGGGGACATCTATTGGTAATACAGTGTAACTGCACCATCCTATGTACCACAGGGGCATCTATTGGTCACCTGGCGTATGTGCACCATGTTATGTACCATAGGGACATCTATTACTCACCTGGTGTGTCTGCACCATGCTATGTGTCGCATGGACATCTGTTGGTCACTTGGTGTAACTGCACCATAATATGTGTGACAGTGAGAACTATTGGTCACCTGGTGTATGTGCACCATGCTATGTGCCATAGGGACATCTATTAGTCACCTGGTGTATCTGCACCATGCTTTGTGCCACAGGGACATCTACTGGTCACCTGGTTTAACTGCACCATGCTATGTGCCACAGTGACATCTATTTGTCACCTGGTGTGTAAGTGCACTATGGTATGTGCCACAGGGACATCTATTGGTCACTTGGTATAACTGCACCACGATATGTGCCACAGGGACTAATATTGGTCATATGGTGTAACTGCACCATGTTATGTGCTACAGGGTCATCTATTGGTCACCTGATTGTAACTGCACCATGCTATGTGCCATAGAGACATCTATTGGTATCCTTTTGTACGTGCACCATAATGTTAGCCACAGGGACATCTATTGGTCACCTGGTGTAACTGCACCTTGCTATGTGCCATACGGACATCTATTAGTCAACTGGTGCAACTGTACCATGCTGATAGCCACACAGACATCTATTGGTCACCTGGAGTAACTGCACCATGATATGTGCCACAGGGCCATTTATTTGTCACCTGTTGTAACTTCACCATACTGTATGGTATAGGGACATCTTTTGGTCACCTGGTCTAACTACACCATGCTATGTGCCATAGGGACATCTATTGGTCACCTGGTGTAAGTGCACAATGCTATGTGCCACAAGGACCTCTATTTGTAACCTGATGTAAGTGCACCATGCTATGTGCCACAGGGAGTATTATTGGTCATATGGTGTAACTGCACCATGCTTTGTGCCATAGGGACATCTATTGGTCACTTCGTGTAAGTGCACAATCTTTGTGCCATAGGGACATCTATTGATCACTTGGTGTAACTGCACCAAGTTGTGAGCCATTGGTACATCTGTTGGTCACCTGATGTAAATGCACCATATGTGCCACAGGGACATCTATTGGTCACCTGGTGTAACTGCACCATGCTATGTGCCACAGGGACTATTATTGGTCATATGGTGTAACTGCACCATGTTATGTGCTACAGGTTCATCTATTGGTCACCTGATTGTAACTGCACCATGCTATGTGCCACAAGGACATCTATTGGTCTCCTGGTGTAACTGCAATATGCTATGTGCCACAGGGACATCTATTGATCACCTGGTGTAAGTGCACTATGCTATGTGCCACAGGGACATCTATGGGTCATCTGGTGTAACTGCACCATGCTATATGCCATACGGACATCCATTAGTCAACTGATGCAACTGCACCATGATGATAGCCACACAGACATCTATTGGTCACCTGGAATAACTGCACCATGATGTGTGCCTTAGGGCCATCTATTCGTCACCTGGTGTAACTGCACCATACTGTGTGGTATAGGGACATCTATTGGTCACATGGTCGTAACTGCACCATGCTTAATGCCACAAGGACCTATATTGGTCACCTGGTGTAAGTAGACCATGCTATGTGCCATAGGGACATCTATTGTTCACCTGGTGTAAGTGCACCATACTATGTGCCAAAGGGGCATCTATTTTTCATCTGGTGTAACAGCACCATGCTATGTGCCATAGGGACACCTATTGGTCACCTCGTGTAAGTGAACCATTCTGATAGCTACAAGGACACCTAGTGTAACTGCAATATGCTATGTGCCACAGGGACATCTGTTGGTCACTGGGTGTAACTACACCATGCTATGTGCCATAGGGACATTTATTGGTCACCTGGTGTAGCTGCACCATGCTATGTGCCACAGGGACATCTATTGGTCACTTTTAAGTGCGCCATGATATGTGCCACAGGGACCTCTATGGTTCACTTGGTGTAAGTGAACCATTCTGTGCCACAGGGACACCTATTGGTCACCTGGTGTAACTGCACCATGTTATGTGCTACAGGTTCATCTATTGGTCACCTGATTGTAACTGCACCATGCTATGTGCCACAAGGACATCTATTGGTCTCCTGGTGTAACTGCAATATGCTATGTGCCACAGGGACATCTATTGGTCACCTTGGGTTACAGCACTATGCTATGTGCCACAGGGACATCTATTGGCATCCTGGTGTAAGTGCACCATGCTATGTGCCACAAGGACATCTATTGATCATCTGGTGTAATTGCCCCAAGCTATGTGCCACAGGGACATCTATTGGTAATATTGTGTAACTGCACCACGCTATGTGCCATAGGGACACCAATTGCTCAACTGGTCTAACTGCACAATGCTATGGGCCACAGGGACATCTTTTGGTCATCTAGTGTAACTAAACCATGCTATGTACCACAGGGGCATCTATTGGTCACCTGGTGAATGTGCACCATGATATCTGCCACAGGGACCTCTATTGGTCACCTGATGTAACTGCACCATATTATTTGCTACAGGGTCATCTATTGGTCACTTGGTTGTAACTACACCATGCGTTGTGCCACAAGGACCTCTATTTGTAACCTGATGTAGGTGCACCATGCTATGTGCCACAGGGAGTATTATTGGTCATATGGTGTAACTGCACCATGATATGTGCCACAGGGACCTCTATTGGTCACTTGGTGTAACTGCAATATGCTATGTCCATGGGCACATCTATTGGTGACTTGTTGTAAGTGCACCATGCGATATGCCACAGCGTCATCTATTGGTTACCTGGTGTAACTGCACCATGTTGTGCTACAGGGTCATCTTTTGGTCACCTGGTTTAACTGCACCATGCTATGTGCCACAATGACATCTATTTATCACCTGATGTAAGTGCACCATGGTATGTGCCACAATGACATCTATTGGTCACATGGATGTAACTGCATCATGCTATGTGCCTCAAGGACCTATATTGGTCACCTGGTGTAACTGCACCATGATATGTGCCACGTGGACATCTATTGGTCACCTGGTGTAACTGCACCATACTGTGGGGTATAGATGCATCATTTGGTCACCTGGTGCAAGTAGACCATGCTATGTGCCATAGGGACATCTATTGGTCACCTGAAGCAACTGCACCTTGCTATGTGCCATAGGGACATCTATTGGTCAACTGGTATAAGTGCAACATGGTATGTGCCAATGAGACATCTATTTGTCACCTGGTGTAAGTGCACTAAGCTATGCACCACAGGGACACCTATTGGTCACCTGGTGTAACTGCACCATGCTTTGTGCTATAGGGACATCTTTTGGTCACCTGGTTTAACTGCACCATGCTATGTGCCACAATGACATCTATTTGTCACCTGGTGTAAGTGCACTATGGTATGTGCCACAGGGACATCTATTGGTCACCTGGTATAACTGCACCATGCTATGTGCCACAGGGACATCTATTGGTCACCTGGTGTAAGGAGACAATGCTATGTGCCATAGGAACATCTATTGGTCACCTGGAGCAACTGGCCCTTGCTATGTGCCATATGGCCATCTATTGGTCAACTGGTATAAGTGCACCATGCTATGTGCCACAGGGACATTTATTGGTTACCTGGTGTAACTGCACCATGTTATGTGCTACAGGGCCATGTATTGGTCAGTTGGTGTAAGCTCACTAGGCTATGTGCTACAGCTACATCTATTGTTCTCCTGGTGTAAGTGCACCATGCTATGTGCCACAGGGGCATCTATTTTTCATCTGGTGTAACTGCACCATGCAATGTGCCATAGGGTCCCCTGTTGCTCACCTCGTGTAAGTGAACCATTCTGATAGCAAGAGAGACACATATTGGTCACCTGCTGTAACTGCAACATGCTTTCTGCAATAGGAACATCCACTGGTCACTTGGTGTAACTGTACCATCTTTGTGCCGCAGGGACATCTATTTGCCACTATGTGCCACTGCACCATGCTTTGTGCCATAGAGACATCTATTGTTATCCTGTTGTAACTTCACGGTGCTATGTGCCACAGGGACATCTATTGGTCAACTGGTGTATGTGCACCATGCTATGTGCCATAGGGACATCTATTGGTAGCCTAGTGTAACGGCACCATGCAACTCCATCAAGCTATGTGCCGTAGGGACATCTGTTGGTGACCTTGTGTAACTGCACCATGCTATGTGCCACACAGACAGCTATTGGTCAACTGGTGTAACTGGACTATGCCATGTGCCACAGGGACATCTATTGGTCATCTGGTGTAAGTGCAAAATGCTATGTGCCAATGAGACTTCTATTGGTCACCTGGTATAACTGCACCATGCCATGTGCCACAGGGACATCTATTGATTATCTGGTGTAAATGCCCAATGCTATGTGCCCCGGGGACATCTATTGGTAATACAGTGTAACTGCACCATCCTATGTACCACAGGGGCATCTATTGGTCACCTGGTGTATGTGCACCATGTTATGTACCATAGGGACATCTATTACTCACCTGGTGTGTCTGCACCATGCTATGTGTCGCATGGACATCTGTTGGTCACTTGGTGTAACTGCACCATAATATGTGTGACAGTGAGAACTATTGGTCACCTGGTGTATGTGCACCATGCTATGTGCCATAGGGACATCTATTAGTCACCTGGTGTATCTGCACCATGCTTTGTGCCACAGGGACATCTACTGGTCACCGGGTTTAACTGCACCATGCTATGTGCCACAGTGACATCTATTTGTCACCTGGTGTGTAAGTGCACTATGGTATGTGCCACAGGGACATCTATTGGTCACTTGGTATAACTGCACCACGATATGTGCCACAGGGACTAATATTGGTCATATGGTGTAACTGCACCATGTTATGTGCTACAGGGTCATCTATTGGTCACCTGATTGTAACTGCACCTTGCTATGTGCCATACGGACATCTATTAGTCAACTGGTGCAACTGCACCATGCTGATAGCCACACAGACATCTATTGGTCACCTGGAGTAACTGCACCATGATATGTGCCACAGGGCCATTTATTTGTCACCTGTTGTAACTTCACCATACTGTATGGTATAGGGACATCTTTTGGTCACCTGGTCTAACTACACCATGCTATGTGCCATAGGGACATCTATTGGTCACCTGGTGTAAGTGCACAATGCTATGTGCCACGTGGACATCTATTGATCACCTGGTGTAACTGCACCGTACTGTGGGGTATAGGGACATCATTTGGTGACCTGTGTAATAGACCATGCTATGTGCCATAGGGACATCTATTGGTCACCTGGAGCAACTGCACCTTGCTGAGTGCCACAGGTACATCTATTGGTCACCTGGTGTAAGTGCACTATGATATGTGCCACAGGGACCTCTATTGGTCACTTGGTGTAAGTGAACCATTCTGTGCCACAGGGACACCTATTGTTCACCTGGTGTAACTGAACTATGCTTTGTGTCATAGGGACATCTATTGGTCACTTGGTGTAACTGCACCATGCTATGTGCCACAGGGACTAATATTGGTCATATGGTGTAACTGCACCATGTTATGTGCTACAGGGTCTATTGGTCACCTGATTGTAACTGCACCATGCTATGTGCCACAGGGACATCTATTTGTATCCTGGTGTACGTGCACCATACTGTTAGCCACAGGGACATCTATTGGTCACCTGGTGTAACTGCACCATGTTTTGTGCCATAGAGACATCTATTGTGCCATAGAGACATCTATTTGCTGGTCAAGATGGCCGCCTGGTAGGAGCTCAGGACCGGAGCTCCCGGGTTTGGGGATCACCAAATTGGTGAAAATCCCCCTTTAACCCAGCCATCCACCCCGCATCAACAGTCAATTACATACTTGGCTGACTACGATTTCGATTTTCTACGTTGAGCCACTTACCTGCATCGGGGACTGCTGGAAGGCCTGCTGTATCGGAGTGCAACGCGCTCGCCCCTGTTTCCTCCTTGACGACTACGGAGGGCTGCAACTTCGAAGCGGCTACTGGCCACCTTCTGAGATGAAGCGACCGCATCTACATCGACGACTAAGATGGATTTTGCCGCTGCTGACGGGACACTCTAGCCCCCGCCGAGACCCAGGAGGGCTGAAGCTGCGGTGTGTCTGCAGGACTGTGAGGAAACGACCGCATCTGCATCGTCGACAAAGACGGATCTCGCCGCTGCTAACGGGACACTCTAGCCCCCGCTGAGTTCTAGGAGGGCTGAAGCTGTGTTGTGGCCGCATCTGCATCGGCATCTGCATCGTGGACAAAGACGGATCTCGCCGCTGCTGACGGGACACTCTAGCCCCCGCTGAGACCTAAGAGTGCTGAGGCTGTGTTGTGGCTGCGGGCTGGGAGGAATCGACCGCTTTTGCATCGTGGACAAAGAGGGATCTCCCCGCTACTGACGTGGCACTCAAGCCCCAGCTGAGACCTAGGAGGGCTGAAGCTGTGTTGTGGCTGTGGGACGAACCGATATGGAGCCATCCTCCGCGGACTCTGCGAGCTCGCCATTGTTGGTCTAGAGGTTTCGCATCATTGGGGGGCCGAGTCAGTAAGAGAGGGATTCCGGATGACTCAGAGAAACAGTGAACTTATATGACTCCGGCATCGACGTCCCAGACTCGACGGGCTCGCCTCTGCTGCCGAGGTGAGTTGGGTGCTTCCGCCCGAATATGCTGAAGCCCTTGATATGGCTGGCCCAAACTTCTGTTGTTTGAGACTGTTTGAGCACAATTTTCTGGTGTTAAGGCGCTGCAGGAGAGATATATCACTATTTTAGTGGCATCTCTTTCTAAGGGGTGGCCTTCCTGGGAGCTAAGTGAACCCTTTTATGTGGAACATGACTGGGTACCAATATTTAGTCATGTTTTCATCCTCGCAACCACTGCTTATTATCTTACCTCACCCTAACCAGGAGACCCTGATCTCTTGAGTGAGCCTAGAGCTCCATCCTGTGGCCACAAGTAGAACTGCAGGATTCCTAGTTCTTGATGGCTTCTGCTACAGGTCCTTGGATCTACACTGCCTGTTTGTCTGATTAGGCTGAGTGCGCCATCATGGAACCTAAATAGGACACGAAAGCGTACTTTCTTAGCGGACCAATGATACTGGTCTGTGGAATGACATTGTCTTTTGATACCAACAGCGATACTAGAAAACAACCTAATCCAGTTTTTGGCATGTCCCTCACTACTTAGTTCAGCTATACACCGCATCAAGACGCAAATGCACAACTAACTTCTCCTCCAACTGATTCTTTAGAGCCAGAATCTCTCAGTCATTTACCATGCCTCCGCCATATACCACCAGGAACTCTAAACTCGCTCGCCACGGACCAAACTCATGGTCCATAAATTACCCAGAAAACCTGACCAGTAATGCTAAAAAGAACTTAAAGCACAGAACCTTAAAACAGCACCCAGAAACACTTATTGTTGACAACTACCACACCGCTACTAATGGCGAGACGAAAACTAACTTCATCTTTTACACAAAACGCCCAACTAAGTGGAAAAACACCTTCCTTCTTCATCACCAAGTCGGTTAATATTCCATATGGCGAAAAAATCTCCACAACTGTCTCCCCTACCTTTAAAGGAGAACTGACAATTTCCATTTTCAAAACAGGAAACATTCTCATTCAGGCCTCGGACCCTCACCACTTTTGATCGACACTTCCCAATGCTACTCTCCTCTATAACTCATCAGTGCCTTCAAACCCAATCTCCCTTACCGCCTCTCACCCTGACAAAAAACCTTGAACCGACCCAATCTCCCAGACGACCAGACGACCCACGATACAACTCATGGACATCCACCATCACGAACTATAATCTTACTACCCCTATCATCACACTCCGCCGGCAAACACCCACTACAATGACTGCTGACACTGACCCCCCTCAAACCGTGGCACACTCAACCCCCCCTGACCCACCACCTCAGGCACAAACCACCCCCACTTCCAATCCTACTGCCAATCCCTTGGACACGGACTTCCCCCTAAACATAGCACATTCCTCGCCCTTGGACCCAAGACCCACTACACCTAGACCCAACCTCTTGACTAGAAACAACATCGACCCCTCCCCTCACATCCAATCTATCCCTACTCCTAATCCTAATGCTACCTTAGGGACTCCATTTCCTTTGCTTTCCTCCTCTAACTCTTTTCTCATTGCTCAGGACGCTACCTTAGGGCCACCCTCTCCTCTGAACTCCCCTAAACCTACTGCTTCCTCTTGCTCTACCCCCAGGCCACAGGATACTACCTGTGGACCCCCCCCTTTTACATACTCAAAGGTATACCCCTCAACCGCCGCTTATGATCCCTGACGCCATCCTTACCATTCACACTACTCCTTTGAAGCCCATAACTGAGCTAAAGCAGGGGTCCATCTCCCCTTGCAAAAGTGGTATGGAGAAGGGGCATCTCTCTGCACCCTATCCTGGACGGCACCTGATGGTGACTGTCTTCGGCGGATTGAGGAACAACTGGCCGAACTGAAGTGGGACCTCCTTACTGTAAATGACAACCTCCAGATCCTCTTAAATCTAAATCCGTATTTGTAAAGCGCGAACTACTCACCCTTACGGGTCTCAAGGCGCTGGGGGCCGTCGTGGAAATTAAGTGAGCTATTGCCCAGAGTCACATGGTGCTGAGCTGAGCTGCCGCCGGGGATCGAACAGTGAGCCCTGTGCTCCGAAGTCAGCTGCCCTGGCCGCTGCACCACACCTCTCCACAAAAAAGCGCCTCACACCATATCCGCCCGCGAGATCGGATCTGCCCTCGCACCCTGCAACTATTTTAAATGGTGGAATGGAAAGGTCCTCTGTTACCTGCCCGAGTTACCCTCGCGGGCCCGCTCCCCCTCCTCCCTACCTCCACTCCAATCCCTGTAGTTTACAGCCGCAGTGGTCTGAGGTTGACGCACACGCACTCTCACTATCTTATAAGGACTACGCAGTCGCGCCTAGCTCCATACCTACTATCTCCTCTGATCCTGATAGAGAACCGAGTGCTAACTTGAGATCCTTGAATAAGGATAACTTACTTCAGGTAGTCACTTCGCACCTAGTGGAAGCAACTACAGATTCTCATATCAAATCGATGCTTCTCAACTGCAGATCAGCAGTGAAGCATGCAGCAGATATCTCCGAACTCATCTTATCACAAGAATTAGACCTTCTGATTCTTACGGAAACGTGGCTCAATGACTCTTCCTCCCCAATACTTGACATTTTAATTCCTCCTGGCTATGACATTGTCAGATGTGATAGGGCTATTAAAACGGGGGGGGGGGATTGCCTGCATCCATCGGTCCAGCCTCGTTTTGAAGCAGACTCATAAGGACTTGATGTCCTCCTGTGAGCTACTTGTCGCTGAAATTTGGAACAAGGGCAAGATTGTCTGTGTGCTTCACTCGATCTACCATCCTCCTGGGGACAACAACTTACTCTTCGTAGAACAATTAATGGAATCCATCTCTGCCAGCTCAGCCCTCCATCCTAATCACATCTTCCTTGGTGACTTCAACCTTCACTGGAATGACTCTAATGATCCAGTAGTCTGCTCTCTTAAGACTTTCCTCTCCGACCTCAACTATATACAGGCCTGCAACGGTCCTACCCACTACATGGGCGCTACCCTTGACCTCATCATAGCTAGAGAGCACATTATCCAACTAGATGACATAGTACCATGTGATTGGTCGGATCCTCTCCAAATCTCCTTTCGCATTCAGGAGAAGGTATTGCTTAGACAAGGGCAACCACTCAAAAACAAGCAATTGTCTCGTAATCTGAGAGATATCAACATCTCTAACCTTTCCATCTTGAGCAAGAATCTGCTTGAACCTCCAACTACCATGAATAATTTGGAAGAGTTGACGGATCATTACTTCAACACAATGTCTAATATTCTCGACTCTGCAGCCCCGAAGCTACTTAAAAGGATTCCCTGCAAACAATCTAAACCGTGGTTCAGTTGTACCCTTAATGACCAACGTCGCAATCTGAGGCTCTCTGAGAAACGTTGGAGAAATGCTCCCTCCACTTCTAGCCTCGAACAGTTAAGAAAGATGAGAAGCTCTTACAACAAACACATTCGCATCGCTAAATCAGAAAATTTCAGATATCAGCTTGACAGCGCTAAAAACCGTCCCAGGAAACTGTTTGATATCATCAAACAGGCTAATCCTATTCCAGCAATCAAAATCGCTGGACCCGGTGAGGAAGACTTCTCAGCGCACTTCGCTGAAAAGTCTAGAAGTATTGAGCGGGAACTGCAACGGGCCGCTGAGAATTTGTTGTCTATGAGTTCCGAGGGTTTGCCTGATTACACGGCAATACACCCAAAATCAATGCCTGTACACACCCAAAAACAATGCCTGCTGGAATACCTTCCGAACTCCTGACTTGGAAGAGCTGTCACTTTCCCTGGCTTCTCTGAAACCTTCCAACCATTTCAAGGACCCACTCCCCGCCAAACGGCTCAAAGACCTCAACTCGGCAGTTCTGCCTCTCTGGTCCAGGATCATCCAACAATCTCTCTTACAGGGGAGGATTCCCGACTGCCTTAAAATGGGGCAAGTCACACCCATCCCCAAGAAGCCCAATGCAGACCTAACAGATCCCAGTAACTTCCGGCCGATCACCAACATCATGTCTTTAGCGAAATTGCTAGAGAAATCTGTTTACACACAGCTCTGCGACCACATTGAGAAATTTCAGCTCCTAGACCAACATCAATCAGGCTTTAGATCAGGTCATAGCACAGAAACAGCGCTAACTCACATTGTTGATGATGCATTGAGAGCTCTGGACCAAGATACACCCTGTCTGCTAATCCTGCTGCACTTGTCCACTGCTTTTGACACTATCAAACATGATAACCTGATTAATCTTCTTCAATACAGGATGGGGCTATCGGGCCCTGTCCTAAATTGGTTCTCCTCTTTCCTGCATAACCGAACACAAAGAATCAAAGTCAACCAATCTTTGGCGGCCAGCACTTCAGTCTCTATTGGGGTGCCTCAAGGTTCTGCACTTTCGCCCACGCTCTTCAACCACCTATGCATGGAACCTCTAACTGCCATTCTAAATGACTCAAACATTCAGTACCACATGTACGCGGATGACACTCAACTGTATTTGAAGATCTCCTCTCCAGATGACATTAAAACTCTTAATGGAGCGCTTCAAAAAACTCAACAATGGCTAACACATAACCACCTATTACTTAATTCTCTCAAAACTGAATTTCTCCTGATTTCCCCACGCAACCACGAGGCTCCCACGCAAAACTGGATCAAAAAAATCTCAGCACTCAACTGCACACCGCATTTGGTGAACTCCGCCTGCTCTTTAGGTGTCACCCTAGACAAATTTCCAAACATGCAAGGTCACATCAGTGCAACCATTAAGAGTGCCAACCATCAGCTCAACACTCTTAGGTAAATCAAACTGTTCCTACTTCCTCGAAGACATGCAATCAGCAGTCCAATCCTTAGTTATCTCACAAGTAGAATATGGATTGGTGACCCTAGCTGGTCTTCAAATCTAGGTTAGAGCCGCTAAGAGCTACTCTGAACGCCTCTGCCAGACTAATCACAGGTTCAAGAAAGCATGATCATATCACACCGGACTTAATCCAGCTTAACTGGCTCCCCATTGAAGCTAGGATCCGTTTCAAGATAGCCTGCCTGACACATAAAGCTATACATTTCAATAGCCCCGTTTACCTGGCAAAAAAAACTTGAGCCCTCCGGAGCCAGAAGAAATTTAAGAAGCTCCAATACCCTACTACTGAAACCACCGAAATTCAATAAAAAAAGAACTTACAATCGCACCTTCTCAGGGCTGGCGCCAAGAATTTGGAATGCCCTACCGACGGAGATCAGAGCCAACCCTTCGACTGCCTCATTCAAAAAACAGGTCAAATGGCTACTATTGGAAGAACTGCATCAGCAATAGCCTCCATATCATTTGCTAGTCAATTACCATACCTTTCCGACAAGCTTTTTTACTTTGTTGTGTTGAAATATATGACAATTTACTTTCACTTTATGTTTGTAACTCTTGCTTGACAATCATTTTTACTTGAGGTTTAAAATGTATCTAATCTGTCTTTGAAGTAAGGTGATGATGAAACTGTTCGGCCTCATCTGGGTTGGCTGTTTACTATCTGTTCATTCTCTACCTACTCTTCCCCTAGCGCCCTCATTTATTTTATGCCTCAGGTTCCTCTCATGTTGCCTTATTGGGTGTGCTTGGGTGTTTTATTGTATGCTTAACAATTTACTTTCACTTTATGTTTGAAACTAGTGCTTGACAATCATTTCTACTGGAGGTTTAAAACTTATTTCGTTTGTCTTTGAAGTAAGTTGATGATGAAACTGCTCGGCCTCATCTAGGTGGGCTGTTACCTGTTTGTTCACTTGCTTTTTTGTAAATGTATTTATATTGTCTCTGTACGTATACGTCAGCTTTCCTATTTGTACAGCGCTCCGATACCCGGTTGGGTCTTGTTAGAAATGGGATTTCTGGTTGGCTAAGGCTTGCGCCAAAGCCAAGCAGAAACCACCACTCTAGTCAGGGCGAGAGAGTTACACACCCAAGATAACCCCTGCTCACCCCCTTGGTAGCTTGGCACGAGCAGTCAGGCCTATCCCGGAGGCAATGTGTAAAGCGTTTGCGCAACACACACACAGCACAACACCCAAGGCACACTACAAAAGGAACTCCACACAAGGTTATATATAAAAATAGCCTTTGTATTATCATAACACATTAGAATAGTACGCACATACAATACACTGTGCCAACTGGCACGGGACAATATTTACAGGGGATTATGTACACATGACAGGGCCACGGGGACCACTGTCAGGATCATCACTTAGTAAAAGGTAAGAGATGTAGAACACATAATAAATGTAGGACATATCAGAAACGTACAACCAGTAATCACTGGCAACCACTGTACTCAGCATCAGCCTGTAACATAAACCACATTATGCATAGCATCACATTAGGCGCAAAACCTTATGCGCCAACCTCACCACCATAAACCCATTATGCAGTTATCTCTCCAGTCTAAACGCATTAGACAATAACATCCTAAGTATAAATCACATTAGGAAATAATCTCAGGGGAAAATAGCTCACCACCTAAACGCATTAGGAAGTAATAACCTCACAAGCATAGAAACCACATTTTAGAGGTATGAAACAGGGTGCGTAAACCATAGTAAATGCATCACATTTCCTAGCACCACATACTCACAGTAGCACATAACCTCATAGTAGAAAGAACCATAGCAGAGGTATAAATCACATTAGCCTATAAATCCTAGGAAAGAGGCTTCACTAACACCCAAATCACATTAGGGCCTGGCGCCCTATAAACCTAACAGTCCCCCTGGGCCAACTGGCCATCTCTAAAGGGCTCAAATGCCCTGTGTCCCAAAAGTCAGGGCGCGCTGCCAATGCAGCAGAAGTCAAGGGTGCGCAATTGCGCCCAACCTAAACGTTGCAGCTGCCCACTACTTGCTGGGCAGCTGGGAAAGTACTGGGGCAAAGGAGTGCAGCTCACTCCTAACTTCAAAACATGTCCCCTAAAAGAAAGAATAACCTAAACGTTGCAGCTGCCCACTACTTGCTGGACAGCTGGAAATGTATAAATGAGGCATGGGCTCTCAGTGGCCCTTAAAACAAATTATGCCCCCTTCGTTGGAGCCACATGGGCTCTGGAACAAATACAAAGCGTTGGAGCCACGCACAGGCTCTAAGAATAAACATGTCCCCAAGCACTGTGGAGCGCACTGGCGCTTTAAATAAATATGCACATGGTGGAGCCACGTAGGCTCTGAAATACTGAGGCCAAATGATGGAGCCACACGGGGCTCTGTAGCAAACAATGCCCCCAAATACTGTGGCACTGAAAAAGAACACGTGCCCCTCTGGTCCGGTAAATAAGTATGTAAAACGTTGGTGTCAATACACAAAATGCCGCTAAGGCGTGATAGCGATGTTTTTCCTCACGCTCTTGGTCGCGGCGGCTCGCAAACTTACCTTAGCGATGGTTTCGAGGCCCGCAAACGTGCGGAGCGATGATCGGGTCAGCGAGCACTCAGCGGCAGCCGTGCGACCGATTTCTTGGCGCTCTTCGGCTGCGGCGGCTCGCAAACGGGCGATAGCGATGATTCCAAGGTCCGCAACGTGCGGGGCGATGACTTGGTCAGCGAGCACTCAGCGGCAGTCGTGCGACGGATTTCTTGACGCTCCTCGGCTGCGGCGGCTCGCTAACAGGCTTTAGCGACGAAATGAAGTCTACTGGGCCTGAGAACAGTCAGGATGCTAGTTCTCTCTCTAGCCCTTGGGTGATTGCAGGTTCAAGATTAAAAAAGTTCTCTTACAGCTCCTTTTCCCTCTTCTTTCCAGTCCAATGGCAACTACTGCAGGCCAATCCAGGGAATAGCACACAACACAAGGACAGTCCTCTCCTGCAGCTTCCTTCAGTTCCATGGACAGAGGTTGGTCTTGAAATCCAGGGCAATACAGGGCCCATGGAGGCAAGCCCTCCTGGCAGCCCCCCCTGGGCCCCAGCAGCAGCACGCCCCTGGCAGATTCGAGTCCAGGAACAAGAACATTTTCATGGGGTCACAGCCCCTTCTTTTATACACCATTTTCCTTTGTGTTAGGGTGCAGGGCATGGGGGTACCAGATGCAACTGGTTCAGGGAAGTTTTGGAGCACTTTGTTTTGCCCAGCTCCTCTTCCCTTTCACAAGACAGGCTAGGGACATCAGACGCACCACAGGAGGTGGAGCCAGCATTGTACAGGGCAGGCAACATCCTATTCAGGGTCAGGGGATCTCTCCTCCCACCACTCTAAGCTCAGGTGTCCCATTCAGCCCAGCGCTGACTCACCCTGCCTCTCCTGGAGCCACACACACCTCCCAGCCCCTGTCACTCACAGAGCCAGACATGCAATCCACATCAGGCAGGCAGACACAGAGCACACATAAATGCCAACTTCTGAAAGGTTGAGCATGCCGGACTCGGCGCTTTTAAGGTAAAGGGGAACTGTTATTTTTATGTAGTGAGTAAACTAGGGAGGGCTAATGATATTTTTTCTTTTTATGTTTATGGCGATCGGGAGGTGATACAAAGTATGGCAGATCAAGGGAGGTTAAGTTTGGGTAGTAGCAAGGCTTGATAATATCTTTAGAGAGCATTCAGTGAGTCTATGCTTGAACGGTCGGTTAAGTAGCTGTTTTTGATTTTTTTACAGCAAACCCCTGACGAAGAACAAAGTAGTTCGAAATGCATTGGGTTATTATATGTGTCCACATCGAAATTTGATTTACAGCACGTGCCAATGTAAAAGCCTGGATGGGCGACAGAAGGCATTTGAATATGCACGAATAAAGCATTCTGGTCAAATTGCTGTCTCCGGAGTGATTCTATAATTACATGAGATATGGATTAATATACAGTTTACCGGATGGTTCACTATGGATTAATTGGATTACTATGGATGATATGGTTCACTTTGGTATCTTTCCTCTTCAAGCAGTGCAGCAGCTGGGTGCGCGAATTAAGGCACTTGTGGCAGTATCTATGATATGCTGTGGTGGGATGATACACGGCGCTGTTTTGCACGCATTCATTTGGCAATTAGAAAAAACGTAAAAGGTATAAGGGAAGGAGTGCAGTCGCTATTATTTCTCTTATTTCTCTAACTTCTAAAAGTGGCATTTCTACACCAGTCACAATAAATCTGGGCACACCATTGCGCAGCATTTATTCTCATGAATTCATACATACTAGACTTGACCACACTGCACCTTTCATACCAGGAATTACCACAGGCACACTATCCCCCATGCGTTCCTATGGGAGGACAGGCCAAGCTTACTACACACACACACACAGAGAGCGCACGCACTTGGCACTGGACCACTGTGTCCAAGTGCCCAGAGGCCTAAAACCACTAACACCATGCCAGGGAAAAGGCAAAAAGTTCAGGGGTGAACCTGCCAAAAAGGGCCAGGTCCAACAGGTCTTGTTCGCACTTTATAAAACTTTTCAAATAAAAAAAAAAAATATATAAATATTGTTATCCTGGTGTAACTGCACCATGCTATGTGCCACAGGGAAATCTGTTGGTCACCTGGTGGAAGTCACCATGCTATGTGCCACAGGCACATTTATTGGTCACCTGGTGTAAGTGCACCATGCTATGTGCCACAAGGACCTATATTGGTCACCTGGTGTAAGTGCACCATGCTATTTGCCACGTGGACATGTATTGGTCACCTGGTGCAACTGCACCATACTGTGGTGTATAGGGACATCATTTGGTCACCTGGTGTAGGTAGACCAAGCTATGTTCCATAGGGAAATGTATTGGTCACCTGGAGCAACTGCACCTTGCTATGTGCCAATGAGACATCTATTGGTCACCTGGTATAACTGCACCATGCTATGTGCCACTGGGACATCTTTTGGTCAGCTGGTGGAAGTCACCATGCTATGTGCCACAGGCGCATTTATTGGTCACCTGGTGTAAGTGCACCATGCTATGTGCCACAGGGGCAGATGTGGACATCTATTGGTCACCTGGTGTAACTGCACCATACTGTGGGGTATAGGGACATCACTTGGTCGCCTGGTGTAAGTAGACCATGCTATGTGCCATAGGGACATCTATTGGTCACCTGGTATAACTGCACCATGCTATGTGCCACAGGAACATCTATTGCTCAGCTGATGTAAGTCACCATGCTATGTGCCACAGGCACATTTATTGGTCACCTGGTGTAAGTGCACCATGCTATGTGCCACAGGGACATTTATTGGTCAACTGGTGTAACTGCAACTTGTTATGTGCTACAAGGCCATCTATTGGTCACTTGGTGTAAGAGCACTAGACTATGTGCTACAGCGATATCTATTGTTCACCTGGTGTAGGAGAGTAGGATCTGCTTCACATGGGTACCCCCACTTTTTGCTGATGCTTCACTGTTTCTCGACTTTAGTCTGGCTGGGGCCCTGCTAATCAGAACCCCAGCGTAGCTGCTTCCTCTCTAAAATGGTTTCCATGTACCTTAGGTACATCTTTGATTGGAATCTGGAGCGCCCTTATAAGTCCCTAGTATATGGTATACTATGTACCCAGGGCATAGGTACCCCAGAGGCCTGCCAGGGGCTGAAGCACGTATTATGCCACCCCTGGAAGGCCAGCCAAAATGACACCACAGGTCTGCTACTGCAGCCTGGGTAAGGTGGTGCATGCACCCCTTACTGTGATATAGGTACCTATATCACTACCATTGCACACACATATAAACCTATAAGTCACTCCTATGGCAGGCCTTACCAATCCTGAAGGCAGAGTGCTTGGTTGTTATGTGAGAGGGTGCCCCTGCATGAGCAGAGCCCCTCTGCAGCGTTCGGAGTCCCTCCTCTGATGCTGTTTGTGGTACAGCCTGACCATATACTCTTAAGTGCATTATATCCTCGCGGTACAATGCTAACTTTGGACTGGCTGCACCAAAACATGTCGTGTTTGGTGTCAAACATCTTGGAATACTACCCCCCCCCCCCCCCGCCCGGCGGGGGTAGCATTCAACCCTTCTAGAGGGAGAGACATGTACCCACCGGCCTACCCGGTAACTTCTTTACAGAGCCCTGGCATCACAAAATGGATGCTGCTGCCACAGACACGTGTCTGGCCTCCTGCTGCTGACTGAAACTCCGGCAGGGGAGGCCTGTACAATAGGTTTCCTGTCGCAGGGAGGTGTAACCACCTCCCCAGACAGGACAATGTGTATTGGGGCTGGGCGGGAGCACTCTCTGGTGCTTTGAAGTACTGCACTGGGGGCACACTTGGTGTCCCTGTGCATATGCCAGTTCAAACCGGTTGCATAGGCTACCTGCCCCTGCTCTGGCGCGAAACTGGACAAAGGGAATGGGTGTAACCACCCCTCTTCCCTGACCCTCCCATAGGTGGGTCCCCAGAGTATGTCCAACCCCCTAACTTAGTATAAGTATGGGACCCCAGTCCTTAGGACTTTAGATTACCCTGGACGAAACTCTGAAGCCGAATCCTGGACCTTCGACACTCTACTTCAAGATTAGAGGACTGAAGAATCTCCCTTGGGGTCAAGGAGTGACTCCCCTGCTTGGCAGGCACCAAAGAAGCAATTGTCCGGTCTGCATCGCTGAAGCTCCCGCCGGACGCCGAAGTCTTTGCATCACCAGAGCTGTATTTCCAGACTTCCCTGAGTCCCCAGTGAAGCTGAGGCCCGTAGCTGTCGTGGGTAACATGGAACCATGACCCCTGGGCACCGAGAACTTTTGCAAGTGCATCCTCTTCCTGGACTCCCACGAAGTTGTGCTTTGGGCTCCGAGTAGCCCCCGCCTCCAGCACCGACTGCACCGAAGATCACTGGCTTCTACTCCACGAGTGTCCTGTGAGCCAGCTTCAAGTGCGTCCACTCGAGGCTCCTTCACGGTCGCTAGTCCGTTGGCTAGTGGGCCCTCCCGAAGGCAACTCTTCTTCTGCTTGGGCTTTCTTGGTTGCTCCAGACGTGCCCTGACTTACCCTCGCTGGGTGAGTCCCCCAGACCTTGCTGGTCTGCATCAACATTCTTTCTTTATTTCCACGAGACTTGCCGTTGCCAAGGCTTGTTGGGTCCAATCCGGTCGCCGACACGGCAGCAATCGACAGACGTTGCGGGACAGCTCGAATCCAGCTACTGGTCATCGTCGACGCCTCCTGGACCTCGTGGCTGAAGAGTCAAGATGACCGTCAACCTACCTGAAGCACCCGACATCGGTGGGCATCTGCTTATCGCCTTCCTGGTCACTGGCTAGTGACCCAGACTCTGTCCCCTCTGCTTTCAGGTTCTTCAGATCTTTGATCCACCCTTGGATCCACCCGAACACTTTCGACTTGGTCGCCAGCAGCACTTTGCAGCAGATCGCCATTGAAAACGACGACGACGACACCCGACCCCGAAAGACACCTATGCACCCGGCTTCCCTGGGTGAGGTAACTCGAGTACTCCGGTGCTCCCGTGGGTATTGACTCTAGAACAGCCTAGTTCTAAAGGGGTTTACTCCAAGTCCTCCTCTAAGTGTCCTTTTTCTTTAAAACTCTAACCGCGGCATTCCCCATAGAAGTCAACGGCGGCTCGCGGCTGTGTTCTCACACTGCACGCGTCCCCCGTGGGTACCGTGTCACTACCATGGGTGGTTCCTTGAGGGCCAAGCACTTCTACAGGCTCTAGGCCTTGTGTCTAGCACAGTCGTGGTTCTTATACCACTTTATTGGTATATGGTTTGGTACGCCCCTAGGGCTCAAACGTGTATTTGTGCTATTACTGTTGATATTTGACTTGCAACTTATGTACTTCGAACTCTAGCTTCATAAAGAGACTAGAGGGGTGTGTTTGAGAATAAATACATATATTTGATATATATACCTGGTGTGGTCCTCTTTCATTTGGTCACTCAAGAGATTATAGACTGGTAAAACAAGCTGCTTTACATTCCTTCAAGACTTAGCCTGAAGGCTGCTCTCCATAGCTACCACTAGGATAGCTTTCAATAAAGGTTGCCTTTAACCTATCTCCAATAAGGGGTTGTTTGGACTGGTACAAGGTGCCCGCTAATTAAAGTGGGCACCTTGCACCAGTCCAAACGACCCTTATTGATGATTAGGTTAAAAACAACCTTTATAGAAAGCTATCCTAGTGGTAGCTGTGGAGAGCAGCCTTCAGGCTAAGTCTCGAAGGTAAGTAAAGCAGCTTGTTTTACCAGTATATAACCTCCTGAATGACCAAATGAAAGGAGAACCACACCAGGTGTATATAAAATATATGTATTTATTACTAAACACTCTCTACTAACCTCTTTGAGATTAGAGAACAAGACACACAATATTAAAACACTAGAATGACAGTAAATAGCACAATACACAGCGTGCTCCGGGGGAGACCGAACCATATACTAAGAAAGTGGTATAAGAACCACGACTTGACAAGACACAGTGCCTAGAGCACGTAGAATCGCTGGGACCCCAAGGAATCGCTGGGACCCCAAGGAACCACCCAAGGTAGTGACACAGGGGACCCACGGAGGACGGGTGCAGTGTGGGAACACAGACGCGAGCTCCGTACAACTCTATGGGAAAGTCGCAGTTGGAATTTTAAAGATTAAGGACACTTAGGAGAGGACTTCAAGCAAACCCAGCTAAACATAGAAGGTTCTAAGGCCAGCACCCTTGAGAGTACCGAGGTACCCGTGTTACCTATCCCAGGCTCGGGTGCATGGGGTCAAGTGGTGTCGGAAACCCTCGTCATTTTCAATGGCGTGATGCGAGAAAGTACTGCTGCCGTGGAGAAGAAAAGTGTCGTATTCCAAGCCTGGATCGGAGACGAGAAGAACCTGAAAGCAGAGGGGACAAAGTCTGGGTCACTTCATGTGACCAGGAGCGGAGCAATCGAATGCCCACCGATGTCGGGTGCTTCAGGTGCGTAGAGGTGAAGCTTGACTCTGCAGCCACGGGGACCAGGAGACGTTGACGATGACCACAGGTCAGGATCCGAGCTGTCCCATGAAGGATGTCGAGTGCTGGGGGTCAGTGTCCGGATTGAACACCAACAAGCCTTGGCAGCTGCAACCCACACGGTCAGAGGAAAGATGCTTCTGTGAGGACCAGCAGGTCCTGGGGACTCCCAAGCGATGGAGAGTCAGGGCACGTCTGGAGCAACCAGGGAAGCCCACTGAAAGTTAAAGTTGCCTTCTCAGGGACCCACAGGCCAATGGACCAGGGATCGCGAAGGGGCCTCGAGCTGAATCACTAAATACCAGCCCACGGAACACTCGTGGAGTGTAGGCCGGAAATCTTCGGTGGAATTACTGCTCGGGGTCAGGACTACAAGTAGTCCAAAACACAGCTTCAGGGATCGCCGAAAAGCATATGCTGCTGCAAATGTACACGGTGCCCAGGGGTACGGGTTTCACTGGTCCCCACGAGGGATACGGGCCTCAGAATTGCTGAGAGCGCAGATCGACCTCGGAGACCTCGGGAACCCACCTCCTCTGTTGCAGAAATCTTCGGAGTCCTTCAGGAGCTTCGTAGATGCAAACCGGTCAGATGCGTTTTGGTGCCTGCTCAGCAGGGAGTAACTCCTTTACTCCAAGGGAGATTCTTCAGTTGTCCAGCAAAGCGTGGTAGATCGTCGAAGGATACTTGGTTTCTGTAGCAGAGTTTAGTCCAGGTAATATCTAAAGTCCTGTAGTCAGGGGTTCCTACTTTATACCCAAGGAAGGGGTGGGACAAACTCTGGGGACCCACCTATGGGAGGGTCAGGACAGAGGGTGGCTACACCCATGTCCTTTGTCCAGTTTCGCGCTAGAGCAGGAGCAAATGGCTCCTGCAACCGGTTTGAGCTGGACTATGCACAGGGACACCAAATGTGCCCCCAGTGCAGACATCAAAGCACTCTGAGCGTGAACCCACCCAGCCCCAATACACTAAAGCCTGTCTGGGAGGTGGTCACACCTCCCTGTGACAGGAAACCTATTGTCAAGCCTTCCCCTGCCGGAGTTTCGTCCAGCAGCAGGAGGGCAGACTCGTGTCTGTGGCTGTCAGCATCCATTTTGTGATGCCATGGTCAAGAAAGCTGGTACCGGGTGTACCGTTGCCCCATAGTAGTGGTACTACAAGGGAGGAATCATACCTCCAACACCAGTTACTGGTGTGGAGGTATGATTCCAAGGTGTTTGACACCAAACACGACATGTTTCCAAGCAGCCGTTTTAAAGTTAGCATTTACCGCGAGGTTATAATGCACTTAAGTATATATGGTTGGCTGCATCACAGACAACCCCGGAAAAGAGGTTCCGAAGGCTGCAGAGGGGCTCTGCTCATGCATGGGCATCCTCTCACATAAAACCCAGCACCCTGCCTTCAGGATTGATAAGGCCTGCCATAGGGGTGACTGATAGGTTTATATGTGCAGTGATTAGGATAGATATAGTGAACCTATATCTAAGTAAGGGGTGCATGCACCACCTTACATAGGCTGCTGAGGCAGACCTGCTGTGTCATTTTATATGGTCTCTCAGGGGTGGCATAATACATGCTGCAGCCCCTGGGAGGCCTCTGGGGTACCAAGGCCCTTGGTATATAGTATACCATATACTAGGGACTTATAAGGCTACCCCAGAACCCAATCTGGAGTGTACCTAAAGTACATGAACAACCAATTTAGGGAGAAAGCAGACAGACTGGGGTCCTGATTAGCAGGGATCCCAGTCAGACTAAGTCAAAAACAGTGAAACATCAGCAAAAAGTGGGGGTAACTATAAGAAGCAGATCCTACTCTCCTACAGAGGTAACCAATAGATGTCCCTGTGGCACATAACATGGTGCAGTTACACCATATGACCAATAATAGTGCCTGTGGCACGTAGCATGGTCTACTTACACCAGGTGACCAAATGATGTCCCAATACCACACAGTACGGTGCAGTTACACCAGGTGACCAATAGATGACCACGTTGCACATAGCATGGTGCACTTACAGCAGGTGACCAATATAGGTCTTTGTGGCACATCGCATGGTGCAATTACAACCATTTGACCAAAAGATGTCCCTATACCACACAGTATAGGTGACAGTCTACATGCTAGGTGACTGCAATAGCATGGCCCCAGAGGCCTCCCAGGGCTGCAGCATGTATTATGCCACCCCAGAGTGACCAATTAAGATGTCACAACAGGTCGGCACATAGCAGCCTGTGTACAACGGTGGTGCCTGCACCCCTGCTTAGATATAGGTTCACTGTATCTATCCTAATCACTGCACATATAAACCTATCAGATCACCCCTATGGCAGGCCTTATCAATCCTGAAGGCATGGTGCTAGTTTTACGCGAGGGTGACCATGCATGAGCATGTGCCCTCTGCAGCCTTGAACACTCTTGTCCCAGGTTGTCTGTGATCGCAGCCAACCATATATACCTAAGTGCATTATACCTCGCGGTAAATGCTAACTTTAAAACGGCTGCATGGAAACTTGTCGTGCTTGGTGTCAAACACCTTGGAATCATACCTTCACACCAGTAACTGGTGTGGGAGGTATGATTCCACTCTCCAGAGGAGAAACATGACACCACTGGTACACCTCGGTACCAGCTTTCTTGACCCTGGCATCACACAATGGATACTGCCAGCCACAGACACTGAGATCTGAACCTCCTGCTGCTGGATCGAAACTCCGGCAGGAAGGCTTGACAATAGGTTTCCTGTCACAGGGAGGTGGTCACCTCCCAGACAGGCTTTAGTGTATTGGGGCTGGGTGGGTGAGTGCACTCTCCGGTGCTTTGATGTCTGCACTGGGGTCAACTTTGGTGTCCCCAGTGATCATCAGTCCAGCTCCAACCGCTTTGCAACAGCTACATTTGCTCCTGCTCTGGCGCGAAACTGGACATAGGACATGGGTGTAGCCACCCCTCTGTCCTGACCCTCCCACAGGTGGGTCCCCAGAGTTTGTCCCACCACTTCCTTGGGTATAAAGTAGGAACCCTGACTACACGACTTTAGATTTTACCAGGACTAAACTCTGCTACAGAAACCAAGTACTTCGACAATCTGCACGACGGTGGATGACTGAAGAAATCTCCTTGGAGTAAAGGAGTTACTCCCCTGCTGAGCAGGCACCTAAACGCATCTGACCGGTTTGCATCTCCCAAGCTCCTGAGGACTCCGAAGATTTCTGCAACACAGGAGGTGGGTTCCCGAGGTCTCTGAGGTTGATCTGTGCTCTCAGCAATTCTGAGGCCCGCATCCCTCGTGGGGACCGTGCAACCCGTACTCCCTTATCCTGTGCACCGTGTACATTTGCAGCAGGATAGGCTTTTCAGCGATCCCGGAGGCTGTGCTTGGGCTCAGCCTGACCCAGAGCAGTAATTCCACTGAAGATTTCCGGCCTACACTCCACAAGTGTTCCGTGGGCTGGTATTTGGTGATTCAGCTCGAGGTCCCTTCACGATCCCTGGTCCGTTGGCCTGTGGGTCCCTGTGAAGGTAACTTTGATTTTCCGTGGGCTTCCCTGGTTGCTCCAGACGTGCCCTGGCTCACCATAGCTTGGAGATTCCCCAGGACCTTGCTGGTCCTCGCAGAAGCATCTTTCCTCTGACCGCGTGGGTTGCAGTTGCCAAGGCTGGTTGGTGTTCAATCCGAACACTGATCCCCCAGCACTCGACATCCTTCGTGGTACAGCTCACCTCCGGACTTTGGTCATCGTAGACGTCTCCTGGTCCCTGTGGCTGCAGAGTCAAGCTTCACCTCTTCGTGGAGAAGTGTGGCTCAATGGTGGAGAAGTGTGGCTCAATGGTTAGAGCGGCAGACCCTGATGCAGAGATCTGGCCCGGGACCAGGGTTCAATTCCCGCCTCGGCGGGTCTTGGGCTCATCCTCGGACCTGATAATTCTCGCCTCGGTGCCTATTCTAATCATGGGTCCCACTCTGCAACTCTGGGCAATAGCTTGCTTAATCTCCACAACGGCCCCAACAGCGCTGGGATGCCTGGCTTCACCCTGGGGTGCCCAGGAGTGGACATTTCACAGGGAAAAGCCAGGAAGGGTTCCACAGCGGTATGCGTACAGCGCCTGGACACCCCTTTGGGGGTATGGGTGCGCTTTACAAGTACAAATTTCATTTCGCACCTGAGACACCCGACATCGGTGGGCATTCGTCTATCGTGCCCCTGGTCACTTTGAAGTGACCCAGACTCTGTCCCCTCTGCTTTCAGGTTCTTCTCATCTCCGATCCAGGTTTGGATCACACCGGACACTTTTCATCTTCCCAGCAGCAGCACTTTTCCGCAACACGCCATTGAAAACGACGAAGGTTTCAGACATCACTTGACCCCTAGGCACCCGGCTCCTCTAGGATTGGTACTCTCAAGGGTGCTGGCCTTAGAACCTTCTATGTTTAGCTGGGTTTGCTTAAAGTCCTCTCCGAAGTGTCCCATATCTTTAAATTTCCAACCGCGACTTTCCCATAGAGTTGTACAGAGCTCGCGCCTGTGTTCACACACTGCACCCATCCTCCATGGGTCCCCTGTGTCACTACTTTGGGTGGTTCCTTGGGGTCCCAGCGATTCTACGTGCTCTAGGCACTGTGTCTAGTCAAGTCGTGGTTCTTATACCACTTTCTTAGTATATGTTTTGGTTTCCCCTGGAGCCCACTGTGTATTGTGCTATTTACTGTCGTTATAGTGATTTAATATTGTGTGCTTTGTTCTCTAATCTCATAAAGAGGCTAGTAGAGAGTGTTTAGTAATAAATACATATATTTTATATATTCCTTGTGTGGTTCTCCTTTCATTTGGTCAATCAGGAGGTTATGATCTGGTAAAACAAGCTGCTTCACAGTCTCAGACTCCTGAAGGCTTCTTGGTGGCTTCAAAGATCAATTTATTGGCTGCAGCCAGCAACAGGTATCCTAGTACAACACGGTGTATGTTCTCAGGAGACTGCCTTTTTCATGGAAACCAGCTATCTCTTTTATACAGAATATTATGCTTTAGGCAAACATTCCTTATTTTTACAGTGGGTCATTCACATATTTCTTACAACAAAACAAAGCCACGGGCACCTCCTCCTCGTAAAGCAGGTCATAAAGAAAGAGCAGTGACAGGTGTGGATAAGATTTAGATATAGATGTGTGCAATGAAGGGTTTATGGCATACTGCACCTGGGCCCCTAATCTCGATCGGCCACTGGGAACTAAAACTGGCCGAACAGGTTCTGGCTCTGGACTGTGGAGTCAGCTTGCCCAGGTCACTGAAAGTGTACGTGTCCCCTAAGGCGCGTTTTGGCTTTAGTCATTGCCTTATGTGAGGGCAACCACAAAATGGCTGCCGTACACAAAATGGAACCCGAGGGTTCACAAGGGAATCGTTAATATTAGAGTGATCCCGTCACTCGAATATGACGCAAATACTCAGATATAGCATACCTGTCATTACCGGTCTGCTGATACCAAAATCGTCATGTTACAATGATGTTAATGACACAGGTCCAGAATTTTCAGTACCACAGCTGCTTCACACTCCTTCAAGACTTAGCCTGAAGGCTGCTCTCCATAGCTACCACTAGGATAGCTTTCAATAAAGGTTGTCTTCAACCTAATCATCAGTAAGGGTTGTTTGGACTGGTGCAAGGTGCCCACTTTAATTAGTGGACAGCATATACCAGGCCAACTTCTCACAGCCATGGGTAACTGCTCCATGCTATGTGTCACAGGTACATCTATCGGTATCCTGGTGTAAGTGCACCATACTGTTAGCCACAGTGACATCTATTGGTCACCTGGTGTAACTGCACTATGCTTCGTGCCACAGAGACATCTATTGTTATCCTGGTGTAACTGCACCATGCTATGTGCCACACAGACAGCTGTTGGTCAACTGGTGTAACTGCACAATGCTATGTGCCCAGGGACATCTATTGGTCAACTGGTATAAGTGCACTATGCTATGTGCCTCAGGCACATCTATTGGGTCATCTGGTGTAACGTCACCTTGCTATGTGTCAGACGGACATCTATTAGTCAACTGGTGCAACTGTACCATGATATGTGCCGTAGGGCCATTTATTCGTCACCTGGTGTAACTGCACCATACTGTGTGGTATAGGGACATCTATTGGTCACATGGGTGTAAATGCACCATGCTATGTGCCAAAAGGACCTATATTGGTCACCTGGTGTAAGTGCACCATGCAATGTGCCATGTGGACATCTATTGGTCACCTGGTGTAACTGCATCATACTGTGGGGTATAGGGACATCATTTGGTCACCTGGTGTAAGTAGACCATGCTATGTGCCATAGGGACATCTATTGGTCACCTGGAGCAACTGCACCTTGCTATGTGCCATAGGGACATCTATTGGTCACCTGTTATAACTGCAAGTTGCTATGTGCCACAGGAACATCTATTGGTCACCTGGTGTAAGTGCACCTTGCTATGTGCCATAGGGATATCTTTTGGTCACCTGGAGCAACTGCACCTTGCTATGTGCCATAGGGACATCTATTGGTCACTTGGTGTAAGTGCACTAGGCTATGTGCTACAGCGACATCTATTGTTCACCTGGTGTAAGTGCACCATGCTATGTGCCACAGGGGCATCTATTTTTCATCTGGTGTAATTGCACCATGCTATGTGCCATAGGGACACCTATTGCTTACCTCGTATAAGTGAACCATTCTGATAGCCACAGGGACACCTGTAGGTCACCTGGTGTAACTGCAACATGCTTTCTGCAATAGGAACATCTATTGGTCACTTGGTGTAACTGCACCATGTGTGCCAAAGGGCCATCTATTGGTCACCTGGTGTAAGTGCACCATCTTTGTGCCACAGGGACATCTATTTGCCACTTGGTGCAACAGCACCATGATGTGTGCCAAAGGGCCATCTATTAGTCACCTGGTGTAAGTGCACTATGCTATGCGCCACAGGGACATCTATTGGTCACTTGAAAGTGCACCATGATATGTGCCACAGGGACCTCTATGGTCACTTGGTGTAACTGCATCATGCTTTGTGCCGTAGGGACATCTATTGGTCACCTGGTTTAACTGCACCATGCTATGTGCCTCAGGCACATCTATTGGTCACCTGGTGTATGTGCACCATGCTATGTGCCATAGGGACGTCTATTGGTCACCTGGTGTATCTGCACCATGCTATGGGTCAGAGGGAAATCTGATGGTTGTTAGAAATGGGGGTCTCTAGTTGGCAGAGGTAGGTACCTTTGACCAAGTAGGGGCCCTTGCTTCTAGTCAGGGTAAGGGGGCTACACTCCTAAAATAACCCCTGCTCACCCCCTTGGTAGCTTAGCACGAGCAGGCAGGCTTATCCCAGAGGCAGTGTGTAAAGCATTTGTTAACACATACAGTAATACAGTGAAAACACTACAAATGGACACCACACCAGTTTAGAAAAATAAGTAATCTTTATCTAGACTTAACACAAGACCAAACGACAAAAATCCACAATACAGTAAACAAAATATGACTTTCAAATGGTAGAAATAGCTTAGTTCAATGTAGATGGTAAATGCAACACTTTACTCTCAAAGTACCTTGGATGCGTAACGCAACATAAACAAAAGGGTCGCAGGGAAGGTGATGCGTCAGTTCCTTGCTTCGGGGAGGCGGCGCACCTGTTCCTTACTGCAGCGCAGGGGAGGTGATGCGTCTGTTCCTTACCGGAGAGGAGGCAAAGTGTCTGTTTCTTACTGTGATCCGGTGCGATGAGACAAGATGGCGCCTCGATGCGACGATCCGGTGCGATGCGACAAAATGGCGTCTTTGATGCGATGCGACAACTTGGATGCGATGCGTGCACGCCTGGCGGCTGTGCGGCGAACTCGATGGTTTGTTGAGCCGCGACAGGCCCTGCGACGCGCTTCCCCGGTGATACGACAGCAAAAAGCTGCAGCGGCAGAACACTTCTCCGGCGATGCGCCGCGCTTCTTCGGTGATGCGACAGCAAACAGCTGCGGCGGCGACACGCTCCTTCGGCGATGCGACGGCAACAGCTGTGGCGGCGACATGCTTCTTCCTTGTTGCGTCGCGCTTCCAGCTCCCAGCGACACGCAGTCTCTAGAGGTCCCAAAACAACAGCAGGCACCTCTCTGCAGGTAGAATTCCCAGCAAGGAAATTCAGGGAGAGCTGGGGGTGAAGTCTTTGTGTCCCTGAGACTTCAGAACAGGAGGCAAGCTCAGCTTCAAGCCCTTGGAGATCTTCCTCAAGATGATTAAAGTACACACAAAGTTCCTTTTCTCCTTTCCTTGGCAATAAGTAACCACTGCAGGCCAACCCCAAACAATCACCAATGCAGGGGCAGTCTCCTCCTTCAGCTTCCTTGGTTTCTCTCCTTGGCAAAGGTTTGTCTTGATTCCCAGAAGTGATCTAAAGTTCTGGGGTCTGGGCCCCAATATTTATACTACTAAATCCTTTGTTCTCCGAAGGCAGAGAGTGTCTGTACCTAGTCAAAACCAGTCCTCCTTGGTGCAGATTCCTGGCAGGAGGTGGAGACAGCTTTGTTGAAAGCAGACCTGGCCCAGGTAGCTGAAAGGAAAACTCCTCCCCCTACTATCTATTCTATGAGGCCTCAGGCAAGTGAAAGGAATTCTCCTCCCCCTACTCTCTATTCTATGTGGGCTCTATTCAGCCCAGCCCTGACTCATCAGACTGCTGGAGCCAAGGCCCTCTCCAGTCCCCTGTCACTCACAAACCAGACATGGAATACACAAACCTAGCAGAGGCATACTGGATGGTTAGGCAAGAAAATACCTACTTTCTAAAAATGGTATTTTCAAACACAGAATGTAAAAATCACCCACACTAAAAGATGTATTTTAACATTCTGAGTTCAGGCATACTGAACTTTATTTTCCTATCTTGTTCCCTGGGTATCAGTTATGTTTATAAGATGTTATAATCAAACTGCCCATTCTGGCCTATGGGAACAGATAGCCTTGCAATAGTGAAAAACGAAATTGGCTGTAATTCACTATCGGGACATGCCACACACATCAGGGCATATCCTACTTTTCACATACAATTCACCCTGCCCATAGGGTTACCTTGGGCCTACCTTAGGGGTGACTAACATGCAGAAAAGGGAAGGTTTAGGGACTGGCGAGTGGGTGCACTTGCCAAGTCGACAAGGCAGTCCCAGACTGTCCACAGGCTCTGCATTGGCAGGCCTGAGCCATATTTTACAAGCTGCTTCTGTGGGTGGCACAATCTATGCTGCAAGCCCACCAGCAACATTTGATTTACAGACCCTGGGCACTCATGGTGCACTGTACTAGGGTCTGACAAGTAAATCAAATAAGCCAATCATGGAGTCACTAATCCATTACAACAATTTACAATAGGGAGCACTTGCACTTTGGCACTGAATAGCAGTGGCAAAGTGCCCAAAGCATCTAGACCAGCAAAAACATAGGAGGCAACAGCAAAAAGTGGAAGGGTGCCAGGTCTAACACGGGTCACTTGGTGTAACTGCACCATAATACGTGCCACAGGGACATCTGTTCGTCACCTGGTGTAACTGCACCATACTGTGGGGTATAGGGACATCTTTTGGTCACCTGGTGTAACTACACCATGCTATGTGCCATAGGGACATCTATTGGTCATATGGTCGTAACTGCACCATGCTATGTGCCACAAGGACCTATATTGGTCACCTGGTGTAAGTAGACCATGCTATGTGCCATATGGACATCTATTGGTCACCTTGAGCAACTGCACCTTGCTATGTGCCATAGGGACATCTATTGGTCACCTGGTGTAAGTGAACCATTCTGATAGCCACAAGGACACCTAGTGTAACTGCAATATGCGATGTGCCACAGGGACATCTGTTGGTCACTGGTTGTAACTACACCATGCCATGTGCCATAGGGACATTTATTGGTCACCTGGTGTAGCTGCACCATGCTATGTGCCACAGGGAAATCTATTGGTCACCTGGTGTAACTGCAGCATGCTATGTGCCACAGGGACATCTATTGGTCGCTTTTAAGTGCACCATGATATGTACCACAGGGACTTCTATTAGTCACTGGGTGTAAGTGAACCATTCTGTGCCACAGGGACACCTATTGGTCACCTGGTGTTACTGCACCATGCTTTCTGCCATAGGAACATCAATTGGTCACCTGGTGTAACTGCACCATGCTATGTGCCACAGGGACTATTATTGGTCATATGTTGTAACTGCACCATGTTATGTGCTACAGGTACATCTATTGGTCACCTGATTGTAACTGCTCCATGCTATGTGCCACAGGGACATCTATTGGTCACCTGGTGTATGTGCACCATGCTGCATGCGCCAAAGGAAGATCTATTGGTCAGATGGTGTAACTGTAATATGCTTTGTGCCACAGGGACATCTGTTGGTCACTTGGTGTAACTACACCATGCTATGTGCCATAGGGACATTTATTGGTCACCTGGTGTAGCTGCGCCATGCTATGTGCCACAGGGACATCTATTGGTCACCTGGTGTAAGTGCACTATGCTATACGCCACAGGGACATCTATTGGTCACCGGGTGTAACTGAAATATGCTATGTGCCACAGGGACATCTGTTAGTCACTTGGTGTGACTACACCATGCTATATGCCATAGGTACATGTATTGGTTACCTGGTGTAACTGCACCATACTGTGTGGTATAGGTACATCTTTTGGTCATCTGGTGTAACTGCACCATGCTATGTGCCACAGGGACATCTATTTGTATCCTGGTGTAAGTGCACCATACTGTTAGCCACAGGGACATCTGTTGGTCACCTGGTGTAACTGCACTATGCTTTGTGCCACAGAGACATCTGTTGTTAACCTGGTGTAACTGCACCATGCTATGTGCCACACAGACAGCATTGTGCAGTTGCACCAGTTGACCAACAGCTATGTGCTCAGGAACATCTATTGGTCAACTGGTATAAGTGCACTATGCTATGTGCCACAGGGACATCTATGGGTCATCTGGTGTAACGTCACCTTGCTATGTGCCATACGGATATCTATTAGTCAACTGGTGCAACTACACCATGCTGATAGCCACACAGACATCTATTGGTCACCTGGAGTAACTGCACCATGATATGTGCCGTAGGGCCACCTATTCGTCACCTGGTGTAACTGCACCATACTGTGTGGTATAGGGACATCTATTGGTCACATGGTTGTAACTGCACCATGCTATGTGCCAAAAGGACCTATATTGGTCATCTGGTGTAAGTGCACCATGCAATGTGCCATGTGGACATCTATTGGTCACCTGGTGTAACTGCACCATACTGTGGGGTATAGGGACATCATTTGGTCACCTGGTGTATGTAGACCATGCTATGTTACATAGGGACATCTATTGGTCACCTGGAGCAACTGCACCTTGCTATGTGCCATAGGGTTAACTGGTATAAGTGCACCATGCTATGTGCAACAGGCACATCTATGGGTCTGCTGGTGTAGGTGCAACATGCTATGTGCCAATGAGACATCTATTGGTCACTGTTGGAAGCCGGAGTCCCCGTCCCGCACCACTGTCACTAAATGAGAGACCCGGGACTCCTCCCTCAACGTTAGGCCAAGTAAGGTCACCGTTTGAGATAGCCCTGCTCACCCCCTTAGTAGCTTGGCACGAGCAGCCAGGCCTATCTCCAAGGCACGAGTGTACAGTATGTGCAACCACGCTCACAACAACCCACTGGTGACACCACAAATGGACTCCACACGAGTTTGATAAAACAAGTATAAACTTTATGTAAAAAGATATGATCAGACCACACGAGATACATAAGCCAACATATAATAAAGGGTAATATTCGTTCCGGCTGGTTGGTAGGTTCAAATCCCTACCACCACTTTCACAATGCTGTGTTGGTCGTAATGCTAGAATCACACACGTTGCAATTGACAAACAATAGTGCGTTGCGTAACGATACAATCCTGTGCTGGGCAAAGGATAAATAATACAATGCGCAACGATACACCCTGGTACCTGCAATGGGAGAAATAATGCAATGCATACCGCTACAATCATGTACTGCGCAATGAAGGAATAATGCAATGCGTCACACCCCCAATCACGTACTTTGCAGTGAAGAAACCATGCAATGCGCGCCGCTACAATCCTGTACTTTGCCATGAAGAAATAATGCAATGCGCAGCTACAATTATGTACTTTGCAATGATGCGGGCCGCTACAATCCTGTACGTTGCAATGGAGAAATAATGCAATGCGTAGCGCTACAATCGTGTACTTCGTTATGCAGAAATAATGTCAGGTGTCATAAGACAGTCCGGCAGTTCGTTAGCAGCAATATTGGCAATGTGTATTACGACAGTCAGCTTCTTCGATAACAGTTGCCCCCCACACGTATCAACGATGACACAAAGTACAGCTTCTCACTCTGGCCCCAGTATCAAATCAAATGAGGAGTATTTATTTAGTGCACATATCACCCGGAAGTCTCATGGCGCTTGCGGAGTACTCAGGAGTTGGTTTGGACGGGGAGAGTCAGTTAGTTGTCAGACAGCCATGTTTTTAGCTCCCTGCGAAAACGATTGTGGTCAGAGATAATACGTAAGTGTAGAGGCAGTTTATTCCAAAAAGCGGGAGCAAGAAAGGAAAAAGATCTTCCTCCCTTTCTTATGGTACGAATTTTGAGGGGTGTTAGAAGAGATTTGTTGCTGGATCTCAGAGCCCTGCAAGGCCGGTACCAACTGACTTTCTTTTTCCAGTAGTCAGGACCACTGCCATACATGCTCTTATGCGTTAGGCAGAGAATCTTGAAAGAAATCTGCTTTCTAACAGGAAGCCAGTGAAGAAGTCTCAAGTTGGGTGCGGAAGGGGATCCCGACGGGAGATTCAGCACTAGCCTGGCAGCAGTGTTCTGCAGAACCTGGAGCCTAGTGAGAAGATCTTCATTTATTGAAGACAACAAAGCGTTTCCATAGTCCATGCGGTTGATAATCAGTCCCTGGACTAATGGCTTCCTGGCTGCCATCGGGAGCCCATTTAAAAACTTTGCGCAAATCTCGCATGATGCCAAAGCAGGAGCCAATTAGGTGGTTGACCAGGTCTTTCATTGACAATTGATTGTCCATTTGAATACCTAAGTTCCGAACTGACTGTCTTGGCACTGGGCAAGGGCCGAGGGTTTGAGGCCACCAGTCGCTGGACCAGTGTTCATGCGCCTTGCCAAAAAGAACAATTTCAGTTTTTCCTCCATTTAGTTGTAAATGATTTGAGTTCATCCACCTATCGATATGGATCATGCAGTCTTTAAAACGTGACTTAGTGTCTGTTGGATTCTGAATGCAGTACGGGCCCCCACTCTGAGCTGAAGCAAAGGCTCACGCCGCCAGAAGGACTGAGAGGCCGAGAGAGTGTCCCTCCGAGCACGCGCCCCGCCCAGGCAGTGATCCACGTTACCTGGGGGTGCGACCCCACTCTCCTCTCCTCCTTCAGCGAACTGGGCCTTCCGTGTAGAACTTTCTCAATGTGCCTCAGCGGCTCGGCCTGGCAGCTCAGCTCCTCCGGGGCTCCGGGCCAGGCCGGGCCGCGACTGTGGGAAGGTCTCCGGCGGCCGCAGGGCACATGTACCCCACGCCCTGAGCTTTCGTTGCTCCGGGTGCACTTCACCACAGCACCCCCCGGGTCTTCTCTGGCACGAAGCCACACACACAACGCTGATGGGACTTCACGTCGACTCCGAGTGCACGTCCACCAGGCACTCCTTCCTGTGGTCTCAGTTGGCACCAAGACACGCACACCGCGCTGCAGAGACTCACTTTCTTCCGGTGCACACGATGATCAGCCGATCACCTCCACAGTCCCAGGTTGCACCAAAGCACGCACACTGCTTCACTGAGACTTACTCCAACTCCGGTGCCCCGAGATCCAGGCACCAACGCCTCCGGTGCACCCCGACACGCACCCTGCGCGTCCGAGACTCACTCCACTTCCGATGCACACGTTGAGCAGGCGCTCCTCGCCAACGCCTCCTGTGCACCACGACACGCACTCTGCGCGTCCGAGACTCACTTCACCGCCGATGCACCCGCTGACCAAGCGCTCTTCACCAACGCCTGCGGTGCACCACGACAAGCACCCTTCGCGTCCGAGTCTTACGTCACCTTCGGTGCACATGCTAACCAGGCGCTCTTCACCAACGCCTGCTGTGCACCACGACACGCACCCAGCGCGTCCGAGACTCCCTTCTCCGTGTGTCCAAGATCACAGGGCACACCTTCCGAGGGTCTCAAGCTGCCACAACACGCGCCCACCGCGTCGCTTGAAACTTCTCCGGAAACTTTTATGTTCCTGTGTTTCCAAACAGGGAGCCAGCTCACCTCAGGCCCTTGGGGGGTAACAAGACACAGCAGAAAGCACAGTCTTCTTCAAGCAGGGGGACCCAGCGCACGAAGCACAGTCCCAACGGCCTCTTCCTTGGTTAAAACAGCAAACTGCAGACCAGCCCCAGATCACGAACCAAGGATTGGTCCTTCCCAGCAGTCTATTCAGTTGTTCCTTCCTTAGCAGAGGTTCCTCTTGACCACGAAATGGGTCCAAACCTTTTTAATCTCAATCCATTTCGAATCCATTCCCCCTGTTCAGGGGTCTCAGCTCCTAGTTATACCCCTCAATGTCTTTGAAGTTCGTTTGTGCTCAGGGGTCCCTGACCCCTCCCTAAATCAGTTCTGGGTGTCTCCCTCCCAGTGTCACCTTTCTCCCTTTGATACTGGGGGTCTGGATCCTGAATCACTCAGCAGTAGATGGGTCAATTGTTTTATAGCCGCAACCCAGGCCTCTTCACCTCCCGGGACTTTTCCTCGCCTGCTCTCCAGCTGCAGGTCAGCCTGGTGCCATCTCAACCCGTTCCTGGGTCAAGACCTCCCCCAGCTCCTCTCAGATCCAGACAGTCAATTCACATTCAGCAGAGACGCACAGAAATGCTTAAAGAACAAAACTAAGCCACTTTCTAAAAGTGTGGCTTCTGAACACACAGTGAGAAAACCACTTTCATAGAAAGATGTGTTATGGCGCTATGAGTTCATACATACTAAACTTCACCTCTCCATTTTAATCTTATGGGAAACTAGGCTAACAAACACAATACCCAGCCTCCCCCGTTCTGTCCTATGGTCAGGATGGCCTTTCACCAGTGAAAACGAAATGGAACACATGCCTCAGTGTATGTCCTGCCTTTTACCTACACGGCACCCTGCCCAGGGCTACCCGGGACCTACCACAGGGGTGCCCACTGTGTACGCAAAAGGTAAAGTAAGGCCTGACAAGTGGTTGCACTTGCACATATATATAGAAATGGAGGATGCACACCTTCTCTTGTGTTAATTTATTGATCAAGCATTTATCATCCTATAGTGCGTGCGATCAGAACCTGTGGTCCGTCCCAGTCCACAGCTCATACTTACAAGTATAGGTCAGAGCACTCATCTCGCGCCCTTCTGTCGCACTGCGTAGTGGGGAACTTTTCCCTCATAAATCCAAGTATTCCTCGTAAACCATATTTATCATTAGAAACCCAAATTCACTTCTTCTTGCAAGCTTAATGAATCACTGCAGAGACAGCGTCATGCCACTTTTTTGAATTTTATTTTCAAAACTCCAAATGAATACTGCGTGCCCATCCAGGCTTTTCACAGCAACACGTAATCCAAACAGTGGAATATACATCAGAATAGGCTCATCACTTCATTTCCCAATGCATTTAGAGTCTAATATGACTCTTCGTCAGGGGTCACTGCAATAAATCAAAAAACAGCTGAACCGACTGTTCACAGCTGACCTAAACTGGTACCTAACTAAATGCTAATCCCGTGAATTTTATACTAACCCAACCGTCCCACAAACCCTACCCTGAACTAATTCCTGACTAAATAACACTCCTGTATTTATCCTCAACCCCTCCCGTCTCGCAAAATCACCCAGAACACTCATGAAAAGTTGATCATACCACTCCTATTTTTAAACCCACTTCATGCAATTATACCCTCATTCAACGGAACCCAGCTACAACACAAAAGAACCCAGAAACGACATTTCCTATGCAAATGCTTCCCCTCTAAACTCATACCCCAACCTCCAACCAAACAACATCCCTTCTTCCCCCACATCCAGCAAGATTAATTACCATGAAAAAACCGATGTCGACAGCCTAACCTCCTCGTTCACCTCTCTCATTAATGTCAATGATCATGCTTTCACGCTGTAAGTGCACCATGATATGTGCCACAGGGACATCTATTGGTCACTTAGTGTAACTGCACCATGCTATGTACCATCTATTGGTCACCTTGTATAACTGCACCATGCTATGTGTCACAGGGACATATATTGGTCACCTGGTGTAACAGCACCATGCTATGTGCCACAGAAACATTTACTGGTCACCTGGTTTAAGTGCACTGTGCTTTGTGCCACAGGGACATCTATTGGTCACCTGGTGTATGTGCACCATGCTATGTGCTATAGGGACATCTATTAGTCACCTGGTGTATCTGCACCATGCTTTGTGCCATTGGTACATCTGTTGGTCGCCTGATGTAATTGCACCATGATATGTGCGACAGGGACATCAATTGGTCACTTGGTGTAAGTGCACCTTGCGTTGTCATAGGGACATCTGATGTAACTGCTCCATATTATGTGCTACAGGGTCATCTATTCGTCACTTGGTTGTAATTACACCATGCTATGTGCCACAACGACCTCTATTGCTAACCTGATGTAAGTGCACCATGATATGTGCCACAGGGACAGCTATTGGTCACCTGGTGTAACTGCACAATGCTATGTGCCACAGGGACATCTATTGCTCACCTGGTGTAAGTGCACTATGCTATGCGCCACAGGGCGCCATGATATGTGCCACAGGGACATCTATTGGTCAATTGTAAGTGCACCATGATATGTGCCACAGGGATCTCTATTGGTCACTTGGTGTAAGTGAAACATTCTGTGCCACAGGGACACCTATTGGTCACCTTGTGTAACATGCTTTCTGCAATACAAACATCTATTAGTCACTTGGTGTAACTGCACCATGAAATGTGCCATAGGGCCATCTATTCGTCACTTGGTGTAACTGCAGTATGCTCTGTGCCACAAGGACCTATATTGGTCACTTACAAGTGCACCATGCTATGTGCCACGTGGACATCTATCGGTCACCTGGTGTAACTGCACCATACTGTGGGGTATAGGGACATAATTTGGTCAACTGGTGTAAGTAGACCATGCTATGTGCCATAGGGACATCTATTGGTCACCTGGAGCATGTGCACCTTGATATGTGTCATAGGGACATCTATTGGAACAGAGCCCAACACTGAACGCTAGCAGTCCGATTTTCGGCTGCTGCACTTAAACTGCTCGCGAGGGGATACTTTTAAAAATTGATTGCGAATTTGCACATGAGTTTTAAAAATAGTTTTTTGACCTGAATGCTTTTATCTATCTGCCTTTTGTCACCTGTTAGTCCGGGAAGGAGCTGTGTTCAATGCTCCAGGAGGGGACGGACATTTAAGGGAATTGACTAGTGAGGTTAGCGCTCTAGCTGCCACGGTCCTCACGCTCGCCCTTGAGTGAAAAGGGGCGGATGACGCGTCCGCGCAGCGGGCGCGCGCTGGCGCGCCTAAGGCAAGCCCGTCTGCGCCCGTCCGTTCCCGAACGGGCTCAGGGGCCAGAACCCCTGGTTCTTCTACAAGAAAATCACGCTTCTATTCGGCAGCCCAGCTGTATGACCTCAGAGGGACTGTGGCACAGGAATGCGATCATAGCATTGTGCCACCTTTGTAAGTAGTATATGCCCCCATTGCTCTTTTGAACTAGACACCCAGGTCTCAGCAGTAAAGGTTCCTTCTCACCAGACAGCTTACAAAATGTGCGCGCTGAACTGCCGCTCGATGCCCAAACATGCAACTGAAATTCGTTTAATTCTCGAATAAGATGACCCGGATGCCGTGTTTCTCACGGAAACATGGCTTACTAACTCACTAGATCCGGTAGTGGTCCAGGCACTACCTCCAGGCTATTTGATCCAAAGACAAGATCGGGAACTAAATAGAGGAGGTGGCCTGGCCATTATTTATAAAGATACATTTAATTGTCGGACCACAACAGGCTTGATTCTTGACTGTGAAAGTCTCTCTTTTGCTATCAGCTTCTCTCACACTTGCACTTTCTCCGGGGTCCTAATTTACCGACCTCCAGGAGCTACTGGGCACTTCAACAGAGACCTACCTGAGATAATAGCCAAATCAGTTAGGTCCCTCCTAACTTTTCCATTTTGGGTGACTTGAATATCCATTTCGATGATATCTCTTCACCTATTGTGGAGGAAATGACTGATAGCCTGGGTGCTCTCCTACTCAATCTGAAAGTGACGGGACCCACCCCCCAAAAAGGCCATTTACTTGACCCCATCTTCTCCAACATTAACAATTTGATGGTGGAAAAGCCTATCCCGATGCCTTGGACGGATCACTATATGATACCCTCGACTAGTGATCCGACATTGGAACCGGTAAAGAAGTTGAGTCCTAATTGGGCCAAACTTCCTACTGAGTCCTGGGCGCTTTCTCTCAAGTATCACCCGACCGGTGTTTGAGGTTGATCCAGAATCCGCAAACAACAAGGTTAATCATTGGCTTGAATCCTCCCTGGACCTAGTGGCTCCAAAAAAATGGACAACCAATAAGAAGGGTTTCAAGAGGATAGCATGGTACACATCTAAGCTCAGAGAGCTGAAGCAACAATGTAAACGACTGGAGAGGCATTGGAGGAAAGATTTCTCCTACGAGAAGAAGAGTGATTACAGGGAGGCAACTAAAACATATAAGTCAGAAATCAGAAGGGCCCAATCCTCGTATTATGCAACAAGGATTGCCTCAAACTCTCCTCGTGAAATTTTTAAAATTGCCAAATCCCTTCTCATACCTCCATCCCCAGCTCTGCCCGCTGATGACATTTTAGGACGCTGTAATAATTTGGCAGAATTCTTTTTTTTTTAAAGTCAAGAAATTTATTCAGCTTTTTCTCCGGCCGCAGCCCCTCAGAATGCTCCACCACTGGAAAATCGGTCGAAATTATTTGACAGTTCTTTGGTGGTTATTCCCCCCCATGGACATGAAATCTTTAAAAATCTCCTCCAATAAATTAAAATCAGGTTCCCCCAGAGACGTGGGCCCCCCCAACGTCCTGAACCTGGCCTTTGAGACAGTTGCTCCTACCATGCTGGACCTTATTAACCTATCACTCTCCTCCGGGATCGTACCCTCACTATGGAAACGGGCCATGGTCAGAGCACTGCTTAAAAAACCGTGCCTGGACCCTGAAATATTTGCTAATTATCGGCCGATCTCGCTTTTACCAGGGATCGCAAAAATTGCCGAAAAGCATGTCAATTCCATTCTTTCCACCTTTTTGGAGGAAAATGATTGCTTCCATCCCTCACAAACCGGTTTTAGACCCCAGCAGGGCACGGAGACTGCCCTGGTGGTAGTTGTTGAGGAAGCCAGAAAAATTCTAGATGTCGGGGGCTTGGCAGCAATTGTTCTCCTCGACCTGAGTTCGGCATTCGACACGGTCAATCATCAATTGCTGATCTCTAGAATTAGAGAAGTAGGAGTATCTGGAACTGCACTTAAGTGGCTGGAGTCCTTCTTAGACGACCGATCATTTCAAGCCTTTGAGGATAACTCCTTCTCGAAAAGTATGCCGCTGGGTTGTGGGGTCCCTCAGGGTTCGTCCCTGAGCCCCACGCTCTTTAATATTTATATGAGCCCTCTGGCCGAGATCGTTAAACCCTTTGGCATACAGATCGTTACCTATGCGGACGACACCCAATTGATTCTTTCCCTAAACCAATCGGAGAATGGGACAAATAATCTGGCCGGCTATCTGGAAAAAGTGTCTGCATGGATGGATGGCTCGTATCTAAAGCTGAATGGAGCAAAAACTGACCTCCTGATCTTGGGCAAACCTTACCCCCCTGGGCTCTAGCTCCTTATGGCCCAAGTGTTTGGATAGTATGCCTCCCCCAAAAGAGCAAATCAAAAGCCTTGGCGTCTGGTTGGACCACAATCTAGACATGAAGGAGCAATCTCGGAAGGTAGCAGGGACCTGTTATGGAATACTGAAGATGATTAGGAAAATCCTCCCCCTGCTGCCTTTCAATGCCAGGAGACTGTTGGTTCAAGCTCTGATTCTCTCACGTCTGGATTACGCCAACGCTCTCTATTTGGGCTCTCCGTGCTCTACGATTAAGAAGCTACAGACTGTGCAAAACTGTGCAACCCGACTCCTTCTACAGACCCCCAATAGGGAATCTGCGCAATTATCAATAGCTTCTCTCCATTGGCTTCCAGTCGCTGAGAGAGTTCAGTTCAAGGCCCTATGCATTGTACACAAGACTACCTTCTAAGGGCCCACCAATTCTGCATTCCATCATCTCTCCCTACTGTCCCAGTAGATCCTTGCGCTCTGGGAATAAATGCCTGGCAGCAGTCCCTAGGATACATAGGTCGAGGAGCAGGGGACGATTGTTCTCCTTCATCGCCTCCAAACGCTGGAACCTTCTTCCAAACTACATCCGCCTGGAAGACGACGATCTGTCCTTACGAAGACTGCTTAAAACTTTCCTGTTTCCTGCTGTTTAATGGCCGTTTGTGTAGGTTCTGTTCACAAGCGCTGGGAGGCCTTCTGGTAGCCATGCGCTCTACAAATGTCAATTCATTCATTCATTCATTGATTACCTGGTGTAAGTGCACCATGCTATGTGCCATAGGGACATCTGTTGGTCACCTTGTTTAACTGCACCATGCTATGTGCCACAGGGACATCTATTGGTCAGCTGGTGTAAGTGCAACATGCTATGTGCCAATGAGACATCTATTGGTCACCTGGTATAACTGCACCATGCTATGTGCCACAGGGACATCTATTGGTCTCCTGTCCTGATGTAAGTCACCATGCTATGTGCCACAGGCGCATTTATTGGTCACCTGGTGTAAGTGCACCATGCTATGTGCCAAAGGGACATTGATCATCTGGTGTAATTGCCCTATGCTATGTGCCACAGGGACATCTATTGGTAATACGGTGTACCGGCACCATGCTATGTGCCACAGGGACATCTATTGGTCATCTAGTGTAACTGCACCATGCTATGTGCCATAGGGACATCTATTAGTCAACTGGTGCAACTGCACCATGCTGATAGCCACACAGACATCTATTGGTCACCTGGTGTAACTGCACCATACAGTGTGGTATAGGGGACATCTTTTGGCCAAATGGTTGTAACTGCACCATGCTATGTGCCACAAGGACCTATATTGGTCAGCTGCTGTAAGTGCACCATGCTATGTGCCACGTGGACATCTATTGGTCACCTGGTGTAACTGCACCATACTGTGGGGTATAGGGACATCATTTGGTCACCTGGTGTAAGTAGACCATGCTATGTGCCATAGGGACATCTATTGGTCACCTGGAGCAACTGCACCATGCTATGTGCCAATGGGTCATCTATTGGTAGCCTAGTGTAACGACACCATGCAACTCCATCAAGCTATGTGCCATAGGGACATCTATAGTTCACCTTGTGTAACTGCACCATGCTATGTGCCACACAGACAGCTATTGGTCAACTGGTGTAACTGCACCATGCTATGTGCCACAGGCACATCTATTGGTTTCCTGGTGTAAGTGCAACATGCTATGTGCCAATGAGACATCTATTGGTCACCTGGTATAACTGCAACATGCTATGTGCCACAGGGACATCTATTGGTCACCTGGTGTAAGTGCACCATGCTATGTGCCAATGGGTCATCTATTGGTAGCCTAGTGTAACGACACCATGCAACTCCATCAAGCTATGTGCCATAGGGACATCTATAGTTCACCTTGTGTAACTGCACCATGCTATGTGCCACACAGACAGCTATTGGTCAACTGGTGTAACTGCACCATGCTATGTGCCACAGGCACATCTATTGGTTTCCTGGTGTAAGTGCAACATGCTATGTGCCAATGAGACATCTATTGGTCACCTGGTATAACTGCAACATGCTATGTGCCACAGGGACATCTATTGGTCACCTGGTGTAAGGGCACCATGCTATGTGCCACAGGGACATCTATTGATCATCTGGTGTAATTGCCCAATGCTATGTGCCACAGGGACATCTATTGGTAATACGGTGTAACTGCACCATGCTATTTGCCATAGGGACACCAATTGCTCAATAGGTATAACTGCACAATGCCACAGGGACATCTTTTGGTCATCTAGTGTAACTGCACCATGCTATGTGCCACAGGGACATCTATTAGTCACCTGGTGTATCTGCACCATGATATGTGCCACAGGGACATCCATTGGTCAATTGGTATAACTGCACCATATTATGTGCTACAGGGTCATCTATTGGTATCTTGGTTGTAACTACACCATGCTATGTGCCCCAGGGACATCTATTGGACTCCGGGTGTAACTGCACCATGCTTTGTGCCATAGAGAAATCTACTGTTATCCTGGTGTAACTGCACCAGTCTATGTGCCACACAGACAGCTGTTGGTCAACTGGTGTAACTGCACCATGCTATATGCCACAGGCACATCTTTAGGTCACCTGGTGTAACTGCACTATGCTCTGTGCCACAGGGACATCTATGGGTCATCTGGTGTAACTGCACCTCGCTATGTGCCAAACGGACATCTATTAGTCAACTGGTGCAACTGCACCATGCTGATAGCCACACAGACAGCTATTGGTCACCTGGTGTAACTGCACCATACTGTGTGGTATAGGGACATCTTGTGGCCAAATGGTTGTGACTGCATCATGCTATGTGCCACAGGGACATCTATTGGTCACCTGGTGTATGTGCACTATGCTATGCGCCACAGGGACATCTATTGGTCACCTTGGGTAACTGCACCATGCTTTGTGCCACAGGGACATCTATTTGTATCTTGGTGTAAGTGCACCATACTGTTAGCCACATGGACATCTATTGGTCACCTGGTGTAACTGCACCATGCTTTGTGCCAATGGGACATCTATTGGTAGCCTAGTGTAACGGCACCATGCACCTCCATCAAGCTATGTTGGTCAACTGGTGTAACTGCACCATGCTAGTGCCACAGGCACATCTGTTGGTCTCCTTTTGTAAGTGCAACATGCTATGTGACAATGAGACATCTATTGATCATCTGGTGTAATTGCCCAATGCTATGTGCCACAGGGACATCTATTGGTAATACGGTGTAACTGCACCATGCTATGTGCCATAGGGACATCTTTTGGTTATCTAGTGTAACTGCACCATGCTATGTACCACAGGGGCATCTGTTGGTCACCTGGTGTATCTGCACCATGCTATGTGCCATAGGGACATCTATTGATCACTTGGTGTAACTGCACCAAGCTTTGATTCATTGGTACATGTATTGGTCGCTGATGTAAATGCACCATAATATGTGCCACAGGGACATCTATTGGTCACTTGGTATAACTGCACCATATTATGTGCTACAGGCTCATCTATTGGTCACTTGGTTGTAACTACACCATGCTATGTGCCACAAGGACCTCTATTGGTAACCTGATGTAAGTGCACCATGCTATGTGCCACAGGGAGTATTATTGGTCATATGGTGTAAGTGCACCATGCTATGTGCCACAGGGACCTCTATTGGTCACTTGGTGTAACTGTAATATGCTATGTCCACGGGCACATCTATTGGTCATTTGTTGTAAGTGCTCCATGCAATATGCCACAGGGTCATCTATTGGTCACCTGGTGTAAGTGCACTATGGTATGTGCCACAGGGACATCTATTGGTCACTTGGTATAACTGCACCACGATATGTGCCACAGGGACATCTATTGGTCACTTGGTGTAACTGCAATATGCTATGTGCCATAGGGACATTTATTGGTCACCTGGTGTAGCTGCACCATGCATTGTGCCAGAGAGACATCTACTGTTATCCTGGTGTAACTGCACCATTCCTTGTGCCACACAGACAGCTAATGGTCAACTGGTGTAACTGCACTATGCTATGTTCTACAGGGTCATCTATTGGTCAACTGGTATAAGTGCACCATGCTATGTGCCACAGGCACATCTATTGGTCTTCTGGTGTAAGTGCAACATGCTATGTGCCAATGAGACATCTATTGGTCACCTGGTATAACTGCACCATGCTATGTGCCACATGGAGATCTATTGGTCACCTGGTGTAAGTGCACCATGCTATATGCCACAGGGACATCTATTGATCATCTGGTGTAATTGCCCAATGCTATGTGCCACAGGGACATCTATTGGTAATACTGTGTAACTGCACCACGCTATGTGACATAGGGATACCAATTGCTCAACTGGTATAACTGCACAATGTTATGGGCCACAGGGGCATCTATTGGGCACCTGGTGTATGTGCACCATGCTATGTGTCACATGGACATCTGTTGGTCACTTGGTGTAACTGCACCATAATATGTGCCACAGGGACATCTATTGGTCACCTGGTGTATCTGAACCATACTTTGTGCCACAGGAACATCTATTGGTCACTTGGTGTAGCTGCACCATGCTGTGTCATAGGGACATCTAGTGGTCAACTCATGTAACTGCACCATATTATGTGCTACATGGTCATCTATTGGTCACTTGGTTGTAACTACACCATGCTATGTGCCACAAGGTCTTTATTAGTAACATGATGTAAGTGCACCATGCTATGTGCCAGAGGGAGTATTATTGGTCAAATGGTGTAACTGCACCATGCTATGTGCCACAGGGACTATTATTGGTCATATGGTGTAACTACACCATGCTATGTGCCACAGGGACATCTATTGGTCACTTGTAAGTGCACCATGATATGTGCCACAGGGACGTCTATTGGTTACCTGGTGTAACTGCACCATGTTATGTGCTACAGGGTCATCTATTTGTCACCTGGTGTAAGTGCACTATGGTATGTGACACAGGGACATTTATTGGTCACTTGGTATAACTGCACCACGATATGTGCCACAGGGACATCTATTGGTCACTTGTAAGTGAAACATGATATGTGCCACAGGGACAGCTATTAGTCACTTGGTGTAACTGCAATATGCTATGTGCCACCGGGACATCTGTTTGTCACTTGGTGTTACTACGCCATGCTATGTGCCATAGGGACCTTTATTGGTCACCTGGTCTAGCTGTACCATGCTATGTGCCGCAGGGACATCTATGAGTCATCTGGTGTAACTGCACCTTGCTATGTGCCGTACGGACATCTATTAGTCAACTGCTGCAACTGCACCATGATGTGTGGTATAGGGACATCTTTTGGTCACCTGGTGTAACTACACCATGCTATGTGCCACAGGGACAACTATTGGCCACCGGGTGTAAGTGCACCATGCTATGTGCCACGGGCATTTATTGGTCACCTTGTGTCTCTGCACCAAGCTTTGAGCCATTGGTACCTCTATTGGTCGCCTGATGTAAATGCACCATAATATGTGCCACAGGGACATCTATTGGTCACTTGTAAGTGCAACATGATATGTGCCACGGGGACAGCTATTAGTCACTTGGTGTTACTACACCATGCTATGTGCCACACAGACAGCTAATGGCCAACTGGTGTAACTGCACCATACTATGTGCCACAGGGACATCTATTGGTCACCTGGTATAAGTGCACTATGCTATGTGCCACAGGCACATCTATTGGTCTTCTGGTGTAAGTGCAACATGCTATGTGCCAATGAGACATCTATTGGTCACCTGGTATAACTGCACCATGCTATGTGCCACAGGTACATCTATTGATCATCTGGTGTATTTGCCCAATGCTATGTGCCACAGGGACATCTATTGGTAATACTGTGTAACTGCACCACGCTATGTGACATAGGGACACCAATTGCTCAACTGGTATACCTGCACAATGTTATGGGCCACAGGGGTATCTATTGGTCACCTGGTGTATGTGCACCATGCTATGTGTCACATGGACATCTGTTGGTCACTTGGTGTAACTGCAGCATGCTATGTGCCACAGGGACATCTATTGGTCACCTGGTATAACTGCGCCATGATATGTGCCCCAGGGACGTCTATTGGTCACCTGGTGTAACTGCACCATGCTTTGTGCCATAGGGACATATATTGGTCACTTGGTGTAAGTGCACTAGGCTATGTGCTACAGCGACATCTATTGTTCACTTGGTGTAAGTGCACCATGCTATGTGCCACAGGGGCATCTATTTTTCACCTAGTGTAACTGCACCATGCAATGTGCCATAGGGACACCTATTGCTCACCTCGTATAAGTGAACCATTCTGATAGCCACAGGGACACCTATTGGTCACCTGGTGTAACTGCACCATGCTTTGTGCCATAAGGGACATGTATTGGTCACCTGGTGTAACTGCACCATCTTTGTGCCACAGGGACATCTATTTGCCACTTGGTGCAACTGCACCATGATTTTTTTTTTGTTTATTTAAATTTGTTTATTGGGATTTAGCATTTCATATTACAAGTTGATATAATACAGTTAAAATATATTGACATGCATCTGCAGGAAGTTGAAAAATGACTGTCGATAATAGAATTTACAGCATTACTGCATATTAAACACATTAAACATGGCACAGTAAAATATTCTGGGTGCTACCCTCTTGCCTGGTTTTGTTTCTGTGTTAGTACTCTTGCTAGAACCTGGCTGGGTTAGTTTCCCATGATCGTGGATTGATGTTTTATCCCCACATTTACATTTTTATGCTGTCGCATATGATATTTAATGAATGCGTTCCCTTTTGAAAATCATTGGTTTCAGAACTGCTGATGATGAAGAAGAACTACCAACTTTGGGGATGAACTGGGGAAGTTGTTGGGGAGCTGCTGGAATGTATATCGGTGAAAACAATTGTGCGGCTGGTTGTATTTTCATTTCACGGTGCGGTGTCGTGTATGTGGGGGGCCGCGTGAATTGGTATAATAATTGTGCCCACTCCAGAGATATGGGATGTTTACGTATTCCCTTCACTTCCTCATCCCTCAGTACCTCTTCTTCCGCCGCACCCCACTTTTTCATGGCGCCTACCCAGGCTGCTTCAGGGGGTCCCTCCGGGGCCCGCCAATACATGGCTATTCCCCTTTTTGCTAAGAGAATGGCTAGGGATGCGAAGCGGCTCTGTACCTTTTCGGACTTCCTCCTGCGGAAGATTCCGAGGGCACATGCTTCCTGTTAGAAATGGGTAGCGTGGTGCAGAGCGGGCGGGCCAAACTCCGGAGGAAATGTGTAAAGCATCTGCGCAGCACACTCACAGGCGACACACCAGGCACACTACAAAAAGAGATCACACCAGGTGATGTGAAAATAACTTGTGTATTGTGACATAAACACATCAGAATGTAATCACAGTTGCATATACATGGTGCCAACCGGCACTGGGTAGCAATTTGCACGGGGATTATTTACAAGGCAGGGCCAATCGGGCCGCTGCCGGAATCACCACAAGGATAAGTTACTTACCTGTAATCCTAGTTCTCTTCCAGGGGTATCCTCATCAAAGTCATAAGCACTGAATATTCCCGCCCACGTGCGGGGACCCCGGAAATATAAAAATTATATATGGAAATCACATATATACAGCTCTACATATATGCATATACATATATCATTTTTTTCTCATACCAATGCAGCTGTCAATAGGAGGCTAAACAATGTAATTACACACATAAAAAACTACCTTTGCCAATATATAAAAACACCAGAGGACAATTAGTACTTGAACTCTGTTTTTTAATGAGCAAAATACTCATAAAGAGTAAAAACTGCAAAATAAGTAGACATTGTTAGCCTACAGGCTGCATTGTAAACCAATAGCATAGAAAATGAAAACATTTTCAACAAAAACTGGCACCGTGCCTTTAAGGCAGCCATGACCCCTAGCTTCCCATCATGCCTCAGGGGTGACAGTTAGGTCAGTTGTTCTTTGCATAACCCTGAAAATCAGGGCACAAAGATATCTTTTAACACTTTAGAAAACTCTCATTTACCTGGGGAGGCGGGTGGGTTGCTTATGACTTTGATGAGGATACCCCTGGAAGAGAACTAGGATTACAGGTAAGTAACTTATCCTTCTCTTCCAGGGGATCCTCATCAATAGTCATAAGCACTGAATAGAATAGCAAGCCCATCAACCACCTGCAGGTAAATGAGAGTAAAGTGACCCAACACAAAGAAACATAACAGCCGAAATCAGCTGTTGAACAGATTCCTCAAGGAGGCCTGGCCTACTTGGGTGTCTGCTCTGGTGTCTGATTCCAGACAGTAGTGCCTCGTAAATGTATGGACGGACCTCCAAGTTGCCGCCTTACAGATTTCAGACATGGGCACATTTTGAAGAAAAGCAGTAGTAGCCGCTTTCCCTCTAGTAGAATGCGCTCTGGGAGTAAACTCCAGGAGCTTCTGCGCTAATTGATAAGCAAGCTTGATACATGAAACTATCCATCTGGAGATGGAGCGCTTTGAAGTTGCGAACCCAGATCTGATCGACCCATAGTTAACAAATAGTTGATCAGATTTTCTTATAGATTTGGACCGATCCAGATAGAATTTTAAAACCCTTTTGAGGTCCAGAGAATGCAAAGCCCTCTCAGCTGGAGTGGAGGGATTGGGAAAAAAGGTGGGTAGAGAGATGGTCTGATTCACATGAAAATCCGACACCACCTTTGGAAGGAAAGAAGGGTGCGTCCTCATCACAACCCTGTTAAGATGGAAGACTGTATAGGGTTCTTTGGAGCAGAGCGCCTGTATTTCACTCACTCTGCGAGCTGACGTGATCGCTACCAAGAAAGCCGCCTTCCAAGAAAGATGCTGTAAGGTTGCTTTGTGTATGGGTTCAAAAGGAGGACCCATCAATTTTGATAGCACCAGGTTAAGCTCCCAGGGTGGTGAAGGAGGCCGTACCGGAGGATAGACCTTCTTTAAACCCTGCAAAAATCCTTAACAGCCTGTAACTGGAAGAAGGAAGGTTGAGAAGCTGAACGCCTATATGCAGTTATAGCTGCTAAATGTACCTTAATGGAAGAAAAACTTCAAACCTGCTTTCGCCAGATAAAGTAGGTAAGGAAGGATGACCTCTTCCTGACCTTTGATTGGGTTACAATTGTTCTGCATACACCACATGTAAAACCGTTTCCACTTGCATGCATACGAATGCCTCGTGGACGGTCTTCTTGCTTCCTTCAAGATGGACATGCAGTCCTGCGGTAGTCCTAAGTGGCCATACTGGAGGACCTCAGGAGCCATGCCGCCAAGTTCAGTGAGGGAAGGTTGGGATGATGAATCCTCCCGTTCATCTTGGACAGCAGGTCCGGTCTGCACGGCAGCCTCTTGTGAGGACACTCTGATAGGTGCAGAAGGTCCGGGTACCACCATTGTCTCGGCCAGTCCGGGGCAATTAGTATCATCCTCGTGCACGAATGGGACAGCTTGGTCACCACCTTCGGGATCAGCGGAAGGGGTGGAAAGGCGTACACAAATGCCCCTGACCAGTCTATCAAAAGGGCATTCCCTTTCGATCCTGGTCGGTAGAACCGTGAGGCGAAGTCTCGGCATTTGGCATTTTCGTCGTCCGCGAAGAGGTCGATGGTGGGACGACCCCATGTCTGGAAGATGTCTTCGACGACCTCGTCGTTGAGCACCCAGTCTTCTCTGTCTTCGAAGTGACGGCTGAGTGCATCCGCTCTCACGTTCTGTTCTCCTGGCAGGTGGACTGCTGTGACTGCCAGATTCCGAGCCAAGAGCCAATGCCAGAGTGCTTGAGCTTCCAGGGAAAGTGTGCGTGAGCGAGTTCCCCCTGTTTGTTCAGGTAGTACATGGTGGTGGTGTTGTCCGTCTGTACTAACACTGAGGTTGCCTGAATCGAGGGAGGAAAGCTTTGAGGGCTAGGTGTACTGCTCTCAGCTCTAGCATGTTGATGTGATAGGATCGCTCCTTTGGAGACCACAGTCCTTGAGTCTGGAGAGAACCCATGTGGGCTCCCCAACCCTGCAGCGAGGCGTCCGTGATCAGTGTCTGAGCAGGCGGAGGTTGATGGAAAGGAACTCCGACTTGCAAATTTTGTTTTCTCATCCACCAAGGTATGGAAGCTCGAGCCGCGTTTGATGAACTTATTTTTTCGTCCCAACAAGCGGTCTGCTGGTCCCACTTGTCCTCCAGATCCTGCTGAAGAGGACGCATTCGTAGTCTGGCATTGGGAACCAGGAAGATGCAGGATGCCATCGACCCTAGCAGGGAGGCAATCCGACGCACAGGTAGTTTTCTGTTGCGCAGAACCAGCTGGCATTTCTGTATGAGGGAACACTGTCTCTCCTCCGAAGGAAACACTTTTCCTACCGTGGAGTCTAGCAGAGCTCCTAAAAATGTATTTTCTGTGTTGGCTGTGAAGTTGATTTGACGAAATTCACATGCAGGCCCAGTCGGTGACACAGCTCGAGACAGCTCAAGAAATGAATCCTCACACTGTCTGGGGAAGGACCTTTCAACAGCCAGTCGTCCAAGTACGGGTATACGAAGACGCCCCTGCGGCGCAGTGCGGCTGCCACCACCGCCATGCACTTCGTGAACACTCTGGGGGCTGACTTCAACCCGAAGGGTAGAACCTTGAACTGGTAATGAGCGGATCCCACTAGGAATCGCAGGTACTGTCTGTGATACTGATTGATCGGAACGTGAAAATATGCATCTTGCAGATCCAGCGAGCACATCCAATCCCCCTGCCTGAGATGTGGATATATTTGATGGAGAGCCAACATGCGAAACTTTTCCTTTTTTATGGATAGGTTGAGTGACCGCAAGTCCAGAATGGGTCTGTACTCTGTTTTTTGGCCTTTTTTCTTCACCAAAAAATATCTTGAGTAAACCCCTTTTCCTCTTTGAGATACTGGCACCCTCTCGATGGCTGACTTTCTGAGAAGGGTGGCAACCTCTTTCTGCAAGAGTTTTAACTGGTGACACGACGGAGGAACTGGAGGGATTGATGGTGGGCGATGTTGAAAACGTAGAGAGTACCCATTCTGCAACGTGGCTAGTACCCACCGATCCTTTGTGATAGCTCGCCACTCTTCGAGATGATCTGCGATACTTCCCCACTGGAGTGGTGAACGGCGACAGGGGAAGTGAGTGTTCATTGTTTCGACTGCGTCTTGGCGGAATTGTTGCCTTGTTGCTGGTTTCTTCCTCCTCTGGAGGAGCGTCTGCCCCGATACTGCGTTTTTTGCTGGCCTTGCTGATCCTGATTTTTCTGCCAATGAGGGGTTTGAACCCTCTGTTGGGAGGATCGTCTATTGTAAGGACGGAATCTCTTACGGAATTCCTTTCTTTTCTCCAGGCCCACCGCTTTAAGCGTGTCCAGTTCCGTTTTCATCCGTGTCATCTCTTCATCCGTGTGAGTCCCGAACAAAGAGGAACCAGAGAACGGAAGATTGAGGATGCGTGACTGCGCTTCTGGCCTGAGTGCTGTAAGACGTAGCCATGATGTTCTCCTTGCGCATACCCCATGAGCATAAGCATGTGCCGAAAGGGTAGCTCCATCCGCCGCAGCACTGATGACCTGGTTAGACACCTGACTGCCCTCTGTTAAGATTTCTTCAAAATCTTTACGGTCTTCCTGTGGCAACTTTTCAGTGAATCTCTGTAGTGAGTCCCACAGAGATCTGTCGTAGCGGCCCAGGAGTGCCGCTGCATTGGAGACCTTCAACATGGAAGCCGAAGTGCCACAAACCTTCCTTCCCCAGGAATCCTGCACCTTGCTCTCCTTGTCTGGTGGGACAGTAGAGGAGGATGCCACCGCATGAGTCTTCTTTGCCGCCGCAATTACGACTGAATCCGGAGGAGGGTCAGCCCTGAGGAAGAGCGGATCGTCCTCTGGTGAACGGTACTTTTTAAGATCCTCGCTGGGGCGGTCTTAACACTCGCTGGCGTGAGAAAGATATCCATCACTGGCTCTATGATGCCTGGTACCAAGGGAAGCAGAGGTTTAGCTGCTGCTCTTTGGTGTAGAGTCTCAAAATCACCGAGGACTTGCTTTGACGAGTTGGCATAGGGATACCCAGCTTTACAGCTCCTCTGCCAAGAATGTCCTGAAAAGTGTAGATGTCGTCCACCGGAGAGACCCTCGACGGTGGACTGTTCGTCAAAGTAGGCGAATAGTCTCTATGGGATGTATGAGTGGAAGAAGAGGACGGAGTAGGCGATCTGTGTGCTCTCCTCCTGCTTCTTGATCTAGACCTCCTCCTGTGTGAGTGCACCGGTGTGCGGCTGCGAGCTCTTGTTCTTGAAGGAGATCGCTGTTTATCCTGAGTTAAACGAGCCAACGGGGATCTGTTCTGATGGCTCGAGTAATCCCTGTCCGTAGCCCAGTGATGTAGAGGCCTGTGCCATCGTGGCGATAAATGGATGGAAGGCGATCTGTGGCTCTCTCTTTCCTTAGGAGACTGAGCAGGAGGTGTGAAGCTCAGCTCTTCATGCCTTGGAGAATCTTGGTGACCCCCTGACACTGGGCTGTTGGACGTCGAGATAACCACCTCCGGGGATCTGGACGAACCTGAAGGTGACGAAGACAGGCTCACTGGAGGTGAGGTGTTTCCAGAAGGGCGCTTTGACGTTGACCTGGAGCGTCTAAGCGTCGACTGCCCTCTCAACGGAGACGTATGTCTCGACGTATGTCTCGACGTTGACTTTCTTCTCTTAGAAAGTGGACTTCTCGGCGACGAACGTCTCTCCAACACTGGTGCAGTGTCCTGTTTTGACACTCCCTGCACCCTTTCAGGAGATTGCTGTGTCGACGTCGACCGGCGTTGGACTGCCGGCGACGGAGGTCTTGGTCTCGACGCCGAAAATCCACTCGGCGGAGTCATCCGCCTCGACGGCGTGGAATGATGGATCGTCTGCTTCGACGCCGAAGGAGGTGTCCTGTGTCTCGACGCCGAAGATCGTTGCTTTGATCCCGGCGGAGATCTGTGTCTCGACGTCGATCGCCGATGAGGAGGCGACGACGGAGAGATGCGTCTCGACGTCGATCGCCGCTGACGAGACGGGGAGATGTGCTTCGACGTCGATCGCCGTTGATGAGGCGACGACGGAGCGCTGTGCCTCGACGTCGATCGCACCTGCGACGACGGAGCGCTGTGCCTCGACGCCGATCGCGCCTGCGACGACGGAGCGCTGTGCCTCGACGCCGTACGCCCACCCGGCGCCGACGGAGACCTGTCTCTCGACGTTGAGCGCCGCCTGGTTGACGTCAACGGAGGACCTGTTACCTTCGTCGACGAAGATTTCGTAGTCGAATGATGATGCGCCGGCATCACCGAAGTCTTCAACGCCGATTTCTTCGTCGCCGATTTCTTCGACGTCGATACCGACGCCGACGGAGAACAGGTCGGGACTTTTCCTCTCGACGTCGACCGAGTTCTCCTCTTCTTCTGCCTCACAGGAGACCTACCTCTTTCAGAGAGGCCATAGAGACGGATCCTGTCCCTCTCCTTGATAGTCCTTCTTGATAACTTCTTACAATGCTGGCAGTTGTCAGAAGAGTGGGACTCAGGGAGGCAGAGAATACACACAGGATGTGTATCTGTTCTGGCCTTCTTCTTGCCACATGACGGGCAAGGATCGAATAAAGAAGGCATTTCCAAAAAATAAACCTTTTCTGAAACACAAAAAGGTGCTACTTGCACTCTAGGACCAAAAGACGTCGAGTGAAAGTAGAAAAAACTAGATCTTTATAGATATTTTTTGACAGAAAGTCAAAAAAGCAAGAGCTGAAAATCCAGGGTCCTGACTGAAGGAGCCGGAAAGAACAACTGACCTAACTGTCACCCCTGAGGCATGATGGGAAGCTAGGGGTCATGGCTGCCTTAAAGGCACGGTGCCAGTTTTTTGTTGAAAATGTTTTCATTTTCTATGCTATTGGTTTACAATGCAGCCTGTAGGCTAACAATGTCTACTTATTTTGCAGTTTTTACTCTTTATGAGTATTTTGCTCATTAAAAAACAGAGTTCAAGTACTAATTGTCCTCTGGTGTTTTTATATATTGGCAAAGGTAGTTTTTTATGTGTGTAATTACATTGTTTAGCCTCCTATTGACAGCTGCATTGGTATGAGAAAAAATGATATATGTATATGCATATATGTAGAGCTGTATATATGTGATTTCCATATATAATTTTTATATTTCCGGGGTCCCCGCACGTGGGCGGGAATATTCAGTGCTTATGACTTTGACCTGGAAGAGAAGCACAGGTTGCAAAAGATAAATGAAAGTTCATAAGTATTACTAAATGTAATCAGTCCGTACCTCCTGGTAGAATAATGAACTTAGCATCCTCACATGAGCCTCGATCAGAGTGGGCATAAACCTGTGAACATTAGACATACTCCCTTCACATCACCGTAGTCATGTAAACAGTAGGCCTAAACAGGTGCATGGGGCATTTCCGTAGGCGTAAAAGCACATTAGGCATTTTATCAGCATACATGAAACATGAGGCAGGCCAACATGGTGCAGGAAACACATTGTGCCCAAACATCAGTAGTGTGGGCATTAGGACAGAACATTAGACCCCCTTATTGGCATAAAGACCTTAACATGCAGCATCTCGTTAGCATAACAGCAGTATCAGCCTAAACCACATTAGGCATGTATAAAGGCCCTTCTCAGCATGTTGGCAGTGCGCCTTATGTGAATACACCTGGGCATGAAATCATTAGGCATAGAATGAAGACATTCGGCATGAATTGGGAGGCAGAAAACTCCTTGTGCCTGAAACCAGCAGTGTGGCCACATTATACATAACCTTAACAGTGCACCCTAGAAACACCACCAGGGGGGAAAGAACCCATTAGCATAAACCGCATTGGAACATTAGAAAAGAGCATTAGGCACCAACATGTGGGCATGGAGGCGACACCATTAGGGTGAAAGCATGAACAACACATTAGCAATTTGGGGGAAAACATTACCAGCATAAATGCATTAGCGTAGACCCCTTAGCGCAGGCATAGCCTTAGCATAAATCACCTGTACATAAATCATAAGAGGCGCTAGGCCTCACAAGCATAAGCCCCAGTCGTCCCAATCAGGCCAACTGCTCTCTCAGGGGCTCAGAAGCCCTATATCCGCAAAGTCAGGGCTAGCTGCAAGGGCAGCGAAAACAAAGGTGCGCAAAGCGCTAGGGCAGGAGGGTCCCTCACTCCTCTCTCTTTCCCTTCTGGGTAATCCAATGCCCCCAATGCGTGGCAGCTGCCCCCTGTCCTGCGGGGTAGCTGGGTAAACCCAACAAGCACTGGTGCCAACAATGCAGTGATGGGAGTCCCACTCCAGGCTCTAACAGGAATCTGCCCACAAGAACACTGGCACGGTGGAGACCCTCTTCTGGGACTCTAGAATTTCCCAAAATGCCTCTGTCGTGCAGCTGAGGGAGGAAACAAGTACTGGGCACGTTGAAGCCCCCCTCCTATAGGACTCTAAACACAACCAATGCCCTCCAAAGAATACTGGCACCGGGGGCGGGCACCGACAATGTGCCCCGACATACCCCCCAACCACAGGATGACTGAGCCCCACTCACCGGCAGTCTGAGGCCCCTCTGGATGTCTCTGCAGTCTCCGGGCACCGGCAATGTGCCCCGACAGGTCCCACTTCTGGGACCTCTCCTGGCTTCACCCTCAGCGGAGCCTTCTCCTCGTCAGCAGCGCAGAGGGGCAGGCACCGACAATGTGCCTCGGGCCCCCTCCGCCGCAGGACTCCTCCTTGGCAATTTACATATGCGCTCACGGCGTAGGCGGCAGGAAAGTTCTTGGGCTGAAATTAAGTTGTAGCGCCCACAAAGCGCTAGGTCCCACACCATAAAGTGGTGCGCTCCCCTTCACTGGCAATGAAATATAGCCCTCCCGAGGCGCTAGGGAGCAGGCAGGAAGGCACAGTCACTGGAAATATAGCGCTCTCGCAGCACAGCAGATGTCAGCTCCTCACCTCCTGGGCAATAAGATAAAGCGCTCTTCTTCTGCTGGGCACAGTTATAGCGCTCTCGCAGCAAGCAGAGCACAGTCAATGCAAATATGGCACTCCGGCAGCCCAGCCCAGCGCTGCAGGACCCACGCACCTTCTTCTCCTGGGCAGGGCTGGAGGCAGTGCTCTCCTGGTGCAGGAATAAGGTTGTAGCGCTAAGTCCCACAAAATAAAGTTGCAGCGCTCCTCTTCCCCTGTGGCACAGTTATAGCGCTTTAGCAGCACAGCGCTGCAGGCATCAGCTCCTCTCTTCTCCTGGGCAGACCACGTGCTCACAGGGTGCTAGGCAGCAGGCAGCTGGCAGTAAGATATAGTGCTCACCTGGTGCTGGGCTTAGGACGGCAGGAGAGCAGGCAGGCAATACTGGGCAAGATCAGCAGGCAGTGGGTACTCATCAGGACAGCAGCTCCTAGAAGCAGTCATCTCCCATAAAGTGGCACTCCTCCTGACACAGCAGTCTTCACTCCAGTAAAGGGCTCTCACTGGCCCTGTGGACAGCGGAGGGGTGCAGATGGGCACAGGGGCCAGCACACAGGTCCAATGTGGCGGTACCTCCTGGCAGAGTGTCCCCTCTCATTCAGGTCCACGCTCAGTCTGAGCACATGGAGGCACAGCCCCCTCACCCCACCTACCAGAAAGGGCTGGAAGCTTCTGGAAGGTTCCCTGGGAAACCGGTCCCAACTGGTTTAGGGGAGGTGTAGAGCACCCTGGGTGCCAGGCTTCCCTCCAAAAGCTGGGGGTGCTGGGAAACAGACAACTAGACCGCCAACTCACCTCAGACAGGCAGCACATGTGCAGACAGGAAGGGCGTCCATTTTAAAAGTAACATTTTACAAAGGTGGATTTCTACAATGGTGGAAATAAAGGTGCGTACACCATTGCACAGCATTTATTATTTTCAGACACACCATGTCAGTAAAAAGGCTAGGGGGAAAAGCGAAAAATTCAGGGAAAAAGGGACAAGTCCAACACTTCCCATGTGGATATGGTCATAATGTTTGTCGTCACTCCGAGGAGGAAGAGGAGCGCTGCAACTTTATTTTGTCCCAGTACTGTTGGATAGTGGGGCAATCCCAAAACATGTGTTTGAAATCCGCCTCAGGGGTCGGGTAACGGGGGCATGCAAAGTGTGTCGGGGTAAAAACGGTGGAGGCGGGGTGGTGTAAGGTATGCTCTGTGGAGAATATTGAATTGGATGTTCTTGAAACGCAGTGTTCCTGGAGACATTTTTGGATATTCTAGTACTGTCTCCCATTCTTTATCATTAAATACCCGACCTACTTTATTTTCCCATGTCTGTCGCAACGAGTGTAGAGGATTGAGGATCAGTTCCCGGACAGCTTTGTAGAGCCAAGTAACTAAGTGTCTACCCGCTCCCATATGCAGAATTGTATGTAGCACCAGATGTGTCGGAGGTTCCCCCTCATTTAGATCCCAGCAGTGACGGCTGCTGTTTAAGAGTTGCCTGTGTAGCAGGAATTGGCCCGGCGGGAGGTTGTAGTTTTCAACTATTTGGGCATAAGTCCGTAGCTGTCCATCTTCGAACAGGGATTCTATCTCTGTTATTGAGTGCTCGGTCCAAACCTGAAGGGCTCGGGTGGTGTAGTATTTATCCTTTCGGGGGAACCCTACTAGTGGGAGTATAGGGGCTTCTCTCTGGACATACGATGGATTTTCAGCATGCACGCGTGGGCTATGGACACCTGTAGGGGGTAGGTGTGCAGTGGCTTGGTACCTGGCATGAGCATTCTCCAGATTGGATGGTGCTCCCAGCCCTCCCTGATTCGTGGGCAAGTACAGTGTGGTTAAGGCTACCCTATGTCGACCTCCTCCCCATATCAATGCGGTGAGCAGTGTATCCAGCTCCCGAAAGAAAGGGCGCGGCGGTATCACTGGGAGATTGGTGAAGTGGTACAGTAGTCTGGGGACCATGATCATTTTAGCAAGGGCTACTCGTCCAATGTGGGCTAGGGGCAATGTTTTCCAGAAGCCCACCGCCGTTCGTATCCCCCCTAGCGCCTCGTCTGCATACAATGATACACAGCTCTCCCGACGTAAACGTATCGCCAGGGGCTCTACTGCCAGGGCAAATAGGAGGGGGGACAAGGGGCACCCCTGTCTTGTTCCTCGTTCTATCAGGAATGGGGCAGAAATGTATTTACCTATTCTCACCCGCGAAGTTAGGCCTTTATAGAGATGTCACGTATATACGCCATCAGGGTAGAACCTATGTTTATTCTATGGAGGACAGCAAATAGGTATGGCCACATCAGAGTATCAAAGGCCTTTTCAAGGTCTAGAATCAGACATGCCGCATTGGGGAACTGCGCACTCGCCCTGTCTTGGATATGGAACAACCTGCGTAGATTCTGCGAGGTGTTACGCCCCGGGACAAACCCACATTGGTCTGGGTGGATCAGTGGTGAGAGCATTTGGGTATAACGGTCCGCTAGTATTTTACCCAGTATTTTACAGTCTGCATTTTAGTAGTGTTATTGGTCTGTATGAGGCAGGGAGCGTTGGGTCTCTGTGTGGTTTTGGGAGCCTGGGAGCTCGCCTCTTTCCAGCGCGTCTTCGTACATGGCTACAACGCGGGGATCAGTTGGGCTGAAAAGGTGCTATAATATTCTAGAGGGAAGCCGTCCATTCCCGGTGCTTTGTTGCGCGCCAATGCTCTGATTGCTCGCTTCTAAGGCTTTTTTGTCTGTGGATGGGATGCGGGGTATGAGCAATGGTCGGAGGAACTGGGTTATCGCGTGGTGTTCTCCCTGCGCTGGGGCCTGATAGACACCCGAGTAATAGTTGTGAAAGATGTGCAAGATATCTATCTGCGAGTGTCGAGGGGTCCCGGTCGTGTCTATTATTTCCGTGATCGGTTTCATATCTGTGTCTTGCTAGGAGCATCCTGGCTCTATTGCCTTCTCTATGCACCTTGGTAGCATATGCCCTAAAATTGTATTTGCGTAGATCCCTCATTGCCTCTGCGTGGGACGTCTTGGCTGCTGCCACTTGGTCTGGGGTGGCTTCACCCATATCAGTTTTTTTTGTTAAAGCCGCTAGTGCTACCTCCACGCATTGCAGTGATCTTTCGAGTGTTCTACGTACCCCTACCATTTGTTGTATGCAATGCCCTCTGGCGGCAACTTTGAATGCGTCCCATTCTATCAGTCTGGACGTCGCCGTGCCGGTGTTTAGTGTGAAATCCCCGTGTTCGTGGCAAAACACCTGGTCTGTGAGGCAGTCTCATGGTAGTTTCCAGGTGGGTACGGGGGGTGGGGTGGCTTCCACCTGAGGGTCATTATGTGTGCATCATGATCCGATAGTACTCTACAGAATAGTCTGTGTGTTGAACTCTCTGGAGTATTGTTGTGGAGCAGAGAAATCTATCAAGTCGCACTTGCAGATTATGTGAGATGGACTGGAAGGAATATAGTTAAGTGTCTGGATTCCGCTCCCGCCATGCGTCCGCCAATGCCCAGTGCTCTACCCAAGTTCGATATTGGTCCGTCTGCTTGTGCACAGGTGACTGCGCTGACAGGGGGTGGGATCTATCAAGATGGAGGTCCAAGGCGCAGTTGTAATCGCCCCCTAAGAGCCATGGGACCGATGTGTATTGGGTTAACACCCCCGTAAGATGACTCCAGAATTTATCTTGTTCTACATTAGGAGCGTATATGCTCCCTAACAGTATTGACTGACCCTCTAACAATCCTTCTAGTAGGGTGTATCGTCCTTCTTTATCTACGATACGCGTCTGCTCCCTGAAGGGGATCCCAGGCCAAATCCAGATCAGGGCACCCCTAGCGAAGGCCAAGTATGTTGTGGCACATATAATACCCTGCCATTTCTTACGCAGGTGATCCACCTCAACAGCTGTCAAGTGTGTCTCCTGTAGGAGAGCTATCTGTGCCTGCTGTCTCTTTATATATGCGTAGATGGCGTATCGCTTGTTCGCTGTGTGCATGCCCCTGACATTTAATGTAATGATCTTTATATCCGTGTTAGGGATCTTGGTGGCCATGTCGTCTGGCGTCTAAAAGAAGGCTGCCTGCGCGTGATGCCTAGCTGGACCCCTGGGTCTCCCCCACCCCCACTATGCCAACCAACAGCGTACATTTCACATTTCCGCTTGTTTGCTCCGCTAAGGGTAATTGGGGAACTTGAAGTAGGGGAAAGATATAACTAGACAACGGGAAATATTCCCAACTTAGAGGACCTATCGCTCGGGGAGATACGTCCAAACTGCACATCATGTACTGTCTTTAGTTCGTTGTTTGAGGGAAGTGGCCGTACGTCTCCGCCAGCCGCTGTCGCTACAGCTGCCCGCTATTAGACGGTAGACTAGGGATGCCTAAAGGATTCCCCTCACCACCTCCCACACGCGGCCTTCCAGTCCCTCATACAGTCTAGTAATGTTCGGGATACCTTACCGCGGTGTCCCGTTTATCCATGGCAGTGTCCTCTTTCTGGATACTGAGGTCTCAAAGGATACATCACCCTGTGGTCGCCTCACAGCGGAGTGATAGTCATATCATCGCGTCCGCCGTTTGATGAGTCACTATCGGAGGTGGGACTGAGCCATCACAGGAAGTATTCGCATCTCTAACTTCCTCCTCTGAGGTGAAGAGATGTGGGCCCTTAACTCTGTCTGAGCTTTCTCCTGTCGATCTCACCACCACGGCCGCTTGCAGTGCTTTCCTGCGCTCCGCTATGATTTGCTCAAGGTCGGGGGAGTGTTTTGCAGAGGAATCGGAGCGTGGGCCAAGTTGTGTAAGGGTGACTCTTTTGTGTTGCAGCCGTTGACGTCCAGAGGCCCGATGACTTTGTGTGTACCCACGACCGTCAAGGCCCGCCAGTCGTTGCTTCACCCAGTCACTTGCATCCGCAAGATCCGTAAAGAAGTGTGCGGTTCCGTCATGTATAATTTTGAGGCGGGCAGGAAATAAGAGCATATGGTATGTTCTTTTGGCACAGGGTACGTTTAACTGCCAGGAAAGTGGCCCTTTGTTGCTGGACGATACGAAAGGGGATGATTAACGGAACGTTTGAGCCAATCAAACACTCACCCCCAGTCAACTGATCTGGGTTTAATCCATCATCATTCTTTAGCTCACTCCACCACCCCAGTTCAGACATGGCCATATGCAAATCAGTCTGACCCTGTGCCTCATGGGAACAGTCCAGCCCGAACTGCCAAGCCATGTCTTCCCTGGACCGGAAACAAGCATCCTAGGACCGGTTTCTGGCATTCCAGCCGTCATCAGCCAGGCTTGCTTGAATCCAGTGGCAAAGAGAGCAAGGGACCCACGTCTGGGCATACCCCCGCCAACTTAGGGCGAACAAAGCGATACTGAAAGGGGATGATGGACGGAACGTTTGAGCCAATCAAACACTCACCCCCAGTCAACTGATCTGGGTTTAATCCATCATCATTCTTTAGCTCACTCCACCACCCCAGTTCAGACATGGCCATATGCAAATCAGTCTGACCCTGTGCCTCATGGGAACAGTCCAGCCCGAACTGCCAAGCCATGTCTCCCTGGACCGGAAACAAGCATCCTAGGACTGGTTTCTGGCATTCCAGCCGTCATCAGCCAGGCTTGCTTGAATCCAGTGGCAAAGTGAGCAAGGGACCCACGTCTGGGCATACCCCGCCAACTTAGGGCGAACAAAGCGATACTGAAAGGGGATGATGGACGGAACGTTTGAGCCAATCAAACACTCACCCCCAGTCAACTGATCTGGGTTTAATCCATCATCATTCTTTAGCTCACTCCACCACCCCAGTTCAGACATGGCCTTATGCAAATCAGTCTGACCCTGTGCCTCATGGGAACAGTCCAGCCCGAACTGCCAAGCCATGTCTTCCCTGGACCGGAAACAAGCATCCTAGGACCGGTTTCTGGCATTCCAGCCGTCATCAGCCAGGCTTGCTTGAATCCAGTGTCAAAGTGAGCAAGGGACCCACGTCTGGGCATACCCCCGCCAACTTAGGGCGAACAAAGCGATACGAAAGGGGATGATGGACGGAACGTTTGAGCCAATCAAACACTCACCCCCAGTCAACTGATCTGGGTTTAATCCATCATCATTCTTTAGCTCACTCCATCCTAGGACCGGTTTCTGGCATGCCCAGACGTGGGTCCCTTGCTCACTTTGCCACTGGATTCAAGCAAGCCTTGGTCACTCTTGAATGTTCGATTGCCGCTAGGACTTTATCAAATTTGTCAGACATGGACGCTGTGTGGGAGGGCTCCCCTTCCGGCTGGGTGGCCTTGGGATCTGGGGAGGTCGGCCTCGTGTTCACCGGTGCCTGCGACGCTCCTGTTATGCGTTGACGCCCCATGTCGTCCTTGTACCTCGTTGCCGTTTGCAGGACGGTCTCTGAGCTGAGCCCAGGCGACGCGTGGCTGGGTGGCGGTGGACTCCTATATGCCCCCTTCCGAGGTTTGTTGGCGTAGGATACCTACTTTTTGGTATTTGCCGCCCCACAGGTACTTTGGGCAGATTTTGTGCCACTGGCGGTATAGGGTCCACAGCTGCAGTGAATTCACTGAGGAAGGGAGGGGGGAAGTTGTATAATGCTGTGTATCCCTTTCGGTATAACTGGGTGAGGTCCCACAGCCCCTGAGGTTGTTGCAGCCCCTCCGTGTCGTTCCGCTATAGTCCCTCGCCACTTCTTGCTACTGATCGTATCAGTGCGGGCCCCGGGTGTCACCCTAGCCGCTGCTGTCTGTTAGGCCTGCTCAATTGAAGAGTGCACGCTCCGGCCCATCTGCTGCGCGCCTCGCGGCCTGGCCTGCAGGGAGGGGAGGGGATTGACAAGTCCACCAGAGGCGCTCCTCCTGCTTCAGTGAGGGACCAACCTCATTCCGCTGCGGGGAGCCGAGGCAGTGGCGTGTCACTGCTCTGGGCCAGAAAGCGAGCGGTGTGGGGTCCCACCCCTGCCTGGATCAACCGCGGGCCGCAGCGGTGCACCGGGAGAGCTGGTGGAGGCAGAAGGCGGCCTCCGGGAGAACTCTCTCCGACCCGGAACGGTACGCCCAGAATGTGAGTTACTGCCGGCTTCCCCACGATGTGGAAGATGGGCCAGGCCCAGGCTGGGTACTGTAGTGGGTCAATGAGGCCTGCCACGACCAGGAGGCTCTCTGCATTTCCCGACCTCCCGCCGCGCGCCTAGAGTCCCAGCGCCGTGCGGGGGGAGGCCACAGTATTTTGATGTGATGTGGCGTAGGGTGAAGCGATGTCAGACCGAGCCGCACTTTGCACCGGGGGTAGGCAAGGGACACCCCCAGGCCAAGCCCACTACGCGGCGGCTGTTCCGTGTGAGGCCTGCAAGTGGTTACGGCTATCTCCCGGGGCCACCCCGTCAGCAAGCTGCGCTCTCACCTGCCATGTTAGGAGCTTCGGGGGCACCCGGGGGGGTTTTGTCGCTGTGGTGGCAGTGGATGGGAATCCTCCCGACTGGCCTCCCGAGCCCTCTATTTCCGTGGAGGGCCGTCCGTACCGGGTAGGCGCTGCCATGTTGGCCTCGTTGCTGGGTAGCTGTCGAAGTCTCTTGTGGCGCGGGGACCCCCGACCCGCGATCTGGACTTCAAAGTGAACACAAGGGAGTGTCTCCGGTGCTGGTTTCAGCGGGTCTTGGGGTGATTATGGCATTGATTACTGCTGATTGCGCAGGCCGCTGAGCGGAACACTAGGAAAGTACGTCCGCCATCTTCTCCAACTGCACCATGATGTGTGCCAAAGGGACATCTATTGGTCACTTGGTGTAAGTGCACCATGCTGTGTCATAGGGACATCTAGTGGTCACCTGGTTTAACTGCGCCATGGTATGTGCCACAGTGACATCTATTTGTCACCTGGTGTAAGTGCACTATGCTATGTGCCATAGGGACATCTATTGGTCAACTGGTATAAGTGCACCATGCTATGTGCCTCAGGCACATCTGTTGGTCACCTGGTGTATGTGCACCATGCTATGTGCCTCAGGCACATCTATTGGTCACCTGGTGTATGTGCACCATGCTATGGGTCACAGGGAAATCTGTTGGTCACTTGGTGTAACTGTACCTTAATCTGTGCCACAGGGACATCTATTGGTCACCTGGTGTAACTGTACCTTAATCTGTGCCACAGGGACATCTATTGGTCACCTGGTGTAAGTGCACTATGCTATGTGCCACAGGGACATCTATTAGTCCTCTTCAAATCTTTATTTCGGTTTAGTTTAAACCATAAAAGATATACAATAGCAGGTCACACACCATAATGATAAAAAAGAACATACGAAAGAATTATGCCTTTCAAAGTACCGCTTTAGACCATTTACTTAAAAAAGTTCACTATTTAAATACAAAAATTCTAAAAACAAAAAAGAAAAGAAAACCGATCGTCTATTTGACAGTTTAAAATATAATAAATATAATAAAAATGCTAGGCATAATTGAATTTATAAAAGGCATTTGAGGAGTACATAAATCAAATAACATTGCAAATAACCAAGGACTGTCTATACATCCTTTAAGTACAGCTTCCTGGTAGGAGTCTAATCAAAAAGTGCAAATGCTTTGAGTGCAACAAATATACCTAACCAGACATTCCTCTTAGTCTCTCATTTATAAAGTGCAAGTTAAGGCTAATTGGCGGCATAATTTCAAATACACGTGTGCGTAAGGTCAATAAAATTTCAAGCCTTCCTTTGCTCTTATTATACCCACATCAAACAGGTATCTACTGACACTGAAAACAATTTTTTGAGAAGTGTCAGTTTTCAATATTCTTTCTGCCTCAAGACAGGACCTAATGCCCATATTTCGGCAAATGGGTTTGATCCATTTCTTCCTAGGTTTAGCATAAGCAGGGCAAAAGAATAATGTGTAGGTCATTTTCTCGAGTGTCAGATTGGCATAATACATAGCACTCAATATTGTTCCCCCTTGTTTACGGACCCATTTCGATGTGTTCAAGTTGGTTTGCAGAACACCATATCGAAATTTCATGTATAGTGATTTTGCTAACTGTGGCTGCACTTCATCCAAAAATGGCTCAAAACTCGAAGTTGGCTTCATAAGAAGAAACTGAGTTGTTAGTGTACCGATAGCAGAGTTATGGCACACACTAATTTGGATGTAAGCCCAAAAGGTGGATTTTAATATTTTCCCAAAAGTGTTTCAACCCTAATTTACAAAACCAACAGTAAACATGCTTAAGCCACTGAAGACTCATACTTTGATCAAACCTTAGAATTTCTTCTAGGCCATCTTTATAGTCAGACCCCCCAGGATATTGCGGCATGGATTCGCAAATTTAGCGGCACAAATATGGAAATTTAGCGGCATTTTTGCGGCACTTTATTTTACTCATAATTATCCATTTTCAGCTTTAAAACAATGGAAACTGTTTTAGCAGAGTATTCCACTTTGAAATAGGCAACCTGGGATATGGAACAGAGGAAGCAGCCCTGTTGGTGAATCTGGTGCAGTCACTATTACACAGTAGGTAATGGCATATATATGAGTTTTATATAGCGCTAGCTAGACCCAAAGGTATCAGAGAGCTTCACAACAGTAAATGTTCACATCAAAGATATTGTATCATATAAAATCAGTGGTTGAGCAGGAGGGAGGAAGAATATTAAGGAAGGTCAACTCGACGGCCTGAATGATAGACGACCTGCTAGTTGAGATGCCAGTTTAGGAGGACGTCCTTCAGTTGAGTAGGATGGTTAACTTCAGTTATATTTAACGTAATGCCTCCAATCTCTCCTCTTCAATCCTCCAGCAACTGCCAACTCTCTCTGCCTCATGACAACATTCTAAATGAGCTTCAGTGTTCCCTCAACCTTCTAGAGGACAATAACGGGCGGATGGGGGAAACCACAGGACAGGGAATGGGAGAGTCCATTATATGTTTTCTTTAACCTCTGGGCTGGACAAGTGTTCTGGCCATCACCATCCCACTCTGACCTACTTACTCCAGGTTGCCTTTACCCTCTGTCCATTTCAACATGAATTGCAGACAGGAAGTGCTATACAACGTCTGTGGTTATTTGAACCTTCCACGTGGTCCTAGCTTCTGTTCCCTTTACCACAGTTGGGTCAGGCCCCTGCAGGTTTACACAAAACTGATAAAATAAGCACACTTGAGTTGGTCAATCATATCATAGGCTACAGAGTTTTGAAACTTAAATGATAGAGTGCTACATAAACAATTGACTCCCTGCGCTAGTGAGCGAGATTAATCTGAGAAAATAAAAACATTTGTCTTCAGAAGCACATTTACTGGTAGCATGTTCCAGTAGATTACATACACACAAAGCTTTAATTGCCTAATTACGTTTCCAGTTTGTATACATTCCAACACCCCTGCTCTCTACTGTATGCGAGTTTTCATTCATGTTTTTTTCCAGATCGTTTTTACATCGCTTCCTTCGTGTATGCTTAATAGTGTGAGACTACATCCCAGGTTTTCCTCGGTACGGTCTCTGGACCCAGCCAGTGCAATGTTTAACGTAATTCTCTGTCGCTCTCTCAGCCTCTCGCTGTGTCTGCCGCCAGGAATTCTCGTCCTATTGCCGAAAGCTCCTGCCGGTTCGGTACAGCCGCATGTGAAGCAAAAGTGCCCCCTGTGCACAATCTCCCCACACATCCACAATGCATCCCCACGGGCTAATAGTGACCGTTCACAACCTCAGGCGGAGCCAGCTTGCCACAGCAGTCAATGCCTGTGAATCAAGGCTCGCAGCGCATCACAGAGCACGGATCAGCATATTTCACAAATCATTGCACCAATAGCACTTATGTAAAAATCGTGGCATTTTTACAAAAGTGCCGATTTCGCGGGCACTTTTGTAAAAATCGCTGCATTTTTGAAAAAGTGCCGATTTCACGGCAAATCGCGAAATCCTGGAGGGTCTGTATAGTGGGCAAGTTCTGTTGTAGATCACAGTCGTACCCAAAACAATAATCGTCTTAGTATGGCTTGATGATCTATACTTTTAATGTTAAGGTCCATAACAATAGGGATTAGAGGTGTGCACACTGGGAGGCGTAATAGCTTCCTGAAAAAATTATTTGCTCCTACCCCGAAGGTATTCTTACATGAGGGCCCCCATAGTTCCGCCCCATAAAGGGATGCCGATTGTGCCCTGTACTTGTATACCTCAAGGGCAGGTGATACCGCCTTAGAGGTACTACTCTCATGCTTCTTTACTATCGGCAGGGAATTTTGGAGCAAGACAGTCTTGCTTTTCTCCAATTGCGGTTTCCAGTTCATTTTGGTGTCCAAGGTTATACCGAAATAATTAAAAAACAGAAGTTAGAATATGTGCAGAATTTTAACAGTTAAATTCTTTTTAAAAGATTTATGTGGATTAACTGCCATATATTTTGTTTTGCTAGAATTTATTTCTAGGCCCTTGTATCACAGTATACACTGAAAGAGTCTATTAAACATTGTAGACCTTTTGGAGTTTGAGATATTAAAATAGTGTCATCTGCGATTAAGAGGGCTGGTACTGGCACCCCCCCCCTAGCTTGGGTGAATCATGTGCACAACCCAATAAATGCTCTGGGATATCGTTTACTTACAATGAAAATAGGGTGGGCGCCAACACACACTCTTGCTTTACGCCCCTTTTACTGGGATTGCTTCAGTAAGTTCGCCCCTCGGACCCCATCTAACTTTTGCATAGTTATCCTCACATGCAAGGAGTTCTCCTGGTACCCCTTGATCTTTTAGGGATTTCCAAAGTCGGTTTCTAGGGATGAGGTCGAATGCGGCCTTCAGGTCGACAAAGGCAATATACAGATGGCCTTTCTTTAAAATTGTATATTTCCAGCTCATGCAGAGAAATCTAAAGACCTGATCAATTGTGCTGGTTCTGGCTCTAAATCCAGCCTGATATTTTGAAAGAATACAGTTCTTCTCAATCCAGTCATTTAGTTTTGTTAAAATGTGTCTAGCATAATTTTTTTGTAAAATATCTATTAAACAAATAGGTCGGTAATTTGAAGGGTCTTGGCGGTTACCTTTTTTAAAAATAGTAGTAATTTCGGCCCATTTCCATGATTCCGGGATTGGTGCACCCGCAGCTACTGAGTCACAAAGAAAATTAATGTAAGGGCCCCAAACAGTATTGTCATGCCTCAGTAGGTCTCCTGGTATCTTATCTGGGCCTGGTGCTTTCCCCGGTTTTACTGCATCAATTGCTGCCAGAGTATCTTCCAAACTAAAATGCAGGGGGGCTATACTGGGGATGATTACATAATCTTGCAGATTGTATGTTGTTTCAATTGTAGATATTGAATAATAATGATTGACCCAGGTGTTAGCGTCTAAAAAGAGGTCCTTACTGCATCTTCCCATTTTATTACCTTTAGCTATCAATCACCAGAAACCAGCATGATCTTTAATTTTAGCTGCACTAATCAATTCTCTTCCAGGTATTATCATCCCAATTTTTCTTAGTTTGTGCGAGTAGTCTTTTATACTTAATCCTTTTCTCCCTTAGGGCCACGACATTATTGATTTTTGTTGCCAATACAAGTTCTTTTTTTGCCTCGCAGCACTCCTTGTTGTACCAGGGATTAGCTAAATTGCTTGTATCAGTTTTCCCCCCTTTGCGTTCTTTAGGGATCCTACTCAAAATAGGTTTCAATGCATCTACCAATGCATAATGTATAGTCAGTATTGGGAACTCTGCAGCAGACAGATCAGTGAACGGAGGAATGACGTCTGCAAAGGTGTCATAATTTCTGCGTCATAACCTCGTTATTTCCCCCTATGGATGGCCATTTTAAGGCTCTACGGTTATTACTTACTAAGGGTTCAATGAGATAAAATTAGCGTCTCCATTGCTCCAAGAAGTCGGTTGAAAAGGGTGAGCTGCTAATGTCAAATGTAGGGGTAATGGTCACTATCAGTTCTGGCATCAACTACCAAGTCATGTACATTTGGCCAAAAGCAAATGGATGTTAATATATAATCAACTACTCTTACAATTGCCCCTGTTGAATGTAGCAACATTCGGGCTATCAGAAGGTAATCGACCATTGCAAGCTCTGAGTCCATACGATGACACCAGTCTTGTAAGTTGCGCAACTTCAACTGAGCAGGGTACTGCTGGACTACTTTCCAAAGAGGGGATATTATTTGCCATATCTTCCTCATCAAAAATGTTTTCAAGTCCCACAACTGGTTCAAATTTACGATTAAAATCACCCCCCATGATTACCATTGCCCTCGGGTCAATTGAACCTAAAAACTGATCTAGCTGGTATATCACCAAGGATTCCATGCTGGATGGACTAGGTCTACAATAGATATTTATTAAGTATATTTCAGTTTTGTCCCGTGTACAAATCTTCACCCCAACTATGTCCTGTGATAGAAAGTCCAACTGGGTTATGTCAATACATAGAGTGATTTTTACCCATATAACAAGGCCACCCGAGGGCCTACCTCTAACCGAGGGGGTAGCATTGAACCCGACCTTGTGGGGAGTTTCTAAAGCCCAAGTTTCTTGTAAGAGACATATATCGATTTGTTCAATGTACTCCTGGCATTCTGCATCCCTTAAATTCCTTTTCAGCCCTGCTATATTCCATGATGTTAGTCGTATTTCTACTTGCCATTTTTCCTTTGTTCCCTGATTAAGTGCCATTTCCGTCTCAGTCCGAGTTCCCTGAGCTTCATAGTGTTCATTAACAGAGTCGGAGGGACACATTACATTATTGTTTAATGACGGATATAACTCAATTGCGACCACATGGTCGCAGGGCACGGGCACTAGTGGTGCAGCTAAGGCCTCTTGGAGCATGGTTGTGTCCTGTTCATGTATTAAACCTATCCAATCCGGGTCACCAATCCCCGGCTGGAGACCCGCTACATTCCAGCTCGAAGTACTTAAATCTATGCCAGCCTTGGTCTTGGTTACAGCTAGCTGATCGTCTAGCATATCAATAGAAGGAGGGGATACAGGAGCCTGAAAATTATCAAAGGAGTGTGATTCATGTTCTAATAAAAGTGGTTGTCAGTCCTGGGCGTCTAAGTCTGATAAGGCCTGAAACCTGTTGGACACCTTTGAGTAAGGGCAGGATTATTTACAATAAACCTAGATGGTGGTTTATAAAAATAACCCAGGGGAAGAGCACAGATGCTGGAGCTTTGGGTAAATGTTTGCTCACAGAATCTTAATAGGCATCGGGCATGGGGCCTGCGAAAATTGATCACTATGCAGTCGTCATCAATGCTCTTGGGGGATTGACCAATCCACCCAACTCTGTGGACCATAAGGATCTCTTTCATATCAGATGGGTGGAATCTTTTGTGTTTTGTCAACCAATCCACAGTCTTATTACATAGGTCAACCCAGGACTCCTTCTGATCCCCTTTAAGGGTAGGGACACTAGCCAAAATTAATACGTAGGGGAACGTGGCTGGAGGTAGGCTCAAAACATCAGTATTGGGTTGTAGTGTAGTTCCTATTTCCCTAATAGGTTCTGCGCATTGGAATAATATACCCTATAGGTTTGACATAGGACTGAGGTCAGTATGTCCCTATCGAGTATATTAAACTTAATTACTTTGTGCCAGCTAACTCAGAGGCCACTAGAAACTCCTTGAAAACAAGAAGGGAGTAGTTTCTGGCAACCGCATAAACATGACAACTTTGTTTCCCTTTAGAATCGGAACACTCAGAATCGTGGAAACAATAGATAACAGTTTCACTCAGCTAATCGTGCATGCTTAGTTTCTTCAGAGTTACACAGAAAGAATAGACGGGCTTTTCAATAAAAGGATTTATTGAACAGTCTTGTTTCTCGTGTAAGAGATATGAGCTGTATGCGAGCTGTATGCGAGATATAATGTACAGCGTAAGCAGTAGAAAGAAATAATACTGCGCTTAGCATTGTCTTTTAGCTATGACACATATATATGATACATAAATAACATAAGCTAAAAATGCGAGTACTCATAAAATGCTTCTCTAACTAGTTCTACCCCAGTGTACCTAACCTAAGTATAGTGCAGGGTAAGAAGTAGGTGGAGTAATCTCTAGTATGGTATGCTATAGTCTAGTATGCCAAGAGTCCCTCTAGGTTCTAGTCAGCTCCATACCTTGAGAATGAGAGAGGTGGGAATCTCCTTCCGGGTTTCTCGAACTCTAACACCCCGCGAAGGGAGTCCGAACACTGGGAGCTGGATTCTCTGCGAGCAGGGATGACAGCGTCTCTGGTCAGTGCATCAGGATACGGGCTCCTCTGAAGTCGAGGTCTCCTCCGACTTGTTTAGGGAAGGGAAGGTATATGTATACCTGGTAGGTGCCTTGGAATGTTAGCATGACGTTAAGTCGGACAGAGGAAGATGTCAGGAATGAACCCTGAAGGTATAGTGGTTCATGCATAATAAATGAGTTCTTGGAGAAATCAATACTCCTGTGCTAGGGGAACTCCTAAGGGTTTAAGGGTCTTGTTTCTAAGAACTCGTTGTGACGTTGGGGTGGACGGATGTCGGTGACAATGCCTGTATTTGGAGCGCATGGCTAATGCCTAAATAAGGACTAGAATCTTATGCCTATATAAGGGCAATGCGAATTGTGCCTATATAAGGACATGTTTCAGGAAAACCTATATACGGACACCTAAAGCGGAATATAACACCTTGAGCCGTCTATGTGCTCCTATTTGGGTCACTTGATGTGGAGCCCGAAAGTGGCCGTTCCATACTATGTGAACCCAAGCGCTTTATATTAAGATCCCGGGACATTTCCTGTGTATTTCCCTCCCCGATGCTAGGTTTCAGCGTAGGGTGTTCTTTTACTTTACGGCTTATACTACAGGAATTAACAATTAAATTAGCATCTACTGATGTTGACGGACCCTCCCCCTCAATGACACCAGAGTGTGAAATTACATTACTGCCACTTAAATTGTCCATAACAATGTCCACAAGTTCTAACTTTTCCCAAAGAAAAGTAAAGTTCTTATCAATTAGTTCTTTGATGTGGGCTAGTACAGTTCCCAAAGCAGTCTCCACAGCGGTGGCAAGGGCAGCGTCCTCAATGCTATCGTGTCTTGGTAGAGGAAAAGGAAGAACCACGTCAGTCTGTGTGCGCTAACAGAGTTGGTTGATGGTACTACGAGATCAATTACATGCTCAACGGATTGAGATCCCTTTATGCTCTTGGATTTTTTGAGCGCCAACACCCCACTTTTCTTTTACTGGTGGCTCTCACCTTGTTCTCATCTAATGGTTTGGAGACCCGTGTTCTAGTAGCTATACTTGACACATTTGGGACAGCTATAGGAGGTGTATCCGAAGTTGGCAAGGGGGAGGTCGGGGGCACATTTTGGGGCATAGTTGACAGGCACGTTTGTGGGAAGTCCCCGAGTTGGAGACACCTAATGATGAGCGTCTGTAGTATTGAAGAATCTAAAGAAAGTCGCCGCTCTGTCATTTCGATCTCAAGTCAACAACGATTCTGCCCTGACAATAAATGCATCTAAGGTGCCCGCTACTCCTTTACGCTTGCTCATGTTGGAACTGCGAGTCTTGAGCAATTCAGTAGCTTCCACACAATACTACGGTGTCACACAAGTACTAATATCAAGGATGAGTGTTTACAACAGTACCTGTAGCCTGGATGATGCAGTCGAGAACCAATAACCGAATATCAGGGGGGGGCCCCAGCTCAGCCTCTTCCGGGCTCTGATGGGCCCGCCCTTTGCCCGGGCGCGTCCCGCGCTGCAGGTGCCGCGCTGAGTTTTTAAAGCGCCTCCGGTACGGGAAGAGCATCAGCGCCTCCTGGCGCGTGTTGCAGCCTGGATGTTGGAGTCACCCTGGGCTGGCATCTATTAGTCAACTGGTGCAACTGCACCATGCCGATAGCCACAGAGACATCTATTGGTCACCTGGTGTAAGTGCCCCGTACTGTGGGGTATAGGGACATCATTTGGTCACCTGGATCTAAGTAGAGCATGCTATGTGCAATAGGGACATCTATTGGTCACCTGGTGTAACTGCACTATGCTTTGTGTCATAGGGACATCTATTGGTCACTTGGTGTAACTGCGACATGCTATATGCCACAGGGGCTAATATTGGTCAGATGGTGTAACTGCACCATGTTATGTGCTACAGGGTCATCTATTGGTCACCTGATTGTAACTTCACCATGCTATGTACCACATGGATGTCTATTGGTCACCTTGGGTAACTGCACCATGCTATGTGCCACACAGACAGCTGTTGGTCAACTGGTGTAACTCCACGATGCTATGTGCTCAGAGACATCTATTTGTCAACTGGTATAAGTGCACTATGCTATGTGCCACAGGTACATCTATGGGTCATCTGGTGTAAGTCACCATGCTATGTTCCACAGGAACTATAATTGGTCATTGGTTACTTGGTGTAAGTGAACCATTCTGTGTCACTTTCTCTCATTTTTACACTGACGACTGAAAACCACTTTACATGCATACTTTTGCTTCTTAAGGAATGATCCACAGCCAAATGAGAGAAATACAGACTAATTACATCTATTCGTTCATTGATGAGCTAGAAAGCTCCAAATGTGGTTTAGAAGCCTCTCTCGTGTTAAATAGACAACAGTTATTATGTCAGACTGAGAAAATCGTTAATTTGATTCACTCTTTGCAAAAGAGGTCGAAAATCAGTGTAAACGCTGATTTGCGCCTCCAAGACTGAGGATCCACATGGAAACCGGAGATGTCACTAACAAGCGTTTTTGGAAAGTTCATAGTCTACAACCGCTCCAAACATTGGTTTTTAAGAGTTCCCAGTCCACAGACTGTGGTTATCATCAGACTGAGCAAATGAGCCACTTTCTCTCCGTTTTACACTAAGACGACTGAAAACCACTTTAAAAGCATACTTTTGCCTCTCAAGGGATGATCCACACCAAATGAGAGAAATACAGACTAATTAGATCTATTTGATCGTTCATGACCTAAAAGCTCCAAATGTAATTTACAACCCCCCCTCCTGTTAAAATAGACGACAGTTATAGTGTCACACTGAGAAAATCGTTGATTTGACTCATTTTTCGCAAAAGAGGTCTGAAAATCAGTGTAAACGCTGATTTGCCCCACCAAATTGAGGATCCACATGGAAACCGGAGAAGATGTCACTAACGAGCGTTTTTGGAAAATTCATAATCTACAACCGCTCCAAACATCGTTTTTTAAGAGTTCCCAGTCAACGGACTATGATTATGGCATCTGACTACGCAAATGAGCCACTTTCTCTCATTTTTACACTAAGAAGACTGAAATCTACTTTAAAAGCATACTTTTGCCTCTCAAGGGATGATCCACGTCCAAATGAGAGAAATACAGACTAATTACATCTATTCGTTCGTTGTTGAGCTAGAAAGCTCCAAATGTGGTCTAGAAGCCTCTTCGTGTTAAATAGACAACAGTTATAGTGTCCCACTGAGAAAATCGTTGATTTGACTCACTTTTCGTAAGAGGTCTAAAAATCAGTGTAAACGCTGATTTGTACCTCCCAGACAGAGGATCCACATCGAATCCGGAGATGTCACTAACGAGCGTTTTGGGAAAATTCATTATCTACAACCGCTCCAAACATCGTTTTTTAAGAGTTCCCAGTCAACGGACTGTGACTATGGCATCAGACTGAGCAAATGAGCCACTTTCTCACATTTTTACACTAAGACGACTGAAAACCACTTTAAAAGCATACGTTTGCCTCTCAAGGAGGGATAATCCACATCCAAATGAGAAATACAGACTAATTACATCTATTTGATCGTTCATGACCTAAAAGCTCCAAATGTGGTTTACAAGCCTTCCTCGTGTTAATAGACAATGGTTGTAGTGTCACACTGAGAAAATCGTTGATTTGACTTATTTTTCGCAAAGAGGTCTGAAAATCAGTGTAAACGCTGATTTGCCCCACCAAATTGAGGATCCACATGGAAACCGCAAAAGATGTCATTACAAGCGTTTTTGGAAAATTCATAATCTACAACCGCTCCAAACATCGTCTTTTAAGAGTTCCCAGTCAACAGACTGTGGTTATGACATCAGACTGAGCAAATGAGCCACTTTCTCTCATTTTTACACTAAGACGACTGAAAACTACTTTAGCATACTTTTGCCTCTCAAGGGATGATCCACCTCCAAATGAGAGAAATACAGACTAATTACATCTATTTGATCGTTCATGACCTAAAAGCTCCAAATGTGGTTTACAACCCTCCCTCGAGTTAATATAGACAACAGCTATAGTGTCACACTAAGAAAATCGTTGATTTCACTCACTTTTCGTAAAAGAGGTCTGAAAATCAGTGTAAATGCTGATTTGCGCCGCCAAAGTGAGGATCCACATGGAAACCGCAGAAGATGTCACTAACAAGCGTTTTTGGAAAATACATAATCTACAACCGCTCCAAACATCGTTTTTTAAGAGTTCCCAGTCAACGGCCTGTGATTATGGCATCAGGCTGAGCAAATGAGCCACTTTCTTTCATTTTTACACTAAGACGACTGAAAACTACTTTAGCATACTTTTGCCTCTCCAGGGATGATCCACCTCCAAATGAGAGAAATACAGACTAATCACATCTATTTGATCGTTGATGACCTAAAAGCTCCAAATGTGGTTTACAAGCCTTCCTCGTGTTACTAGACAATGGTTCTAGTGTCACACTGAGAAAATCGTTGATTTGACTTATTTTTCGCAAAAGAGGTCTGAAAATCAGTGTAAACGCTGATTTGCGCCACCAAAGTGAGGATCCACATGGAAACCGCAAAGATGTCACTAACGAGCGTTTTTGGAAAATTCATAATCTACAACCGCTCCAAACATCGTTTTTTAAGAGTTCCCAGTCAACGGACTGTGATTATGGCATCAGACTACGCAAATGAGCCACTTTCTCTCATTTTTACACTAAGACGACTGAAATCTACTTTAAAAGCATACTTTTGCCTCTCAAGGGATGATCCACGTCCAAATGAGAGAAATACAGACTAATTACATCTATTCGTTTGTTGTTGAGCTAGAAAGCTCCAAATGTGGTTTAGAAGCCTCTTCGTGTTAAATAGACAACAGTTATAGTGTCCCACTGAGAAAATCGTTGATTTGACTCACTTTTCGTAAGAGGTCTAAAAATCAGAGTAAACGCGATTTGTACCTCCCAGACAGAGGATCCACATCGAAACCGGAGATGTCACTAACGAGCGTTTTGGGACAATTCATTATCTACAACCGCTCCAAACATCGTTTTTTAAGAGTTCCCAGTCAACGGACTGTGATTATGGCATCAGACTGAGCCACTTTCTCTCATTTTTACACTAAGACGACTGAAAACTACTTTAGCATACTTTTGCCTCTCAAGGGATGATCCACCTCCAAATGAGAGAAATACAGACTAATTACATCTATTTGATCGTTCATGACCTAAAAGCTCCAAATGTGGTTTACAACCCTCCCTCGAGTTAAAATAGACAACAGTTATAGTGTCACACTGAGAAAATAGTTGATTTGACTCACTTTTCGTAAAAGAGGTCTGAAAATCAATGTAAATGCTGATTTACGCCGCCAAAGTGAGGATCCACATGGAAACCGCAGAAGATGTCACTAACAAGCGTTTTTGGAAAATTCATAATCTACAACCGCTCCAAACATCGTTTTTTAAGAGTTCCCAGTCAACGGACTGTGATATGGCATCAGACTGAGCAAATGAGCCACTTTCTCTCATTTTTACACTAAGACGACTGAAAACCACTTTAAAAGCATACTTTTGCCTCTCAAGGGATGATCCACATCCAAATGAGAGAAATACAGACTAATTACATCTATTTGATCGTTCCTGACCTAAAAGCTCCAAATGTGTTTACAAGCCTTCCTCGTGTAATAGACAATGGTTCTAGTGTCACACTGAGAAAATCGTTGATTTGACTTATTTTTCGCAAAAGAGGTCTGAAACTCAGTGTAAACGCTGATTTGCCCCACCAAATTCAGGATCCACATGGAAACCGCAAAAGATGTCATAACAAGTGTTTTTGGAAAATTCATAATCTACAACCGCTCCAAACATCGTTTTTTAAGAGTTCCCAGTCAACGGACTGTGATTATGGCATCAGACTGAGCAAATGAGCCACTTTCTCTCATTTTTACACTAAGACGACTGAAAACCACTTTAAAAGCATACTTTTGCCTCTCAAGGGATGATCCACATCCAAATGAGAGAAATACAGACTAATTACATCTATTTGATCGTTCCTGACCTAAAAGCTCCAAATGTGGTTTACAAGCCTTCCTCGTGTTAAATAGACAATGGTTCTAGTGTCACACTGAGAAAATCGTTGATTTGACTCACTTTTCGTAAGAGGTCTAAAAATCAGTGTAAACGCTGATTTGTACCTCCCAGACAGAGGATCCACATCGAATCCGGAGATGTCACTAACGAGCGTTTTGGGAAAATTCATTATCTACAACCGCTCCAAACATCGTTTTTTAAGAGTTCCCAGTCAACGGACTGTGACTATGGCATCAGACTGAGCAAATGAGCCACTTTCTCACATTTTTACACTAAGACGACTGAAAACCACTTTAAAAGCATACGTTTGCCTCTCAAGGAGGGATAATCCACATCCAAATGAGAGAAATACAGACTAATTACATCTATTTGATCGTTCATGACCTAAAAGCTCCAAATGTGGTTTACAAGCCTTCCTCGTGTTAATAGACAATGGTTGTAGTGTCACACTGAGAAAATCGTTGATTTGACTCACTTTTCGTAAAAGAGGTCTGAAAATCAATGTAAATGCTGATTTACGCCGCCAAAGTGACGCTAATTTGCGCCACCCAAGTGAGGATCCACATGGAAACCGCAGAAGATGTCACTAACGAGCGTTTTTGGAAAATTCATAATCTACAACCGCTCCAAACATCGTTTTTTAAGAGTTCCCAGTCAACGGACTGTGATTATGGCATCAGACTGAGCCAATGAGCCACTTTCTCTCATTTTTACACTAAGACGACTGAAAACCACTTTAAAAGCATACTTTTGCCTCTCAAGGGATGATCCACATCCAAATGAGAGAAATACAGACTAATTACATCTATTTGATCGTTCCTGACCTAAAAGCTCCAAATGTGTTTACAAGCCTTCCTCGTGTAATAGACAATGGTTCTAGTGTCACACTGAGAAAATCGTTGATTTGACTTATTTTTCGCAAAAGAGGTCTGAAAATCAGTGTAAACGCTGATTTGCCCCACCAAATTCAGGATCCACATGGAAACCGCAAAAGATGTCATAACAAGTGTTTTTGGAAAGTTCATAATCTACAACCGCTCCAAACATCGTTTTTTAAGAGTTCCCAGTCAACGGACTGAGATTATGGCATCAGACTGAGCAAATGAGCCACTTTCTCTCATTTTTACACTAAGACGACTGAAAACTACTTTAGCATACTTTTGCCTCTCAAGGGATGATCCACCTCCAAATGAGAGAAATACAGACTAATTACATCTATTTGATCGTTCATGACCTAAAAGCTCCAAATGTGGTTTACAACCCTTCCTCGAGTTAAAATAGACAACAGTTATAGTGTCACACTGAGAAAATAGTTGATTTGACTCACTTTTCGCAAAGAGGTCTGAAAATCAGTGTAAATGCTGATTTGCGCCGCCAAAGTGAGGATCCACATGGAAACCGCAGAAAATGTCACTAACAAGCGTTTTGGAAAATTCATAATCTACAACCGCTCCAAACATCGTTTTTAAGAGTTCCCAGTCAACGGACTGTGATTATGGCATCAGACTGAGCAAATGAGCCACGTTCTCTCATTTTTACACTAAGACGACTGAAAACTACTTTAGCATACTTTTGCCTCTCAAGGGATGATCCACCTCCAAATGAGAGAAATACAGACTAATTACATCTATTTGATCGTTCATGACCTAAAAGCTCCAAATGTGGTTTACAACCCTCCCTCGAGTTAAAATAGACAACAGTTATAGTGTCACACTGAGAAAATAGTTGATTTGACTCACTTTTCGTAAAAGAGGTCTGAAAATCAATGTAAATGCTGATTTACGCCGCCAAAGTGACGCTAATTTGCGCCACCCAAGTGAGGATCCACATGGAAACCGCAGAAGATGTCACTAACGAGCGTTTTTGGAAAATTCATAATCTACAACCGCTCCAAACATCGTTTTTTAAGAGTTCCCAGTCAACGGACTGTGATTATGGCATCAGACTGAGCCAATGAGCCACTTTCTCTCATTTTTACACTAAGACGACTGAAAACCACTTTAAAAGCATACTTTTGCCTCTCAAGGGATGATCCACATCCAAATGAGAGAAATACAGACTAATTACATCTATTTGATCGTTCCTGACCTAAAAGCTCCAAATGTGTTTACAAGCCTTCCTGGTGTAATAGACAATGGTTCTAGTGTCACACTGAGAAAATCGTTGATTTGACTTATTTTTCGCAAAAGAGGTCTGAAAATCAGTGTAAACGCTGATTTGCCCCACCAAATTCAGGATCCACATGGAAACCGCAAAAGATGTCATAACAAGTGTTTTTGGAAAGTTCATAATCTACAACCGCTCCAAACATCGTTTTTTAAGAGTTCCCAGTCAACGGACTGAGATTATGGCATCAGACTGAGCAAATGAGCCACTTTCTCTCATTTTTACACTAAGACGACTGAAAACTACTTTAGCATACTTTTGCCTCTCAAGGGATGATCCACCTCCAAATGAGAGAAATACAGACTAATTACATCTATTTGATCGTTCATGACCTAAAAGCTCCAAATGTGGTTTACAACCCTCCTCGAGTTAAAATAGACAACAGTTATAGTGTCACACTGAGAAAATAGTTGATTTGACTCACTTTTCGTAAAAGAGATCTGAAAATCAATGTAAATGCTGATTTACGCCGCCAAAGTGAGGATCCACATGGAAACCGCAGAAGATGTCACTAACAAGCGTTTTTGGAAAATTCATAATCTACAACCGCTCCAAACATCGTTTTTTAAGAGTTCCCAGTCAACGGACTGTGATATGGCATCAGACTGAGCAAATGAGCCACTTTCTCTCATTTTTACACTAAGACGACTGAAAACTACTTTAAAAGCATACTTTTGCCTCTCAAGGGATGATCCACATCCAAATGAGAGAAATACAGACTAATTACATCTATTTGATCGTTCCTGACCTAAAAGCTCCAAATGTGTTTACAAGCCTTCCTCGGTGTAATAGACAATGGTTCTAGTGTCACACTGAGAAAATCGTTGATTTGACTTATTTTTCGCAAAAGAGGTCTGAAAATCAGTGTAAACGCTGATTTGCCCCACCAAATTCAGGATCCACATGGAAACCGCAGAAGATGTCACTAACAAGTGTTTTTGGAAAGTTCATAATCTACAACCGCTCCAAACATCGTTTTTTAAGAGTTCCCAGTCAACGGACTGAGATTATGGCATCAGACTGAGCAAATGAGCCACTTTCTCTCATTTTTACACTAAGACGACTGAAAACTACTTTAGCATACTTTTGCCTCTCAAGGGATGATCCACCTCCAAATGAGAGAAATACAGACTAATTACATCTATTTGATCGTTCATGACCTAAAAGCTCCAAATGTGGTTTACAACCCTCCCTCGAGTTAAAATAGACAACAGTTATAGTGTCACACTGAGAAAATAGTTGATTTGACTCACTTTTCGTAAAAGAGATCTGAAAATCAATGTAAATGCTGATTTACGCCGCCAAAGTGAGGATCCACATGGAAACCGCAGAAGATGTCACTAACAAGCGTTTTGGAAAATTCATAATCTACAACCGCTCCAAACATCGTTTTTTAAGAGTTCCCAGTCAACGGACTGTGATATGGCATCAGACTGAGCAAATGAGCCACTTTCTCTCATTTTTACACTAAGACGACTGAAAACTACTTTAAAAGCATACTTTTGCCTCTCAAGGGATGATCCACATCCAAATGAGAGAAATACAGACTAATTACATCTATTTGATCGTTCCTGACCTAAAAGCTCCAAATGTGGTTTACAAGCCTTCCTCGTGTAATAGACAATGGTTCTAGTGTCACACTGAGAAAATCGTTGATTTGACTCACTTTTCGTAAGAGGTCTAAAAATCAGTGTAAACGCTGATTTGTACCTCCCAGACAGAGGATCCACATCGAATCCGGAGATGTCACTAACGAGCGTTTTGGGAAAATTCATTATCTACAACCGCTCCAAACATCGTTTTTTAAGAGTTCCCAGTCAACGGACTGTGACTATGGCATCAGACTGAGCAAATGAGCCACTTTCTCTCATTTTTACACTAAGACGACTGAAAACCACTTTAAAAGCATACGTTTGCCTCTCAAGGAGGATGATCCACATCCAAATGAGAGAAATACAGACTAATTACATCTATTTGATCGTTCATGACCTAAAAGCTCCAAATGTGGTTTACAAGCCTTCCTCGTGTTAATAGACAATGGTTGTAGTGTCACACTGAGAAAATCGTTGATTTGACTCACTTTTCGTAAAAGAGGTCTGAAAATCAATGTAAATGCTGATTTAGCGCCAAGTGACGCTAATTTGCGCCACCCAAGTGAGGATCCACATGGAAACCGCAGAAGATGTCACTAACGAGCGTTTTTGGAAAATTCATAATCTACAACCGCTCCAAACATCGTTTTTTAAGAGTTCCCAGTCAACGGACTGTGATTATGGCATCAGACTGAGCCAATGAGCCACTTTCTCTCATTTTTACACTAAGACGACTGAAAACCACTTTAAAGCATACTTTTGCCTCTCAAGGGATGATCCACATCCAAATGAGAGAAATACAGACTAATTACATCTATTTGATCGTTCCTGACCTAAAAGCTCCAAATGTGTTTACAAGCCTTCCTCGTGTAATAGACAATGGTTCTAGTGTCACACTGAGAAAATCGTTGATTTGACTTATTTTTCGCAAAAGAGGTCTGAAAATCAGTGTAAACGCTGATTTGCCCCACCAAATTCAGGATCCACATGGAAACCGCAAAAGATGTCATAACAAGTGTTTTTGGAAAGTTCATAATCTACAACCGCTCCAAACATCGTTTTTTAAGAGTTCCCAGTCAACGGACTGAGATTATGGCATCAGACTGAGCAAATGAGCCACTTTCTCTCATTTTTACACTAAGACGACTGAAAACTACTTTAGCATACTTTTGCCTCTCAAGGGATGATCCACCTCCAAATGAGAGAAATACAGACTAATTACATCTATTTGATCGTTCATGACCTAAAAGCTCCAAATGTGGTTTACAACCCTCCCTCGAGTTAAAATAGACAACAGTTATAGTGTCACACTGAGAAAATAGTTGATTTGACTCACTTTTCGTAAAAGAGGTCTGAAAATCAGTGTAAATGCTGATTTGCGCCGCCAAAGTGAGGATCCACATGGAAACCGCAGAAAATGTCACTAACAAGCGTTTTTGGAAAATTCATAATCTACAACCGCTCCAAACATCGTTTTTTAAGAGTTCCCAGTCAACGGACTGTGATTATGGCATCAGACTGAGCAAATGAGCCACTTTCTCTCATTTTTACACTAAGACGACTGAAAACTACTTTAGCATACTTTTGCCTCTCAAGGGATGATCCACCTCCAAATGAGAGAAATACAGACTAATTACATCTATTTGATCGTTCATGACCTAAAAGCTCCAAATGTGGTTTACAACCCTCCCTCGAGTTAAAATAGACAACAGTTATAGTGTCACACTGAGAAAATAGTTGATTTGACTCACTTTTCGTAAAAGAGGTCTGAAAATCAGTGTAAACGCTGATTTGCGCCCCCAAAGTGAGGATCCACATGGAAACCGCAGAAGATGTCACTAACGAGCGTTTTGGAAAATTCATAATCTACAACCGCTCCAAACATCGTTTTTTAAGAGTTCCCAGTCAACGGACTGTGATTATGGCATCAGACTGAGCAAATGAGCCACTTTCTCTCATTTTTACACTAAGACGACTGAAAACCACTTTAAAAGCATACTTTTGCCTCTCAAGGGATGGTCCCATCCAATTGAGAGAAATACAGACTAATTACATCGATTCGTTCATTGTTCAAAGCTCCAAATGTGGTTTACAAGCCTTCCTCGTGTTAATAGACAATGGTTCTAGTGTCACACTGAGAAAATCGTTGATTTGACTTATTTTTCGCAAAAGAGGTCTGAAAATCAGTGTAAACGCTGATTTGCCCCACCAAATTCAGGATCCACATGGAAACCGCAGAAGATGTCACTAACAAGTGTTTTTGGAAAATTCATAATCTACAACCGCTCCAAACATCGTTTTTTAAGAGTTCCCAGTCAACGGACTGAGATTATGGCATCAGACTGAGCAAATGAGCCACTTTCTCTCATTTTTACACTAAGACGACTGAAAACTACTTTAGCATACTTTTGCCTCTCAAGGGATGATCCACCTCCAAATGAGAGAAATACAGACTAATTACATCTATTTGATCGTTCATGACCTAAAAGCTCCAAATGTGGTTTACAACCCTCCCTCGAGTTAAAATAGACAACAGTTATAGTGTCACACTGAGAAAATAGTTGATTTGACTCACTTTTCGTAAAAGAGGTCTGAAAATCAATGTAAATGCTGATTTACGCCGCCAAAGTGAGGATCCACATGGAAACCGCAGAAGATGTCACTAACAAGCGTTTTTGGAAAATTCATAATCTACAACCGCTCCAAACATCGTTTTTTAAGAGTTCCCAGTCAACGGACTGTGATTATGGCATCAGACTGAGCAAATGAGCCACTTTCTCTCATTTTTACACTAAGACGACTGAAAACTACTTTAAAAGCATACTTTTGCCTCTCAAGGGATGATCCACATCCAAATGAGAGAAATACAGACTAATTACATCTATTTGATCGTTCATGACCTAAAAGCTCCAAATGTGGTTTACAAGCCTTCCTCGTGTTAATAGACAATGGTTCTAGTGTCACACTGAGAAAATCGTTGATTTGACTTATTTTTCGCAAAAGAGGTCTGAAAAACGTGTAAACGCTGATTTGCGCCGCCAAAGTGAGGATCCACATGGAAACCGCAAAAGATGTCACTAACAAGCGTTTTTGGAAAATTCATAATCTACAACCGCTCCAAACATCGTTTTTTAAGAGTTCCCAGTCAACGGACTGTGATTATGGCATCAGACTGAGCAAATGAGCCACTTTCTCTCATTTTTACACTAAGACGACTGAAAACTACTTTAGCATACTTTTGCCTCTCAAGGGATGATCCACCTCCAAATGAGAGAAATACAGACTAATTACATCTATTTGATCGTTCATGACCTAAAAGCTCCAAATGTGGTTTACAACCCTCCCTCGAGTTAAAATAGACAACAGTTATAGTGTCACACTGAGAAAATAGTTGATTTGACTCACTTTTCGTAAAAGAGATCTGAAAATCAATGTAAATGCTGATTTACGCCGCCAAAGTGAGGATCCACATGGAAACCGCAGAAGATGTCACTAACAAGCGTTTTTGGAAAATTCATAATCTACAACCGCTCCAAACATCGTTTTTTAAGAGTTCCCAGTCAACGGACTGTGATATGGCATCAGACTGAGCAAATGAGCCACTTTCTCTCATTTTTACACTAAGACGACTGAAAACTACTTTAAAAGCATACTTTTGCCTCTCAAGGGATGATCCACGTCCAAATGAGAGAAATACAGACTAATTACATCTATTCGTTCGTTGTTGAGCTAGAAAGCTCCAAATGTGGTTTAGAAGCCTCTTCGTGTTAAATAGACAACAGTTATAGTGTCCCACTGAGAAAATCGTTGATTTGACTCACTTTTCGTAAGAGGTCTAAAAATCAGTGTAAACGCTGATTTGTACCTCCCAGACAGAGGATCCACATCGAATCCGGAGATGTCACTAACGAGCGTTTTGGGAAAATTCATTATCTACAACCGCTCCAAACATCGTTTTTTAAGAGTTCCCAGTCAACGGACTGTGACTATGGCATCAGACTGAGCAAATGAGCCACTTTCTCTCATTTTTACACTAAGACGACTGAAAACCACTTTAAAAGCATACTGCCTTCAGGATGATCCACATCCAAATGAGAGAAATACAGACTAATTACATCTATTTGATCGTTCATGACCTAAAAGCTCCAAATGTGGTTTACAAGCCTTCCTCGTGTTAATAGACAATGGTTGTAGTGTCACACTGAGAAAATCGTTGATTTGACTTATTTTTCGCAAAAGAGGTCTGAAAATCAGTGTAAACGCTGATTTGCCCCACCAAAGTGAGGATCCACATGGAAACCGCAGAAGATGTCACTAACAAGCGTTTTTGGAAAATTCATAATCTACAACCGCTCCAAACATCGTTTTTTAAGAGTTCCCAGTCAACGGACTGTGATATGGCATCAGACTGAGCAAATGAGCCACTTTCTCTCATTTTTACACTAAGACGACTGAAACTACTTTGGCATACTTTTGCCTCTCAAGGGATGATCCACCTCCAAATGAGAAAAATACCGACTAATTACATCTATTTGATCGTTCATGACCTAAAAGCTCCAAATGTGGTTTACAACCCTCCCTCGAGTTAAAATAGACAACAGTTATAGGGTCACACTGAGAAATCGTTGATTTGACTCCATTTTCGTAAAGAGGTCTGAAAATCAGTGTAAACGCTGATTTGCGCCTACCAGACTGAGGATCCACATCGAATCCGGAGAAGATGTCACTAACGAGCGTTTTTGGAAAATTCATAATCTACAACCGCTCCAAACATCGTTTTTTAAGAGTTCCCAGTCAACGGACTGTGACTATGGCATCAGGCTGAGCAAATGAGCCACTTTATCTCATTTTTACACTAAGACGACTGAAAACTACTTTAGCATACTTTTGCCTCTCAAGGGATGATCCACCTCCAAATGAGAAAAATACCGACTAATTACATCTATTTGATCGTTCATGACCTAAAAGCTCCAAATGTGGTTTACAAGCCTTCCCTCGTGTTAATAGACAATGGTTCTAGTGTCACACTGAGAAAATCGTTGATTTGACTTATTTTTCGCACAAGAGGTCTGAAAATCAGTGTAAACGCTGATTTGCGCCACCCAAGTGAGGATCCACATGGAAACCGCAGAAGATGTCACTAACGAGCGTTTTTGGAAAATTCATAATCTACAACCGCTCCAAACATCGTTTTATAAGAGTTCCCAGTCAACGGACTGTGATTATGGCATCAGACTGAGCCAATGAGCCACTTTCTCTCATTTTTACACTAAGACGACTGAAAACTACTTTAAGCATACTTTTGCCTCTCAAGGGATGATCCACCTCCAAATGAGAGAAATACAGACTAATTACATCTATTTGATCGTTCATGACCTAAAAGCTCCAAATGTGGTTTACAACCCTACCTCGAGTTAAAATAGACAACAGTTATAGTGTCACACTGAGAAAATAGTTGATTTGACTCACTTTTCGTAAGAGGTCTAAAAATCAGTGTAAACGCTGATTTGTACCTCCCAGACAGAGGATCCACATCGAAACCGGAGATGTCACTAACGAGCGTTTTGGGAAAATTCATTATCTACAACCGCTCCAAACATCGTTTTTTAAGAGTTCCCAGTCAACGGACTGTGACTATGGCATCAGACTGAGCAAATGAGCCACTTTCTCTCATTTTTACACTAAGACGACTGAAAACCACTTTAAAAGCATACGTTTGCCTCTCAAGGGATGATCCACATCCAAATGAGAGAAATACAGACTAATTACATCTATTTGATCGTTCATGACCTAAAAGCTCCAAATGTGGTTTACAAGCCTTCCTCGTGTTAATAGACAATGGTTCTAGTGTCAGACTGAGAAAATCGTTGATTTGACTCACTTTTCGTAAAAGATGTCTGAAAATCAGTGTAAACGCTGATTTGCGCCTCCAAGACTGAGGATCCACATGGAAACCGGAGAAGATGTCACTAACGAGCGTTTTTGGAAAATTCATAATCTACAATCGCTCCAAACATCGTTTTTTAAGAGTTCCCAGTCAACAGACTGTGGTTATGGCATCAGACTGAGCAAATGAGCCACTTTCTCTCATTTTTACACTAAGACGACTGAAAACTACTTTAAAAGCATACTTTTGCCTCTCAAGGGATGATCCACATCCAAATGAGAGAAATACAGACTAATTACATCTATTTGATCGTTCATGACCTAAAAGCTCCAAATGTGGTTTACAAGCCTTCCTCGTGTTAAAATAGACAACAGTTATAGTGTCACACTGAGAAAATCGTTGATTTGACTCACTTTTCGTAAAAGAGGTCTGAAAATCAGTGTAAACGCTGATTTGCGCCGCCAAAGTGAGGATCCACATGGAAACCGCAAAAGATGTCACTAACAAGCGTTTTTGGAAAATTCATAATCTACAACCGCTCCAAACATCGTTTTTTAAGAGTTCCCAGTCAACGGACTGTGATTATGGCATCAGACTGAGCAAATGAGCCACTTTCTCTCATTTTTACACTAAGACGACTGAAAACTACTTTAGCATACTTTTGCCTCTCAAGGGATGATCCACCTCCAAATGAGAGAAATACAGACTAATTACATCTATTTGATCGTTCATGACCTAAAAGCTCCAAATGTGGTTTACAACCCTCCCTCGAGTTAAAATAGACAACAGTTATAGTGTCACACTGAGAAAATAGTTGATTTGACTCACTTTTCGTAAAAGAGATCTGAAAATCAATGTAAATGCTGATTTACGCCGCCAAAGTGAGGATCCACATGGAAACCGCAGAAGATGTCACTAACAAGCGTTTTTGGAAAATTCATAATCTACAACCGCTCCAAACATCGTTTTTTAAGAGTTCCCAGTCAACGGACTGTGATATGGCATCAGACTGAGCAAATGAGCCACTTTCTCTCATTTTTACACTAAGACGACTGAAAACTACTTTAAAAGCATACTTTTGCCTCTCAAGGGATGATCCACGTCCAAATGAGAGAAATACAGACTAATTACATCTATTCGTTCGTTGTTGAGCTAGAAAGCTCCAAATGTGGTTTAGAAGCCTCTTCGTGTTAAATAGACAACAGTTATAGTGTCCCACTGAGAAAATCGTTGATTTGACTCACTTTTCGTAAGAGGTCTAAAAATCAGTGTAAACGCTGATTTGTACCTCCCAGACAGAGGATCCACATCGAATCCGGAGATGTCACTAACGAGCGTTTTGGGAAAATTCATTATCTACAACCGCTCCAAACATCGTTTTTTAAGAGTTCCCAGTCAACGGACTGTGACTATGGCATCAGACTGAGCAAATGAGCCACTTTCTCTCATTTTTACACTAAGACGACTGAAAACCACTTTAAAAGCATACGTTTGCCACATCCAAATGAGAGAAATACAGACTAATTACATCTATTTGATCGTTCATGACCTAAAAGCTCCAAATGTGGTTTACAAGCCTTCCTCGTGTTAATAGACAATGGTTGTAGTGTCACACTGAGAAAATCGTTGATTTGACTTATTTTTCGCAAAGAGGTCTGAAAATCAGTGTAAACGCTGATTTGCCCCACCAAAGTGAGGATCCACATGGAAACCGCAGAAGATGTCACTAACAAGCGTTTTTGGAAAATTCATAATCTACAACCGCTCCAAACATCGTTTTGTAAGAGTTCCCAGTCAACGGACTGTGATATGGCATCAGACTGAGCAAATGAGCCACTTTCTCTCATTTTTACACTAAGACGACTGAAAACTACTTTGGCATACTTTTGCCTCTCAAGGGATGATCCACCTCCAAATGAGAAAAATACCGACTAATTACATCTATTTGATCGTTCATGACCTAAAAGCTCCAAATGTGGTTTACAACCCTCCCTCGAGTTAAAATAGACAACAGTTATAGGGTCACACTGAGATCGTTGATTTGACTCCATTTTCGTAAAAGAGGTCTGAAAATCAGTGTAAACGCTGATTTGCGCCTACCAGACTGAGGATCCACATCGAATCCGGAGAAGATGTCACTAACGAGCGTTTTGGAAAATTCATAATCTACAACCGCTCCAAACATCGTTTTTTAAGAGTTCCCAGTCAACGGACTGTGACTATGGCATCAGGCTGAGCAAATGAGCCACTTTATCTCATTTTTACACTAAGACGACTGAAAACTACTTTAGCATACTTTTGCCTCTCAAGGGATGATCCACCTCCAAATGAGAAAAATACCGACTAATTACATCTATTTGATCGTTCATGACCTAAAAGCTCCAAATGTGGTTTACAAGCCTTCCTCGTGTTAATAGACAATGGTTCTAGTGTCACACTGAGAAAATCGTTGATTTGACTTATTTTTCGCACAAGAGGTCTGAAAATCAGTGTAAACGCTGATTTGCGCCACCCAAGTGAGGATCCACATGGAAACCGCAGAAGATGTCACTAACGAGCGTTTTTGGAAAATTCATAATCTACAACCGCTCCAAACATCGTTTTATAAGAGTTCCCAGTCAACGGACTGTGATTATGGCATCAGACTGAGCCAATGAGCCACTTTCTCTCATTTTTACACTAAGACGACTGAAAACTACTTTAGCATACTTTTGCCTCTCAAGGGATGATCCACCTCCAAATGAGAGAAATACAGACTAATTACATCTATTTGATCGTTCATGACCTAAAAGCTCCAAATGTGGTTTACAACCCTACCTCGAGTTAAAATAGACAACAGTTATAGTGTCACACTGAGAAAATAGTTGATTTGACTCACTTTTCGTAAAAGAGGTCTGAAAATCAATGTAAATGCTGATTTACGCCGCCAAAGTGAGGATCCACATGGAAACCGCAAAAGATGTCATAACAAGCGTTTTTGGAAAATTCATAATCTACAACCGCTCCAAACATCGTTTTTAAGAGTTCCCAGTCAACGGACTGTGACTATGGCATCAGACTGAGCAAATGAGCCACTTTCTCTCATTTTTACACTAAGACGACTGAAAACCACTTTAAAAGCATACGTTTGCCACATCCAAATGAGAGAAATACAGACTAATTACATCTATTTGATCGTTCATGACCTAAAAGCTCCAAATGTGGTTTACAAGCCTTCCTCGTGTTAATAGACAATGGTTGTAGTGTCACACTGAGAAAATCGTTGATTTGACTTATTTTTCGCAAAAGAGGTCTGAAAATCAGTGTAAACGCTGATTTGCCCCACCAAAGTGAGGATCCACATGGAAACCGCAAAAGATGTCACTAACAAGCGTTTTTGGAAAATTCATAATCTACAACCGCTCCAAACATCATTTTTTAAGAGTTCCCAGTCAACGGACTGTGATTATGGCATCAGGCTGAGCAAATGAGCCACTTTCTCTCATTTTTACACTAAGACGACTGAAAACTACTTTAGCATACTTTTGCCTCTCAAGGGATGATCCACCTCCAAATGAGAGAAATACAGACTAATTACATCTATTTGATCGTTCATGACCTAAAAGCTCCAAATGTGGTTTACAACCCTCCCTCGAGTTAAAATAGACAACAGCTATAGTGTCACACTGAGAAAATCGTTGATTTCACTCACTTTTCGTAAAAGAGGTCTGAAAATCAATGTAAATGCTGATTTACGCCGCCAAAGTGAGGATCCACATGGAAACCGCAGAAGATGTCACTAACAAGCGTTTTTGGAAAATTCATAATCTACAACCGCTCCAAACATCGTTTTTTAAGAGTTCCCAGTCAACGGACTGTGATATGGCATCAGACTGAGCAAATGAGCCACTTTCTCTCATTTTTACACTAAGACGACTGAAACTACTTTGGCATACTTTTGCCTCTCAAGGGATGATCCACCTCCAAATGAGAAAAATACCGACTAATTACATCTATTTGATCGTTCATGACCTAAAAGCTCCAAATGTGGTTTACAACCCTCCCTCGAGTTAAAATAGACAACAGTTATAGGGTCACACTGAGATCGTTGATTTGACTCCATTTTCGTAAAAGAGGTCTGAAAATCAGTGTAAACGCTGATTTGCGCCTACCAGACTGAGGATCCACATCGAATCCGGAGAAGATGTCACTAACGAGCGTTTTTGGAAAATTCATAATCTACAACCGCTCCAAACATCGTTTTTTAAGAGTTCCCAGTCAACGGACTGTGACTATGGCATCAGGCTGAGCAAATGAGCCACTTTATCTCATTTTTACACTAAGACGACTGAAAACTACTTTAGCATACTTTTGCCTCTCAAGGGATGATCCACCTCCAAATGAGAAAAATACCGACTAATTACATCTATTTGATCGTTCATGACCTAAAAGCTCCAAATGTGGTTTACAAGCCTTCCTCGTGTTAATAGACAATGGTTCTAGTGTCACACTGAGAAAATCGTTGATTTGACTTATTTTTCGCACAAGAGGTCTGAAAATCAGTGTAAACGCTGATTTGCCCCACCAAATTCAGGATCCACATGGAAACCGCAGAAGATGTCACTAACAAGTGTTTTTGGAAAGTTCATAATCTACAACCGCTCCAAACATCGTTTTTTAAGAGTTCCCAGTCAACGGACTGAGATTATGGCATCAGACTGAGCAAATGAGCCACTTTCTCTCATTTTTACACTAAGACGACTGAAAACTACTTTAGCATACTTTTGCCTCTCAAGGGATGATCCACCTCCAAATGAGAGAAATACAGACTAATTACATCTATTTGATCGTTCATGACCTAAAAGCTCCAAATGTGGTTTACAACCCTCCCTCGAGTTAAAATAGACAACAGTTATAGTGTCACACTGAGAAAATAGTTGATTTGACTCACTTTTCGTAAAAGAGGTCTGAAAATCAGTGTAAATGCTGATTTGCGCCGCCAAAGTGAGGATCCACATGGAAACCGCAGAAAATGTCACTAACAAGCGTTTTTGGAAAATTCATAATCTACAACCGCTCCAAACATCGTTTTTTAAGAGTTCCCAGTCAACGGACTGTGATTATGGCATCAGACTGAGCAAATGAGCCACTTTCTCTCATTTTTACACTAAGACGACTGAAAACTACTTTAGCATACTTTTGCCTCTCAAGGGATGATCCACCTCCAAATGAGAGAAATACAGACTAATTACATCTATTTGATCGTTCATGACCTAAAAGCTCCAAATGTGGTTTACAACCCTCCCTCGAGTTAAAATAGACAACAGTTATAGTGTCACACTGAGAAAATAGTTGATTTGACTCACTTTTCGTAAAAGAGATCTGAAAATCAATGTAAATGCTGATTTACGCCGCCAAAGTGAGGATCCACATGGAAACCGCAGAAGATGTCACTAACAAGCGTTTTTGGAAAATTCATAATCTACAACCGCTCCAAACATCGTTTTTTAAGAGTTCCCAGTCAACGGACTGTGATATGGCATCAGACTGAGCAAATGAGCCACTTTCTCTCATTTTTACACTAAGACGACTGAAAACTACTTTAAAAGCATACTTTTGCCTCTCAAGGGATGATCCACGTCCAAATGAGAGAAATACAGACTAATTACATCTATTCGTTCGTTGTTGAGCTAGAAAGCTCCAAATGTGGTTTAGAAGCCTCTTCGTGTTAAATAGACAACAGTTATAGTGTCCCACTGAGAAAATCGTTGATTTGACTCACTTTTCGTAAGAGGTCTAAAAATCAGTGTAAACGCTGATTTGTACCTCCCAGACAGAGGATCCACATCGAATCCGGAGATGTCACTAACGAGCGTTTTGGGAAAATTCATTATCTACAACCGCTCCAAACATCGTTTTTTAAGAGTTCCCAGTCAACGGACTGTGACTATGGCATCAGACTGAGCAAATGAGCCACTTTCTCTCATTTTTACACTAAGACGACTGAAAACCACTTTAAAAGCATACGTTTGCCACATCCAAATGAGAGAAATACAGACTAATTACATCTATTTGATCGTTCATGACCTAAAAGCTCCAAATGTGGTTTACAAGCCTTCCTCGTGTTAATAGACAATGGTTGTAGTGTCACACTGAGAAAATCGTTGATTTGACTTATTTTTCGCAAAAGAGGTCTGAAAATCAGTGTAAACGCTGATTTGCCCCACCAAAGTGAGGATCCACATGGAAACCGCAGAAGATGTCACTAACAAGCGTTTTTGGAAAATTCATAATCTACAACCGCTCCAAACATCGTTTTTTAAGAGTTCCCAGTCAACGGACTGTGATATGGCATCAGACTGAGCAAATGAGCCACTTTCTCTCATTTTTACACTAAGACGACTGAAACTACTTTGGCATACTTTTGCCTCTCAAGGGATGATCCACCTCCAAATGAGAAAAATACCGACTAATTACATCTATTTGATCGTTCATGACCTAAAAGCTCCAAATGTGGTTTACAACCCTCCCTCGAGTTAAAATAGACAACAGTTATAGTGTCACACTGAGAAAATCGTTGATTTGACTCCATTTTCGTAAAAGAGGTCTGAAAATCAGTGTAAACGCTGATTTGCGCCTACCAGACTGAGGATCCACATCGAATCCGGAGAAGATGTCACTAACAAGCGTTTTTGGAAAATTCATAATCTACAACCGCTCCAAACATCGTTTTTTAAGAGTTCCCAGTCAACGGACTGTGATTATGGCATCAGACTGAGCAAATGAGCCACGTTCTCTCATTTTTACACTAAGACGACTGAAAACTACTTTAGCATACTTTTGCCTCTCAAGGGATGATCCACCTCCAAATGAGAGAAATATAGACTAATTACATCTATTTGATCGTTCATGACCTAAAAGCTCCAAATGTGGTTTACAACCCTCCCTCGAGTTAAAATAGACAACAGTTATAGTGTCACACTGAGAAAATAGTTGATTTGACTCACTTTTCGTAAAAGAGGTCTGAAAATCAATGTAAATGCTGATTTACCGCCAAAGTGAGCTAATTTGCGCCACCAAGTGAGGATCCACATGGAAACCGCAGAAGATGTCACTAACAAGCGTTTTTGGAAAATTCATAATCTACAACCGCTCCAAACATCGTTTTTAAGAGTTCCCAGTCAACGGACTGTGATTATGGCATCAGACTGAGCCAATGAGCCACTTTCTCTCATTTTTACACTAAGACGACTGAAAACCACTTTAAAAGCATACTTTTGCCTCTCAAGGGATGATCCACATCCAAATGAGAGAAATACAGACTAATTACATCTATTTGATCGTTCCTGACCTAAAAGCTCCAAATGTGGTTTACAAGCCTTCCTGGTGTTAATAGACAATGGTTCTAGTGTCACACTGAGAAAATCGTTGATTTGACTTATTTTTCGCAAAAGAGGTCTGAAAATCAGTGTAAACGCTGATTTGCCCCACCAAATTCAGGATCCACATGGAAACCGCAAAAGATGTCACTAACAAGTGTTTTTGGAAAATTCATAATCTACAACCGCTCCAAACATCGTTTTTTAAGAGTTCCCAGTCAACGGACTGTGACTATGGCATCAGACTGAGCAAATGAGCCACTTTCTCTCATTTTTACACTAAGACGACTGAAAACTACTTTAGCATACTTTTGCCTCTCAAGGGATGATCCACCTCCAAATGAGAGAAATACAGACTAATTACATCTATTTGATCGTTCATGACCTAAAAGCTCCAAATGTGGTTTACAAGCCTTCCTCGTGTTAATAGACAATGGTTCTAGTGTCACACTGAGAAAATCGTTGATTTGACTTATTTTTCGCACAAGAGGTCTGAAAATCAGTGTAAACGCTGATTTGCGCCACCCAAGTGAGGATCCACATGGAAACCGCAGAAGATGTCACTAACGAGCGTTTTTGGAAAATTCATAATCTACAACCGCTCCAAACATCGTTTTATAAGAGTTCCCAGTCAACGGACTGTGATTATGGCATCAGACTGAGCCAATGAGCCACTTTCTCTCATTTTTACACTAAGACGACTGAAAACTACTTTAGCATACTTTTGCCTCTCAAGGGATGATCCACCTCCAAATGAGAGAAATACAGACTAATTACATCTATTTGATCGTTCATGACCTAAAAGCTCCAAATGTGGTTTACAACCCTACCTCGAGTTAAAATAGACAACAGTTATAGTGTCACACTGAGAAAATAGTTGATTTGACTCACTTTTCGTAAAAGAGGTCTGAAAATCAATGTAAATGCTGATTTACGCCGCCAAAGTGAGGATCCACATGGAAACCGCAAAAGATGTCATAACAAGCGTTTTTGGAAAATTCATAATCTACAACCGCTCCAAACATCGTTTTTTAAGAGTTCCCAGTCAACGGACTGTGACTATGGCATCAGACTGAGCAAATGAGCCACTTTCTCTCATTTTTACACTAAGACGACTGAAAACCACTTTAAAAGCATACGTTTGCCACATCCAAATGAGAGAAATACAGACTAATTACATCTATTTGATCGTTCATGACCTAAAAGCTCCAAATGTGGTTTACAAGCCTTCCTCGTGTTAATAGACAATGGTTGTAGTGTCACACTGAGAAAATCGTTGATTTGACTTATTTTTCGCAAAAGAGGTCTGAAAATCAGTGTAAACGCTGATTTGCCCCACCAAAGTGAGGATCCACATGGAAACCGCAAAAGATGTCACTAACAAGCGTTTTTGGAAAATTCATAATCTACAACCGCTCCAAACATCATTTTTTAAGAGTTCCCAGTCAACGGACTGTGATTATGGCATCAGGCTGAGCAAATGAGCCACTTTCTCTCATTTTTACACTAAGACGACTGAAAACTACTTTAGCATACTTTTGCCTCTCAAGGGATGATCCACCTCCAAATGAGAGAAATACAGACTAATTACATCTATTTGATCGTTCATGACCTAAAAGCTCCAAATGTGGTTTACAACCCTCCCTCGAGTTAAAATAGACAACAGCTATAGTGTCACACTGAGAAAATCGTTGATTTCACTCACTTTTCGTAAAAGAGGTCTGAAAATCAATGTAAATGCTGATTTACGCCGCCAAAGTGAGGATCCACATGGAAACCGCAGAAGATGTCACTAACAAGCGTTTTTGGAAAATTCATAATCTACAACCGCTCCAAACATCGTTTTTTAAGAGTTCCCAGTCAACGGACTGTGATATGGCATCAGACTGAGCAAATGAGCCACTTTCTCTCATTTTTACACTAAGACGACTGAAACTACTTTGGCATACTTTTGCCTCTCAAGGGATGATCCACCTCCAAATGAGAAAAATACCGACTAATTACATCTATTTGATCGTTCATGACCTAAAAGCTCCAAATGTGGTTTACAACCCTCCCTCGAGTTAAAATAGACAACAGTTATAGGGTCACACTGAGATCGTTGATTTGACTCCATTTTCGTAAAAGAGGTCTGAAAATCAGTGTAAACGCTGATTTGCGCCTACCAGACTGAGGATCCACATCGAATCCGGAGAAGATGTCACTAACGAGCGTTTTTGGAAAATTCATAATCTACAACCGCTCCAAACATCGTTTTTTAAGAGTTCCCAGTCAACGGACTGTGACTATGGCATCAGGCTGAGCAAATGAGCCACTTTATCTCATTTTTACACTAAGACGACTGAAAACTACTTTAGCATACTTTTGCCTCTCAAGGGATGATCCACCTCCAAATGAGAAAAATACCGACTAATTACATCTATTTGATCGTTCATGACCTAAAAGCTCCAAATGTGGTTTACAAGCCTTCCTCGTGTTAATAGACAATGGTTCTAGTGTCACACTGAGAAAATCGTTGATTTGACTTATTTTTCGCACAAGAGGTCTGAAAATCAGTGTAAACGCTGATTTGCGCCACCCAAGTGAGGATCCACATGGAAACCGCAGAAGATGTCACTAACGAGCGTTTTGGAAAATTCATAATCTACAACCGCTCCAAACATCGTTTTATAAGAGTTCCCAGTCAACGGACTGTGATTATGGCATCAGACTGAGCCAATGAGCCACTTTCTCTCATTTTTACACTAAGACGACTGAAAACTACTTTAGCATACTTTTGCCTCTCAAGGGATGATCCACCTCCAAATGAGAGAAATACAGACTAATTACATCTATTTGATCGTTCATGACCTAAAAGCTCCAAATGTGGTTTACAACCCTCCCTCGAGTTAAAATAGACAACAGTTATAGTGTCACACTGAGAAAATCGTTGATTTGACTCACTTTTCGTAAAAGAGGTCTGAAAATCAGTGTAAATGCTGATTTGCGCCACCAAAGTGAGGATCCACATGGAAACCGCAGAAAATGTCACTAACAAGCGTTTTTGGAAAATTCATAATCTACAACCGCTCCAAACATCGTTTTTTAAGAGTTCCCAGTCAACGGACTGTGATTATGGCATCAGACTGAGCAAATGAGCCACTTTCTCTCATTTTTACACTAAGACGACTGAAAACTACTTTAGCATACTTTTGCCTCTCAAGGGATGATCCACCTCCAAATGAGAGAAATACAGACTAATTACATCTATTTGATCGTTCATGACCTAAAGCTCCAAATGTGGTTTACAACCCTCCCTCGAGTTAAAATAGACAACAGTTATAGTGTCACACTGAGAAAATAGTTGATTTGACTCACTTTTCGTAAAAGAGGTCTGAAAATCAATGTAAATGCTGATTTACGCCGCCAAAGTGAGGATCCACATGGAAACCGCAGAAGATGTCACTAACAAGCGTTTTTGGAAAATTCATAATCTACAACCGCTCCAAACATCGTTTTTTAAGAGTTCCCAGTCAACGGACTGTGATTATGGCATCAGACTGAGCAAATGAGCCACTTTCTCTCATTTTTACACTAAGACGACTGAAAACTACTTTAAAAGCATACTTTTGCCTCTCAAGGGATGATCCACGTCCAAATGAGAGAAATACAGACTAATTACATCTATTCGTTCGTTGTTGAGCTAGAAAGCTCCAAATGTGGTTTACAAGCCTCTTCGTGTTAAAATAGACAACAGTTATAGTGTCCCACTGAGAAAATCGTTGATTTGACTCACTTTTCGTAAAGAGGTCTAAAAATCAGTGTAAACGCTGATTTGTACCTCCCAGACAGAGGATCCACATCGAATCCGGAGATGTCACTAACGAGCGTTTTGGGAAAATTCATTATCTACAACCGCTCCAAACATCGTTTTTTAAGAGTTCCCAGTCAACGGACTGTGACTATGGCATCAGACTGAGCAAATGAGCCACTTTCTCTCATTTTTACACTAAGACGACTGAAAACCACTTTAAAAGCATACGTTTGATCCACATCCAAATGAGAGAAATACAGACTAATTACATCTATTTGATCGTTCATGACCTAAAAGCTCCAAATGTGGTTTACAAGCCTTCCTCGTGTTAATAGACAATGGTTGTAGTGTCACACTGAGAAAATCGTTGATTTGACTTATTTTTCGCAAAAGAGGTCTGAAAATCAGTGTAAACGCTGATTTGCCCCACCAAAGTGAGGATCCACATGGAAACCGCAGAAGATGTCACTAACAAGCGTTTTTGGAAAATTCATAATCTACAACCGCTCCAAACATCGTTTTTTAAGAGTTCCCAGTCAACGGACTGTGATTATGGCATCAGACTGAGCAAATGAGCCACTTTCTCTCATTTTTACACTAAGACGACTGAAAACTACTTTGGCATACTTTTGCCTCTCAAGGGATGATCCACCTCCAAATGAGAAAAATACAGACTAATTACATCTATTTGATCGTTCATGACCTAAAAGCTCCAAATGTGGTTTACAACCCTCCCTCGAGTTAAAATAGACAACAGTTATAGTGTCACACTGAGAAAATAGTTGATTTGACTCACTTTTCGTAAAAGAGGTCTGAAAATCAGTGTAAATGCTGATTTGCGCCGCCAAAGTGAGGATCCACATGGAAACCGCAGAAAATGTCACTAACAAGCGTTTTTGGAAAATTCATAATCTACAACCGCTCCAAACATCGTTTTTTAAGAGTTCCCAGTCAACGGACTGTGATTATGGCATCAGACTGAGCAAATGAGCCACTTTCTCTCATTTTTACACTAAGACGACTGAAAACTACTTTAGCATACTTTTGCCTCTCAAGGGATGATCCACCTCCAAATGAGAGAAATACAGACTAATTACATCTATTTGATCGTTCATGACCTAAAAGCTCCAAATGTGGTTTACAACCCTCCCTCGAGTTAAAATAGACAACAGTTATAGTGTCACACTGAGAAAATAGTTGATTTGACTCACTTTTCGTAAAAGAGATCTGAAAATCAATGTAAATGCTGATTTACGCCGCCAAAGTGAGGATCCACATGGAAACCGCAGAAGATGTCACTAACAAGCGTTTTTGGAAAATTCATAATCTACAACCGCTCCAAACATCGTTTTTTAAGAGTTCCCAGTCAACGGACTGTGATATGGCATCAGACTGAGCAAATGAGCCACTTTCTCTCATTTTTACACTAAGACGACTGAAAACTACTTTAAAAGCATACTTTTGCCTCTCAAGGGATGATCCACGTCCAAATGAGAGAAATACAGACTAATTACATCTATTCGTTCGTTGTTGAGCTAGAAAGCTCCAAATGTGGTTTAGAAGCCTCTTCGTGTTAAATAGACAACAGTTATAGTGTCCCACTGAGAAAATCGTTGATTTGACTCACTTTTCGTAAGAGGTCTAAAAATCAGTGTAAACGCTGATTTGTACCTCCCAGACAGAGGATCCACATCGAATCCGGAGATGTCACTAACGAGCGTTTTGGGAAAATTCATTATCTACAACCGCTCCAAACATCGTTTTTTAAGAGTTCCCAGTCAACGGACTGTGACTATGGCATCAGACTGAGCAAATGAGCCACTTTCTCTCATTTTTACACTAAGACGACTGAAAACCACTTTAAAAGCATACGTTTGCCACATCCAAATGAGAGAAATACAGACTAATTACATCTATTTGATCGTTCATGACCTAAAAGCTCCAAATGTGGTTTACAAGCCTTCCTCGTGTTAATAGACAATGGTTGTAGTGTCACACTGAGAAAATCGTTGATTTGACTTATTTTTCGCAAAGAGGTCTGAAAATCAGTGTAAACGCTGATTTGCCCCACCAAAGTGAGGATCCACATGGAAACCGCAGAAGATGTCACTAACAAGCGTTTTTGGAAAATTCATAATCTACAACCGCTCCAAACATCGTTTTTTAAGAGTTCCCAGTCAACGGACTGTGATATGGCATCAGACTGAGCAAATGAGCCACTTTCTCTCATTTTTACACTAAGACGACTGAAACTACTTTGGCATACTTTTGCCTCTCAAGGGATGATCCACCTCCAAATGAGAAAAATACCGACTAATTACATCTATTTGATCGTTCATGACCTAAAAGCTCCAAATGTGGTTTACAACCCTCCCTCGAGTTAAAATAGACAACAGTTATAGGGTCACACTGAGATCGTTGATTTGACTCCATTTTCGTAAAGAGGTCTGAAAATCAGTGTAAACGCTGATTTGCGCCTACCAGACTGAGGATCCACATCGAATCCGGAGAAGATGTCACTAACGAGCGTTTTGGAAAATTCATAATCTACAACCGCTCCAAACATCGTTTTTTAAGAGTTCCCAGTCAACGGACTGTGACTATGGCATCAGGCTGAGCAAATGAGCCACTTTATCTCATTTTTACACTAAGACGACTGAAAACTACTTTAGCATACTTTTGCCTCTCAAGGGATGATCCACCTCCAAATGAGAAAAATACCGACTAATTACATCTATTTGATCGTTCATGACCTAAAAGCTCCAAATGTGGTTTACAAGCCTTCCTCGTGTTAATAGACAATGGTTCTAGTGTCACACTGAGAAAATCGTTGATTTGACTTATTTTTCGCACAAGAGGTCTGAAAATCAGTGTAAACGCTGATTTGCGCCACCCAAGTGAGGATCCACATGGAAACCGCAGAAGATGTCACTAACGAGCGTTTTTGGAAAATTCATAATCTACAACCGCTCCAAACATCGTTTTATAAGAGTTCCCAGTCAACGGACTGTGATTATGGCATCAGACTGAGCCAATGAGCCACTTTCTCTCATTTTTACACTAAGACGACTGAAAACTACTTTAGCATACTTTTGCCTCTCAAGGGATGATCCACCTCCAAATGAGAGAAATACAGACTAATTACATCTATTTGATCGTTCATGACCTAAAAGCTCCAAATGTGGTTTACAACCCTACCTCGAGTTAAAATAGACAACAGTTATAGTGTCACACTGAGAAAATAGTTGATTTGACTCACTTTTCGTAAAAGAGGTCTGAAAATCAATGTAAATGCTGATTTACGCCGCCAAAGTGAGGATCCACATGGAAACCGCAAAAGATGTCATAACAAGCGTTTTTGGAAAATTCATAATCTACAACCGCTCCAAACATCGTTTTTAAGAGTTCCCAGTCAACGGACTGTGACTATGGCATCAGACTGAGCAAATGAGCCACTTTCTCTCATTTTTACACTAAGACGACTGAAAACCACTTTAAAAGCATACGTTTGCCACATCCAAATGAGAGAAATACAGACTAATTACATCTATTTGATCGTTCATGACCTAAAAGCTCCAAATGTGGTTTACAAGCCTTCCTCGTGTTAATAGACAATGGTTGTAGTGTCACACTGAGAAAATCGTTGATTTGACTTATTTTTCGCAAAGAGGTCTGAAAATCAGTGTAAACGCTGATTTGCCCCACCAAAGTGAGGATCCACATGGAAACCGCAAAAGATGTCACTAACAAGCGTTTTTGGAAAATTCATAATCTACAACCGCTCCAAACATCATTTTTTAAGAGTTCCCAGTCAACGGACTGTGATTATGGCATCAGGCTGAGCAAATGAGCCACTTTCTCTCATTTTTACACTAAGACGACTGAAAACTACTTTAGCATACTTTTGCCTCTCAAGGGATGATCCACCTCCAAATGAGAGAAATACAGACTAATTACATCTATTTGATCGTTCATGACCTAAAAGCTCCAAATGTGGTTTACAACCCTCCCTCGAGTTAAAATAGACAACAGCTATAGTGTCACACTGAGAAAATCGTTGATTTCACTCACTTTTCGTAAAAGAGGTCTGAAAATCAATGTAAATGCTGATTTACGCCGCCAAAGTGAGGATCCACATGGAAACCGCAGAAGATGTCACTAACAAGCGTTTTTGGAAAATTCATAATCTACAACCGCTCCAAACATCGTTTTTAAGAGTTCCCAGTCAACGGACTGTGATATGGCATCAGACTGAGCAAATGAGCCACTTTCTCTCATTTTTACACTAAGACGACTGAAACTACTTTGGCATACTTTTGCCTCTCAAGGGATGATCCACCTCCAAATGAGAAAAATACCGACTAATTACATCTATTTGATCGTTCATGACCTAAAAGCTCCAAATGTGGTTTACAACCCTCCCTCGAGTTAAAATAGACAACAGTTATAGGGTCACACTGAGATCGTTGATTTGACTCCATTTTCGTAAAAGAGGTCTGAAAATCAGTGTAAACGCTGATTTGCGCCTACCAGACTGAGGATCCACATCGAATCCGGAGAAGATGTCACTAACGAGCGTTTTTGGAAAATTCATAATCTACAACCGCTCCAAACATCGTTTTTTAAGAGTTCCCAGTCAACGGACTGTGACTATGGCATCAGGCTGAGCAAATGAGCCACTTTATCTCATTTTTACACTAAGACGACTGAAAACTACTTTAGCATACTTTTGCCTCTCAAGGGATGATCCACCTCCAAATGAGAAAAATACCGACTAATTACATCTATTTGATCGTTCATGACCTAAAAGCTCCAAATGTGGTTTACAAGCCTTCCTCGTGTTAATAGACAATGGTTCTAGTGTCACACTGAGAAAATCGTTGATTTGACTTATTTTTCGCACAAGAGGTCTGAAAATCAGTGTAAACGCTGATTTGCGCCACCCAAGTGAGGATCCACATGGAAACCGCAGAAGATGTCACTAACGAGCGTTTTTGGAAAATTCATAATCTACAACCGCTCCAAACATCGTTTTATAAGAGTTCCCAGTCAACGGACTGTGATTATGGCATCAGACTGAGCCAATGAGCCACTTTCTCTCATTTTTACACTAAGACGACTGAAAACTACTTTAGCATACTTTTGCCTCTCAAGGGATGATCCACCTCCAAATGAGAGAAATACAGACTAATTACATCTATTTGATCGTTCATGACCTAAAAGCTCCAAATGTGTTTACAAGCCTTCCTCGTGTAATAGACAATGGTTCTAGTGTCACACTGAGAAAATCGTTGATTTTACTTATTTTTCGCAAAAGAGGTCTGAAAATCAGTGTAAACGCTGATTTGCCCCACCAAATTCAGGATCCACATGGAAACCGCAAAAGATGTCATAACAAGTGTTTTTGGAAAGTTCATAATCTACAACCGCTCCAAACATCGTTTTTTAAGAGTTCCCAGTCAACGGACTGTGATTATGGCATCAGACTGAGCAAATGAGCCACTTTCTCTCATTTTTACACTAAGACGACTGAAAACTACTTTAGCATACTTTTGCCTCTCAAGGGATGATCCACCTCCAAATGAGAGAAATACAGACTAATTACATCTATTTGATCGTTCATGACCTAAAGCTCCAAATGTGGTTTACAACCCTCCCTCGAGTTAAAATAGACAACAGTTATAGTGTCACACTGAGAAAATAGTTGATTTGACTCACTTTTCGTAAAAGAGGTCTGAAAATCAGTGTAAATGCTGATTTGCGCCGCCAAAGTGAGGATCCACATGGAAACCGCAGAAAATGTCACTAACAAGCGTTTTTGGAAAATTCATAATCTACAACCGCTCCAAACATCGTTTTTTAAGAGTTCCCAGTCAACGGACTGTGATTATGGCATCAGACTGAGCAAATGAGCCACTTTCTCTCATTTTTACACTAAGACGACTGAAAACTACTTTAGCATACTTTTGCCTCTCAAGGGATGATCCACCTCCAAATGAGAGAAATACAGACTAATTACATCTATTTGATCGTTCATGACCTAAAAGCTCCAAATGTGGTTTACAACTCTCCCTCGAGTTAAAATAGACAACAGTTATAGTGTCACACTAAGAAAATAGTTGATTTGACTCACTTTTCGTAAAAGAGATCTGAAAATCAATGTAAATGCTGATTTACGCCGCCAAAGTGAGGATCCACATGGAAACCGCAGAAGATGTCACTAACAAGCGTTTTGGAAAATTCATAATCTACAACCGCTCCAAACATCGTTTTTTAAGAGTTCCCAGTCAACGGACTGTGATTATGGCATCAGACTGAGCAAATGAGCCACTTTCTCTCATTTTTACACTAAGACGACTGAAAACTACTTTAGCATACTTTTGCCTCTCAAGGGATGATCCACCTCCAAATGAGAGAAATACAGACTAATTACATCTATTTGATCGTTCATGACCTAAAAGCTCCAAATGTGTTTACAAGCCTTCCTCGTGTAATAGACAATGGTTCTAGTGTCACACTGAGAAAATCGTTGATTTTACTTATTTTTCGCAAAAGAGGTCTGAAAATCAGTGTAAACGCTGATTTGCCCCACCAAATTCAGGATCCACATGGAAACCGCAAAAGATGTCATAACAAGTGTTTTTGGAAAGTTCATAATCTACAACCGCTCCAAACATCGTTTTTTAAGAGTTCCCAGTCAACGGACTGTGATTATGGCATCAGACTGAGCAAATGAGCCACTTTCTCTCATTTTTACACTAAGACGACTGAAAACTACTTTAGCATACTTTTGCCTCTCAAGGGATGATCCACCTCCAAATGAGAGAAATACAGACTAATTACATCTATTTGATCGTTCATGACCTAAAGCTCCAAATGTGGTTTACAACCCTCCCTCGAGTTAAAATAGACAACAGTTATAGTGTCACACTGAGAAAATAGTTGATTTGACTCACTTTTCGTAAAAGAGGTCTGAAAATCAGTGTAAATGCTGATTTGCGCCGCCAAAGTGAGGATCCACATGGAAACCGCAGAAAATGTCACTAACAAGCGTTTTTGGAAAATTCATAATCTACAACCGCTCCAAACATCGTTTTTTAAGAGTTCCCAGTCAACGGACTGTGATTATGGCATCAGACTGAGCAAATGAGCCACTTTCTCTCATTTTTACACTAAGACGACTGAAAACTACTTTAGCATACTTTTGCCTCTCAAGGGATGATCCACCTCCAAATGAGAGAAATACAGACTAATTACATCTATTTGATCGTTTATGACCTAAAAGCTCCAAATGTGGTTTACAACTCTCCCTCGAGTTAAAATAGACAACAGTTATAGTGTCACACTAAGAAAATAGTTGATTTGACTCACTTTTCGTAAAAGAGATCTGAAAATCAATGTAAATGCTGATTTACGCCGCCAAAGTGAGGATCCACATGGAAACCGCAGAAGATGTCACTAACAAGCGTTTTTGGAAAATTCATAATCTACAACCGCTCCAAACATCGTTTTTTAAGAGTTCCCAGTCAACGGACTGTGATATGGCATCAGACTGAGCAAATGAGCCACTTTCTCTCATTTTTACACTAAGACGACTGAAAACTACTTTAAAAGCATACTTTTGCCTCTCAAGGGATGATCCACGTCCAAATGAGAGAAATACAGACTAATTACATCTATTCGTTCGTTGTTGAGCTAGAAAGCTCCAAATGTGGTTTAGAAGCCTCTTCGTGTTAAATAGACAACAGTTATAGTGTCCCACTGAGAAAATCGTTGATTTGACTCACTTTTCGTAAGAGGTCTAAAAATCAGTGTAAACGCTGATTTGTACCTCCCAGACAGAGGATCCACATCGAATCCGGAGATGTCACTGACGAGCGTTTTGGGAAAATTCATTATCTACAACCGCTCCAAACATCGTTTTTTAAGAGTTCCCAGTCAACGGACTGTGACTATGGCATCAGACTGAGCAAATGAGCCACTTTCTCTCATTTTTACACTAAGACGACTGAAAACCACTTTAAAAGCATACGTTTGCCACATCCAAATGAGAGAAATACAGACTAATTACATCTATTTGATCGTTCATGACCTAAAAGCTCCAAATGTGGTTTACAAGCCTTCCTCGTGTTAATAGACAATGGTTGTAGTGTCACACTGAGAAAATCGTTGATTTGACTTATTTTTCGCAAAGAGGTCTGAAAATCAGTGTAAACGCTGATTTGCCCCACCAAAGTGAGGATCCACATGGAAACCGCAGAAGATGTCACTAACAAGCGTTTTTGGAAAATTCATAATCTACAACCGCTCCAAACATCGTTTTTTAAGAGTTCCCAGTCAACGGACTGTGATATGGCATCAGACTGAGCAAATGAGCCACTTTCTCTCATTTTTACACTAAGACGACTGAAACTACTTTGGCATACTTTTGCCTCTCAAGGGATGATCCACCTCCAAATGAGAAAAATACCGACTAATTACATCTATTTGATCGTTCATGACCTAAAAGCTCCAAATGTGGTTTACAACCCTCCCTCGAGTTAAAATAGACAACAGTTATAGGGTCACACTGAGATCGTTGATTTGACTCCATTTTCGTAAAAGAGGTCTGAAAATCAGTGTAAACGCTGATTTGCGCCTACCAGACTGAGGATCCACATCGAATCCGGAGAAGATGTCACTAACGAGCGTTTTTGGAAAATTCATAATCTACAACCGCTCCAAACATCGTTTTTAAGAGTTCCCAGTCAACGGACTGTGACTATGGCATCAGGCTGAGCAAATGAGCCACTTTATCTCATTTTTACACTAAGACGACTGAAAACTACTTTAGCATACTTTTGCCTCTCAAGGGATGATCCACCTCCAAATGAGAAAAATACCGACTAATTACATCTATTTGATCGTTCATGACCTAAAAGCTCCAAATGTGGTTTACAAGCCTTCCTCGTGTTAATAGACAATGGTTCTAGTGTCACACTGAGAAAATCGTTGATTTGACTTATTTTTCGCACAAGAGGTCTGAAAATCAGTGTAAACGCTGATTTGCGCCACCCAAGTGAGGATCCACATGGAAACCGCAGAAGATGTCACTAACGAGCGTTTTTGGAAAATTCATAATCTACAACCGCTCCAAACATCGTTTTATAAGAGTTCCCAGTCAACGGACTGTGATTATGGCATCAGACTGAGCCAATGAGCCACTTTCTCTCATTTTTACACTAAGACGACTGAAAACTACTTTAGCATACTTTTGCCTCTCAAGGGATGATCCACCTCCAAATGAGAGAAATACAGACTAATTACATCTATTTGATCGTTCATGACCTAAAAGCTCCAAATGTGGTTTACAACCCTACCTCGAGTTAAAATAGACAACAGTTATAGTGTCACACTGAGAAAATAGTTGATTTGACTCACTTTTCGTAAAAGAGGTCTGAAAATCAATGTAAATGCTGATTTACGCCGCCAAAGTGAGGATCCACATGGAAACCGCAAAAGATGTCATAACAAGCGTTTTTGGAAAATTCATAATCTACAACCGCTCCAAACATCGTTTTTTAAGAGTTCCCAGTCAACGGACTGTGACTATGGCATCAGACTGAGCAAATGAGCCACTTTCTCTCATTTTTACACTAAGACGACTGAAAACCACTTTAAAAGCATACGTTTGCCACATCCAAATGAGAGAAATACAGACTAATTACATCTATTTGATCGTTCATGACCTAAAAGCTCCAAATGTGGTTTACAAGCCTTCCTCGTGTTAATAGACAATGGTTGTAGTGTCACACTGAGAAAATCGTTGATTTGACTTATTTTTCGCAAAGAGGTCTGAAAATCAGTGTAAACGCTGATTTGCCCCACCAAAGTGAGGATCCACATGGAAACCGCAAAAGATGTCACTAACAAGCGTTTTTGGAAAATTCATAATCTACAACCGCTCCAAACATCATTTTTAAGAGTTCCCAGTCAACGGACTGTGATTATGGCATCAGGCTGAGCAAATGAGCCACTTTCTCTCATTTTTACACTAAGACGACTGAAAACTACTTTAGCATACTTTTGCCTCTCAAGGGATGATCCACCTCCAAATGAGAGAAATACAGACTAATTACATCTATTTGATCGTTCATGACCTAAAAGCTCCAAATGTGGTTTACAACCCTCCCTCGAGTTAAAATAGACAACAGCTATAGTGTCACACTGAGAAAATCGTTGATTTCACTCACTTTTCGTAAAAGAGGTCTGAAAATCAATGTAAATGCTGATTTACGCCGCCAAAGTGAGGATCCACATGGAAACCGCAGAAGATGTCACTAACAAGCGTTTTGGAAAATTCATAATCTACAACCGCTCCAAACATCGTTTTTAAGAGTTCCCAGTCAACGGACTGTGATATGGCATCAGACTGAGCAAATGAGCCACTTTCTCTCATTTTTACACTAAGACGACTGAAACTACTTTGGCATACTTTTGCCTCTCAAGGGATGATCCACCTCCAAATGAGAAAAATACCGACTAATTACATCTATTTGATCGTTCATGACCTAAAAGCTCCAAATGTGGTTTACAACCCTCCCTCGAGTTAAAATAGACAACAGTTATAGGGTCACACTGAGATCGTTGATTTGACTCCATTTTCGTAAAAGAGGTCTGAAAATCAGTGTAAACGCTGATTTGCGCCTACCAGACTGAGGATCCACATCGAATCCGGAGAAGATGTCACTAACGAGCGTTTTTGGAAAATTCATAATCTACAACCGCTCCAAACATCGTTTTTTAAGAGTTCCCAGTCAACGGACTGTGACTATGGCATCAGGCTGAGCAAATGAGCCACTTTATCTCATTTTTACACTAAGACGACTGAAAACTACTTTAGCATACTTTTGCCTCTCAAGGGATGATCCACCTCCAAATGAGAAAAATACCGACTAATTACATCTATTTGATCGTTCATGACCTAAAAGCTCCAAATGTGGTTTACAAGCCTTCCTCGTGTTAATAGACAATGGTTCTAGTGTCACACTGAGAAAATCGTTGATTTGACTTATTTTTCGCACAAGAGGTCTGAAAATCAGTGTAAACGCTGATTTGCGCCACCCAAGTGAGGATCCACATGGAAACCGCAGAAGATGTCACTAACGAGCGTTTTTGGAAAATTCATAATCTACAACCGCTCCAAACATCGTTTTATAAGAGTTCCCAGTCAACGGACTGTGATTATGGCATCAGACTGAGCCAATGAGCCACTTTCTCTCATTTTTACACTAAGACGACTGAAAACTACTTTAGCATACTTTTGCCTCTCAAGGGATGATCCACCTCCAAATGAGAGAAATACAGACTAATTACATCTATTTGATCGTTCATGACCTAAAAGCTCCAAATGTGTTTACAAGCCTTCCTCGTGTAATAGACAATGGTTCTAGTGTCACACTGAGAAAATCGTTGATTTTACTTATTTTTCGCAAAAGAGGTCTGAAAATCAGTGTAAACGCTGATTTGCCCCACCAAATTCAGGATCCACATGGAAACCGCAAAAGATGTCATAACAAGTGTTTTTGGAAAGTTCATAATCTACAACCGCTCCAAACATCGTTTTTAAGAGTTCCCAGTCAACGGACTGTGATTATGGCATCAGACTGAGCAAATGAGCCACTTTCTCTCATTTTTACACTAAGACGACTGAAAACTACTTTAGCATACTTTTGCCTCTCAAGGGATGATCCACCTCCAAATGAGAGAAATACAGACTAATTACATCTATTTGATCGTTCATGACCTAAAGCTCCAAATGTGGTTTACAACCCTCCCTCGAGTTAAAATAGACAACAGTTATAGTGTCACACTGAGAAAATAGTTGATTTGACTCACTTTTCGTAAAAGAGGTCTGAAAATCAGTGTAAATGCTGATTTGCGCCGCCAAAGTGAGGATCCACATGGAAACCGCAGAAAATGTCACTAACAAGCGTTTTTGGAAAATTCATAATCTACAACCGCTCCAAACATCGTTTTTTAAGAGTTCCCAGTCAACGGACTGTGATTATGGCATCAGACTGAGCAAATGAGCCACTTTCTCTCATTTTTACACTAAGACGACTGAAAACTACTTTAGCATACTTTTGCCTCTCAAGGGATGATCCACCTCCAAATGAGAGAAATACAGACTAATTACATCTATTTGATCGTTCATGACCTAAAAGCTCCAAATGTGGTTTACAACTCTCCCTCGAGTTAAAATAGACAACAGTTATAGTGTCACACTAAGAAAATAGTTGATTTGACTCACTTTTCGTAAAAGAGATCTGAAAATCAATGTAAATGCTGATTTACGCCGCCAAAGTGAGGATCCACATGGAAACCGCAGAAGATGTCACTAACAAGCGTTTTTGGAAAATTCATAATCTACAACCGCTCCAAACATCGTTTTTAAGAGTTTCCAGTCAACGGACTGTGATTATGGCATCAGACTGAGCAAATGAGCCACTTTCTCTCATTTTTACACTAAGACGACTGAAAACTACTTTAGCATACTTTTGCCTCTCAAGGGATGATCCACCTCCAAATGAGAGAAATACAGACTAATTACATCTATTTGATCGTTCATGACCTAAAAGCTCCAAATGTGTTTACAAGCCTTCCTCGTGTAATAGACAATGGTTCTAGTGTCACACTGAGAAAATCGTTGATTTTACTTATTTTTCGCAAAAGAGGTCTGAAAATCAGTGTAAACGCTGATTTGCCCCACCAAATTCAGGATCCACATGGAAACCGCAAAAGATGTCATAACAAGTGTTTTTGGAAAGTTCATAATCTACAACCGCTCCAAACATCGTTTTTTAAGAGTTCCCAGTCAACGGACTGTGATTATGGCATCAGACTGAGCAAATGAGCCACTTTCTCTCATTTTTACACTAAGACGACTGAAAACTACTTTAGCATACTTTTGCCTCTCAAGGGATGATCCACCTCCAAATGAGAGAAATACAGACTAATTACATCTATTTGATCGTTCATGACCTAAAGCTCCAAATGTGGTTTACAACCCTCCCTCGAGTTAAAATAGACAACAGTTATAGTGTCACACTGAGAAAATAGTTGATTTGACTCACTTTTCGTAAAAGAGGTCTGAAAATCAGTGTAAATGCTGATTTGCGCCGCCAAAGTGAGGATCCACATGGAAACCGCAGAAAATGTCACTAACAAGCGTTTTTGGAAAATTCATAATCTACAACCGCTCCAAACATCGTTTTTTAAGAGTTCCCAGTCAACGGACTGTGATTATGGCATCAGACTGAGCAAATGAGCCACTTTCTCTCATTTTTACACTAAGACGACTGAAAACTACTTTAGCATACTTTTGCCTCTCAAGGGATGATCCACCTCCAAATGAGAGAAATACAGACTAATTACATCTATTTGATCGTTCATGACCTAAAAGCTCCAAATGTGGTTTACAACTCTCCCTCGAGTTAAAATAGACAACAGTTATAGTGTCACACTAAGAAAATAGTTGATTTGACTCACTTTTCGTAAAAGAGATCTGAAAATCAATGTAAATGCTGATTTACGCCGCCAAAGTGAGGATCCACATGGAAACCGCAGAAGATGTCACTAACAAGCGTTTTTGGAAAATTCATAATCTACAACCGCTCCAAACATCGTTTTTTAAGAGTTCCCAGTCAACGGACTGTGATTATGGCATCAGACTGAGCAAATGAGCCACTTTCTCTCATTTTTACACTAAGACGACTGAAAACTACTTTAGCATACTTTTGCCTCTCAAGGGATGATCCACCTCCAAATGAGAGAAATACAGACTAATTACATCTATTTGATCGTTCATGACCTAAAGCTCCAAATGTGGTTTACAACCCTCCCTCGAGTTAAAATAGACAACAGTTATAGTGTCACACTGAGAAAATAGTTGATTTGACTCACTTTTCGTAAAAGAGGTCTGAAAATCAGTGTAAATGCTGATTTGCGCCGCCAAAGTGAGGATCCACATGGAAACCGCAGAAAATGTCACTAACAAGCGTTTTTGGAAAATTCATAATCTACAACCGCTCCAAACATCGTTTTTAAGAGTTCCCAGTCAACGGACTGTGATTATGGCATCAGACTGAGCAAATGAGCCACTTTCTCTCATTTTTACACTAAGACGACTGAAAACTACTTTAGCATACTTTTGCCTCTCAAGGGATGATCCACCTCCAAATGAGAGAAATACAGACTAATTACATCTATTTGATCGTTCATGACCTAAAAGCTCCAAATGTGGTTTACAACTCTCCCTCGAGTTAAAATAGACAACAGTTATAGTGTCACACTAAGAAAATAGTTGATTTGACTCACTTTTCGTAAAGAGATCTGAAAATCAATGTAAATGCTGATTTACGCCGCCAAAGTGAGGATCCACATGGAAACCGCAGAAGATGTCACTAACAAGCGTTTTGGAAAATTCATAATCTACAACCGCTCCAAACATCGTTTTTTAAGAGTTCCCAGTCAACGGACTGTGATTATGGCATCAGACTGAGCAAATGAGCCACTTTCTCTCATTTTTACACTAAGACGACTGAAAACTACTTTAGCATACTTTTGCCTCTCAAGGGATGATCCACCTCCAAATGAGAGAAATACAGACTAATTACATCTATTTGATCGTTCATGACCTAAAAGCTCCAAATGTGTTTACAAGCCTTCCTCGTGTAATAGACAATGGTTCTAGTGTCACACTGAGAAAATCGTTGATTTTACTTATTTTTCGCAAAAGAGGTCTGAAAATCAGTGTAAACGCTGATTTGCCCCACCAAATTCAGGATCCACATGGAAACCGCAAAAGATGTCATAACAAGTGTTTTTGGAAAGTTCATAATCTACAACCGCTCCAAACATCGTTTTTTAAGAGTTCCCAGTCAACGGACTGTGATTATGGCATCAGACTGAGCAAATGAGCCACTTTCTCTCATTTTTACACTAAGACGACTGAAAACTACTTTAGCATACTTTTGCCTCTCAAGGGATGATCCACCTCCAAATGAGAGAAATACAGACTAATTACATCTATTTGATCGTTCATGACCTAAAGCTCCAAATGTGGTTTACAACCCTCCCTCGAGTTAAAATAGACAACAGTTATAGTGTCACACTGAGAAAATAGTTGATTTGACTCACTTTTCGTAAAAGAGGTCTGAAAATCAGTGTAAATGCTGATTTGCGCCGCCAAAGTGAGGATCCACATGGAAACCGCAGAAAATGTCACTAACAAGCGTTTTTGGAAAATTCATAATCTACAACCGCTCCAAACATCGTTTTTTAAGAGTTCCCAGTCAACGGACTGTGATTATGGCATCAGACTGAGCAAATGAGCCACTTTCTCTCATTTTTACACTAAGACGACTGAAAACTACTTTAGCATACTTTTGCCTCTCAAGGGATGATCCACCTCCAAATGAGAGAAATACAGACTAATTACATCTATTTGATCGTTTATGACCTAAAAGCTCCAAATGTGGTTTACAACTCTCCCTCGAGTTAAAATAGACAACAGTTATAGTGTCACACTAAGAAAATAGTTGATTTGACTCACTTTTCGTAAAAGAGATCTGAAAATCAATGTAAATGCTGATTTACGCCGCCAAAGTGAGGATCCACATGGAAACCGCAGAAGATGTCACTAACAAGCGTTTTTGGAAAATTCATAATCTACAACCGCTCCAAACATCGTTTTTTAAGAGTTCCCAGTCAACGGACTGTGATATGGCATCAGACTGAGCAAATGAGCCACTTTCTCTCATTTTTACACTAAGACGACTGAAAACTACTTTAAAAGCATACTTTTGCCTCTCAAGGGATGATCCACGTCCAAATGAGAGAAATACAGACTAATTACATCTATTCGTTCGTTGTTGAGCTAGAAAGCTCCAAATGTGGTTTAGAAGCCTCTTCGTGTTAAATAGACAACAGTTATAGTGTCCCACTGAGAAAATCGTTGATTTGACTCACTTTTCGTAAGAGGTCTAAAAATCAGTGTAAACGCTGATTTGTACCTCCCAGACAGAGGATCCACATCGAATCCGGAGATGTCACTGACGAGCGTTTTGGGAAAATTCATTATCTACAACCGCTCCAAACATCGTTTTTTAAGAGTTCCCAGTCAACGGACTGTGACTATGGCATCAGACTGAGCAAATGAGCCACTTTCTCTCATTTTTACACTAAGACGACTGAAAACCACTTTAAAAGCATACGTTTGCCACATCCAAATGAGAGAAATACAGACTAATTACATCTATTTGATCGTTCATGACCTAAAAGCTCCAAATGTGGTTTACAAGCCTTCCTCGTGTTAATAGACAATGGTTGTAGTGTCACACTGAGAAAATCGTTGATTTGACTTATTTTTCGCAAAAGAGGTCTGAAAATCAGTGTAAACGCTGATTTGCCCCACCAAAGTGAGGATCCACATGGAAACCGCAGAAGATGTCACTAACAAGTGTTTTTGGAAAGTTCATAATCTACAACCGCTCCAAACATCGTTTTTTAAGAGTTCCCAGTCAACGGACTGAGATTATGGCATCAGACTGAGCAAATGAGCCACTTTCTCTCATTTTTACACTAAGACGACTGAAAACTACTTTAGCATACTTTTGCCTCTCAAGGGATGATCCACCTCCAAATGAGAGAAATACAGACTAATTACATCTATTTGATCGTTCATGACCTAAAAGCTCCAAATGTGGTTTACAACCCTCCTCGAGTTAAAATAGACAACAGTTATAGTGTCACACTGAGAAAATAGTTGATTTGACTCACTTTTCGTAAAAGAGGTCTGAAAATCAGTGTAAATGCTGATTTGCGCCGCCAAAGTGAGGATCCACATGGAAACCGCAGAAAATGTCACTAACAAGCGTTTTTGGAAAATTCATAATCTACAACCGCTCCAAACATCGTTTTTTAAGAGTTCCCAGTCAACGGACTGTGATTATGGCATCAGACTGAGCAAATGAGCCACTTTCTCTCATTTTTACACTAAGACGACTGAAAACTACTTTAGCATACTTTTGCCTCTCAAGGGATGATCCACCTCCAAATGAGAGAAATACAGACTAATTACATCTATTTGATCGTTCATGACCTAAAAGCTCCAAATGTGGTTTACAACCCTCCCTCGAGTTAAAATAGACAACAGTTATAGTGTCACACTGAGAAAATAGTTGATTTGACTCACTTTTCGTAAAAGAGATCTGAAAATCAATGTAAATGCTGATTTACGCCGCCAAAGTGAGGATCCACATGGAAACCGCAGAAGATGTCACTAACAAGCGTTTTTGGAAAATTCATAATCTACAACCGCTCCAAACATCGTTTTTAAGAGTTCCCAGTCAACGGACTGTGATATGGCATCAGACTGAGCAAATGAGCCACTTTCTCTCATTTTTACACTAAGACGACTGAAAACTACTTTAAAAGCATACTTTTGCCTCTCAAGGGATGATCCACGTCCAAATGAGAGAAATACAGACTAATTACATCTATTCGTTCGTTGTTGAGCTAGAAAGCTCCAAATGTGGTTTAGAAGCCTCTTCGTGTTAAATAGACAACAGTTATAGTGTCCCACTGAGAAAATCGTTGATTTGACTCACTTTTCGTAAGAGGTCTAAAAATCAGTGTAAACGCTGATTTGTACCTCCCAGACAGAGGATCCACATCGAATCCGGAGATGTCACTAACGAGCGTTTTGGGAAAATTCATTATCTACAACCGCTCCAAACATCGTTTTTTAAGAGTTCCCAGTCAACGGACTGTGACTATGGCATCAGACTGAGCAAATGAGCCACTTTCTCTCATTTTTACACTAAGACGACTGAAAACCACTTTAAAAGCATACGTTTGCCACATCCAAATGAGAGAAATACAGACTAATTACATCTATTTGATCGTTCATGACCTAAAAGCTCCAAATGTGGTTTACAAGCCTTCCTCGTGTTAATAGACAATGGTTGTAGTGTCACACTGAGAAAATCGTTGATTTGACTTATTTTTCGCAAAAGAGGTCTGAAAATCAGTGTAAACGCTGATTTGCCCCACCAAAGTGAGGATCCACATGGAAACCGCAGAAGATGTCACTAACAAGCGTTTTTGGAAAATTCATAATCTACAACCGCTCCAAACATCGTTTTTTAAGAGTTCCCAGTCAACGGACTGTGATATGGCATCAGACTGAGCAAATGAGCCACTTTCTCTCATTTTTACACTAAGACGACTGAAACTACTTTGGCATACTTTTGCCTCTCAAGGGATGATCCACCTCCAAATGAGAAAAATACCGACTAATTACATCTATTTGATCGTTCATGACCTAAAAGCTCCAAATGTGGTTTACAACCCTCCCTCGAGTTAAAATAGACAACAGTTATAGGGTCACACTGAGATCGTTGATTTGACTCCATTTTCGTAAAGAGGTCTGAAAATCAGTGTAAACGCTGATTTGCGCCTACCAGACTGAGGATCCACATCGAATCCGGAGAAGATGTCACTAACGAGCGTTTTTGGAAAATTCATAATCTACAACCGCTCCAAACATCGTTTTTTAAGAGTTCCCAGTCAACGGACTGTGACTATGGCATCAGGCTGAGCAAATGAGCCACTTTATCTCATTTTTACACTAAGACGACTGAAAACTACTTTAGCATACTTTTGCCTCTCAAGGGATGATCCACCTCCAAATGAGAAAAATACCGACTAATTACATCTATTTGATCGTTCATGACCTAAAAGCTCCAAATGTGGTTTACAAGCCTTCCTCGTGTTAATAGACAATGGTTCTAGTGTCACACTGAGAAAATCGTTGATTTGACTTATTTTTCGCACAAGAGGTCTGAAAATCAGTGTAAACGCTGATTTGCGCCACCCAAGTGAGGATCCACATGGAAACCGCAGAAGATGTCACTAACGAGCGTTTTTGGAAAATTCATAATCTACAACCGCTCCAAACATCGTTTTATAAGAGTTCCCAGTCAACGGACTGTGATTATGGCATCAGACTGAGCCAATGAGCCACTTTCTCTCATTTTTACACTAAGACGACTGAAAACTACTTTAGCATACTTTTGCCTCTCAAGGGATGATCCACCTCCAAATGAGAGAAATACAGACTAATTACATCTATTTGATCGTTCATGACCTAAAAGCTCCAAATGTGGTTTACAACCCTACCTCGAGTTAAAATAGACAACAGTTATAGTGTCACACTGAGAAAATAGTTGATTTGACTCACTTTTCGTAAAAGAGGTCTGAAAATCAATGTAAATGCTGATTTACGCCGCCAAAGTGAGGATCCACATGGAAACCGCAAAAGATGTCATAACAAGCGTTTTGGAAAATTCATAATCTACAACCGCTCCAAACATCGTTTTTTAAGAGTTCCCAGTCAACGGACTGTGACTATGGCATCAGACTGAGCAAATGAGCCACTTTCTCTCATTTTTACACTAAGACGACTGAAAACCACTTTAAAAGCATACTGCTTCTAAGCCACATCCAAATGAGAGAAATACAGACTAATTACATCTATTTGATCGTTCATGACCTAAAAGCTCCAAATGTGGTTTACAAGCCTTCCTCGTGTTAATAGACAATGGTTGTAGTGTCACACTGAGAAAATCGTTGATTTGACTTATTTTTCGCAAAAGAGGTCTGAAAATCAGTGTAAACGCTGATTTGCCCCACCAAAGTGAGGATCCACATGGAAACCGCAAAAGATGTCACTAACAAGCGTTTTTGGAAAATTCATAATCTACAACCGCTCCAAACATCATTTTTTAAGAGTTCCCAGTCAACGGACTGTGATTATGGCATCAGGCTGAGCAAATGAGCCACTTTCTCTCATTTTTACACTAAGACGACTGAAAACTACTTTAGCATACTTTTGCCTCTCAAGGGATGATCCACCTCCAAATGAGAGAAATACAGACTAATTACATCTATTTGATCGTTCATGACCTAAAAGCTCCAAATGTGGTTTACAACCCTCCCTCGAGTTAAAATAGACAACAGCTATAGTGTCACACTGAGAAAATCGTTGATTTCACTCACTTTTCGTAAAAGAGGTCTGAAAATCAATGTAAATGCTGATTTACGCCGCCAAAGTGAGGATCCACATGGAAACCGCAGAAGATGTCACTAACAAGCGTTTTGGAAAATTCATAATCTACAACCGCTCCAAACATCGTTTTTAAGAGTTCCCAGTCAACGGACTGTGATATGGCATCAGACTGAGCAAATGAGCCACTTTCTCTCATTTTTACACTAAGACGACTGAAACTACTTTGGCATACTTTTGCCTCTCAAGGGATGATCCACCTCCAAATGAGAAAAATACCGACTAATTACATCTATTTGATCGTTCATGACCTAAAAGCTCCAAATGTGGTTTACAACCCTCCCTCGAGTTAAAATAGACAACAGTTATAGGGTCACACTGAGATCGTTGATTTGACTCCATTTTCGTAAAAGAGGTCTGAAAATCAGTGTAAACGCTGATTTGCGCCTACCAGACTGAGGATCCACATCGAATCCGGAGAAGATGTCACTAACGAGCGTTTTTGGAAAATTCATAATCTACAACCGCTCCAAACATCGTTTTTTAAGAGTTCCCAGTCAACGGACTGTGACTATGGCATCAGGCTGAGCAAATGAGCCACTTTATCTCATTTTTACACTAAGACGACTGAAAACTACTTTAGCATACTTTTGCCTCTCAAGGGATGATCCACCTCCAAATGAGAAAAATACCGACTAATTACATCTATTTGATCGTTCATGACCTAAAAGCTCCAAATGTGGTTTACAAGCCTTCCTCGTGTTAATAGACAATGGTTCTAGTGTCACACTGAGAAAATCGTTGATTTGACTTATTTTTCGCACAAGAGGTCTGAAAATCAGTGTAAACGCTGATTTGCGCCACCCAAGTGAGGATCCACATGGAAACCGCAGAAGATGTCACTAACGAGCGTTTTTGGAAAATTCATAATCTACAACCGCTCCAAACATCGTTTTATAAGAGTTCCCAGTCAACGGACTGTGATTATGGCATCAGACTGAGCCAATGAGCCACTTTCTCTCATTTTTACACTAAGACGACTGAAAACTACTTTAGCATACTTTTGCCTCTCAAGGGATGATCCACCTCCAAATGAGAGAAATACAGACTAATTACATCTATTTGATCGTTCATGACCTAAAAGCTCCAAATGTGGTTTACAAGCCTTCCTCGTGTAATAGACAATGGTTCTAGTGTCACACTGAGAAAATCGTTGATTTTACTTATTTTTCGCAAAAGAGGTCTGAAAATCAGTGTAAACGCTGATTTGCCCCACCAAATTCAGGATCCACATGGAAACCGCAAAAGATGTCATAACAAGTGTTTTTGGAAAGTTCATAATCTACAACCGCTCCAAACATCGTTTTTTAAGAGTTCCCAGTCAACGGACTGTGATTATGGCATCAGACTGAGCAAATGAGCCACTTTCTCTCATTTTTACACTAAGACGACTGAAAACTACTTTAGCATACTTTTGCCTCTCAAGGGATGATCCACCTCCAAATGAGAGAAATACAGACTAATTACATCTATTTGATCGTTCATGACCTAAAGCTCCAAATGTGGTTTACAACCCTCCCTCGAGTTAAAATAGACAACAGTTATAGTGTCACACTGAGAAAATAGTTGATTTGACTCACTTTTCGTAAAAGAGGTCTGAAAATCAGTGTAAATGCTGATTTGCGCCGCCAAAGTGAGGATCCACATGGAAACCGCAGAAAATGTCACTAACAAGCGTTTTTGGAAAATTCATAATCTACAACCGCTCCAAACATCGTTTTTTAAGAGTTCCCAGTCAACGGACTGTGATTATGGCATCAGACTGAGCAAATGAGCCACTTTCTCTCATTTTTACACTAAGACGACTGAAAACTACTTTAGCATACTTTTGCCTCTCAAGGGATGATCCACCTCCAAATGAGAGAAATACAGACTAATTACATCTATTTGATCGTTCATGACCTAAAAGCTCCAAATGTGGTTTACAACTCTCCCTCGAGTTAAAATAGACAACAGTTATAGTGTCACACTAAGAAAATAGTTGATTTGACTCACTTTTCGTAAAAGAGATCTGAAAATCAATGTAAATGCTGATTTACGCCGCCAAAGTGAGGATCCACATGGAAACCGCAGAAGATGTCACTAACAAGCGTTTTTGGAAAATTCATAATCTACAACCGCTCCAAACATCGTTTTTTAAGAGTTCCCAGTCAACGGACTGTGATTATGGCATCAGACTGAGCAAATGAGCCACTTTCTCTCATTTTTACACTAAGACGACTGAAAACTACTTTAGCATACTTTTGCCTCTCAAGGGATGATCCACCTCCAAATGAGAGAAATACAGACTAATTACATCTATTTGATCGTTCATGACCTAAAAGCTCCAAATGTGTTTACAAGCCTTCCTCGTGTAATAGACAATGGTTCTAGTGTCACACTGAGAAAATCGTTGATTTTACTTATTTTTCGCAAAAGAGGTCTGAAAATCAGTGTAAACGCTGATTTGCCCCACCAAATTCAGGATCCACATGGAAACCGCAAAAGATGTCATAACAAGTGTTTTTGGAAAGTTCATAATCTACAACCGCTCCAAACATCGTTTTTTAAGAGTTCCCAGTCAACGGACTGTGATTATGGCATCAGACTGAGCAAATGAGCCACTTTCTCTCATTTTTACACTAAGACGACTGAAAACTACTTTAGCATACTTTTGCCTCTCAAGGGATGATCCACCTCCAAATGAGAGAAATACAGACTAATTACATCTATTTGATCGTTCATGACCTAAAGCTCCAAATGTGGTTTACAACCCTCCTCGAGTTAAAATAGACAACAGTTATAGTGTCACACTGAGAAAATAGTTGATTTGACTCACTTTTCGTAAAAGAGGTCTGAAAATCAGTGTAAATGCTGATTTGCGCCGCCAAAGTGAGGATCCACATGGAAACCGCAGAAAATGTCACTAACAAGCGTTTTTGGAAAATTCATAATCTACAACCGCTCCAAACATCGTTTTTTAAGAGTTCCCAGTCAACGGACTGTGATTATGGCATCAGACTGAGCAAATGAGCCACTTTCTCTCATTTTTACACTAAGACGACTGAAAACTACTTTAGCATACTTTTGCCTCTCAAGGGATGATCCACCTCCAAATGAGAGAAATACAGACTAATTACATCTATTTGATCGTTTATGACCTAAAAGCTCCAAATGTGGTTTACAACTCTCCCTCGAGTTAAAATAGACAACAGTTATAGTGTCACACTAAGAAAATAGTTGATTTGACTCACTTTTCGTAAAAGAGATCTGAAAATCAATGTAAATGCTGATTTACGCCGCCAAAGTGAGGATCCACATGGAAACCGCAGAAGATGTCACTAACAAGCGTTTTTGGAAAATTCATAATCTACAACCGCTCCAAACATCGTTTTTTAAGAGTTCCCAGTCAACGGACTGTGATATGGCATCAGACTGAGCAAATGAGCCACTTTCTCTCATTTTTACACTAAGACGACTGAAAACTACTTTAAAAGCATACTTTTGCCTCTCAAGGGATGATCCACGTCCAAATGAGAGAAATACAGACTAATTACATCTATTCGTTCGTTGTTGAGCTAGAAAGCTCCAAATGTGGTTTAGAAGCCTCTTCGTGTTAAATAGACAACAGTTATAGTGTCCCACTGAGAAAATCGTTGATTTGACTCACTTTTCGTAAGAGGTCTAAAAATCAGTGTAAACGCTGATTTGTACCTCCCAGACAGAGGATCCACATCGAATCCGGAGATGTCACTGACGAGCGTTTTGGGAAAATTCATTATCTACAACCGCTCCAAACATCGTTTTTTAAGAGTTCCCAGTCAACGGACTGTGACTATGGCATCAGACTGAGCAAATGAGCCACTTTCTCTCATTTTTACACTAAGACGACTGAAAACCACTTTAAAAGCATACGTTTGCCACATCCAAATGAGAGAAATACAGACTAATTACATCTATTTGATCGTTCATGACCTAAAAGCTCCAAATGTGGTTTACAAGCCTTCCTCGTGTTAATAGACAATGGTTGTAGTGTCACACTGAGAAAATCGTTGATTTGACTTATTTTTCGCAAAAGAGGTCTGAAAATCAGTGTAAACGCTGATTTGCCCCACCAAATTCAGGATCCACATGGAAACCGCAAAAGATGTCATAACAAGTGTTTTTGGAAAGTTCATAATCTACAACCGCTCCAAACATCGTTTTTTAAGAGTTCCCAGTCAACGGACTGAGATTATGGCATCAGACTGAGCAAATGAGCCACTTTCTCTCATTTTTACACTAAGACGACTGAAAACTACTTTAGCATACTTTTGCCTCTCAAGGGATGATCCACCTCCAAATGAGAGAAATACAGACTAATTACATCTATTTGATCGTTCATGACCTAAAAGCTCCAAATGTGGTTTACAACCCTCCCTCGAGTTAAAATAGACAACAGTTATAGTGTCACACTGAGAAAATAGTTGATTTGACTCACTTTTCGTAAAAGAGGTCTGAAAATCAGTGTAAATGCTGATTTGCGCCGCCAAAGTGAGGATCCACATGGAAACCGCAGAAAATGTCACTAACAAGCGTTTTTGGAAAATTCATAATCTACAACCGCTCCAAACATCGTTTTTTAAGAGTTCCCAGTCAACGGACTGTGATTATGGCATCAGACTGAGCAAATGAGCCACTTTCTCTCATTTTTACACTAAGACGACTGAAAACTACTTTAGCATACTTTTGCCTCTCAAGGGATGATCCACCTCCAAATGAGAGAAATACAGACTAATTACATCTATTTGATCGTTCATGACCTAAAAGCTCCAAATGTGGTTTACAACCCTCCCTCGAGTTAAAATAGACAACAGTTATAGTGTCACACTGAGAAAATAGTTGATTTGACTCACTTTTCGTAAAAGAGATCTGAAAATCAATGTAAATGCTGATTTACGCCGCCAAAGTGAGGATCCACATGGAAACCGCAGAAGATGTCACTAACAAGCGTTTTTGGAAAATTCATAATCTACAACCGCTCCAAACATCGTTTTTAAGAGTTCCCAGTCAACGGACTGTGATATGGCATCAGACTGAGCAAATGAGCCACTTTCTCTCATTTTTACACTAAGACGACTGAAAACTACTTTAAAAGCATACTTTTGCCTCTCAAGGGATGATCCACGTCCAAATGAGAGAAATACAGACTAATTACATCTATTCGTTCGTTGTTGAGCTAGAAAGCTCCAAATGTGGTTTAGAAGCCTCTTCGTGTTAAATAGACAACAGTTATAGTGTCCCACTGAGAAAATCGTTGATTTGACTCACTTTTCGTAAGAGGTCTAAAAATCAGTGTAAACGCTGATTTGTACCTCCCAGACAGAGGATCCACATCGAATCCGGAGATGTCACTAACGAGCGTTTTGGGAAAATTCATTATCTACAACCGCTCCAAACATCGTTTTTAAGAGTTCCCAGTCAACGGACTGTGACTATGGCATCAGACTGAGCAAATGAGCCACTTTCTCTCATTTTTACACTAAGACGACTGAAAACCACTTTAAAAGCATACGTTTGCCACATCCAAATGAGAGAAATACAGACTAATTACATCTATTTGATCGTTCATGACCTAAAAGCTCCAAATGTGGTTTACAAGCCTTCCTCGTGTTAATAGACAATGGTTGTAGTGTCACACTGAGAAAATCGTTGATTTGACTTATTTTTCGCAAAGAGGTCTGAAAATCAGTGTAAACGCTGATTTGCCCCACCAAAGTGAGGATCCACATGGAAACCGCAGAAGATGTCACTAACAAGCGTTTTTGGAAAATTCATAATCTACAACCGCTCCAAACATCGTTTTTTAAGAGTTCCCAGTCAACGGACTGTGATATGGCATCAGACTGAGCAAATGAGCCACTTTCTCTCATTTTTACACTAAGACGACTGAAACTACTTTGGCATACTTTTGCCTCTCAAGGGATGATCCACCTCCAAATGAGAAAAATACCGACTAATTACATCTATTTGATCGTTCATGACCTAAAAGCTCCAAATGTGGTTTACAACCCTCCCTCGAGTTAAAATAGACAACAGTTATAGGGTCACACTGAGATCGTTGATTTGACTCCATTTTCGTAAAGAGGTCTGAAAATCAGTGTAAACGCTGATTTGCGCCTACCAGACTGAGGATCCACATCGAATCCGGAGAAGATGTCACTAACGAGCGTTTTGGAAAATTCATAATCTACAACCGCTCCAAACATCGTTTTTTAAGAGTTCCCAGTCAACGGACTGTGACTATGGCATCAGGCTGAGCAAATGAGCCACTTTATCTCATTTTTACACTAAGACGACTGAAAACTACTTTAGCATACTTTTGCCTCTCAAGGGATGATCCACCTCCAAATGAGAAAAATACCGACTAATTACATCTATTTGATCGTTCATGACCTAAAAGCTCCAAATGTGGTTTACAAGCCTTCCTCGTGTTAATAGACAATGGTTCTAGTGTCACACTGAGAAAATCGTTGATTTGACTTATTTTTCGCACAAGAGGTCTGAAAATCAGTGTAAACGCTGATTTGCGCCACCCAAGTGAGGATCCACATGGAAACCGCAGAAGATGTCACTAACGAGCGTTTTTGGAAAATTCATAATCTACAACCGCTCCAAACATCGTTTTATAAGAGTTCCCAGTCAACGGACTGTGATTATGGCATCAGACTGAGCCAATGAGCCACTTTCTCTCATTTTTACACTAAGACGACTGAAAACTACTTTAGCATACTTTTGCCTCTCAAGGGATGATCCACCTCCAAATGAGAGAAATACAGACTAATTACATCTATTTGATCGTTCATGACCTAAAAGCTCCAAATGTGGTTTACAACCCTACCTCGAGTTAAAATAGACAACAGTTATAGTGTCACACTGAGAAAATAGTTGATTTGACTCACTTTTCGTAAAAGAGGTCTGAAAATCAATGTAAATGCTGATTTACGCCGCCAAAGTGAGGATCCACATGGAAACCGCAAAAGATGTCATAACAAGCGTTTTGGAAAATTCATAATCTACAACCGCTCCAAACATCGTTTTTTAAGAGTTCCCAGTCAACGGACTGTGACTATGGCATCAGACTGAGCAAATGAGCCACTTTCTCTCATTTTTACACTAAGACGACTGAAAACCACTTTAAAAGCATACGTTTGCCACATCCAAATGAGAGAAATACAGACTAATTACATCTATTTGATCGTTCATGACCTAAAAGCTCCAAATGTGGTTTACAAGCCTTCCTCGTGTTAATAGACAATGGTTGTAGTGTCACACTGAGAAAATCGTTGATTTGACTTATTTTTCGCAAAGAGGTCTGAAAATCAGTGTAAACGCTGATTTGCCCCACCAAAGTGAGGATCCACATGGAAACCGCAAAAGATGTCACTAACAAGCGTTTTTGGAAAATTCATAATCTACAACCGCTCCAAACATCATTTTTTAAGAGTTCCCAGTCAACGGACTGTGATTATGGCATCAGGCTGAGCAAATGAGCCACTTTCTCTCATTTTTACACTAAGACGACTGAAAACTACTTTAGCATACTTTTGCCTCTCAAGGGATGATCCACCTCCAAATGAGAGAAATACAGACTAATTACATCTATTTGATCGTTCATGACCTAAAAGCTCCAAATGTGGTTTACAACCCTCCCTCGAGTTAAAATAGACAACAGCTATAGTGTCACACTGAGAAAATCGTTGATTTCACTCACTTTTCGTAAAAGAGGTCTGAAAATCAATGTAAATGCTGATTTACGCCGCCAAAGTGAGGATCCACATGGAAACCGCAGAAGATGTCACTAACAAGCGTTTTTGGAAAATTCATAATCTACAACCGCTCCAAACATCGTTTTTAAGAGTTCCCAGTCAACGGACTGTGATATGGCATCAGACTGAGCAAATGAGCCACTTTCTCTCATTTTTACACTAAGACGACTGAAACTACTTTGGCATACTTTTGCCTCTCAAGGGATGATCCACCTCCAAATGAGAAAAATACCGACTAATTACATCTATTTGATCGTTCATGACCTAAAAGCTCCAAATGTGGTTTACAACCCTCCCTCGAGTTAAAATAGACAACAGTTATAGGGTCACACTGAGATCGTTGATTTGACTCCATTTTCGTAAAGAGGTCTGAAAATCAGTGTAAACGCTGATTTGCGCCTACCAGACTGAGGATCCACATCGAATCCGGAGAAGATGTCACTAACGAGCGTTTTTGGAAAATTCATAATCTACAACCGCTCCAAACATCGTTTTTTAAGAGTTCCCAGTCAACGGACTGTGACTATGGCATCAGGCTGAGCAAATGAGCCACTTTATCTCATTTTTACACTAAGACGACTGAAAACTACTTTAGCATACTTTTGCCTCTCAAGGGATGATCCACCTCCAAATGAGAAAAATACCGACTAATTACATCTATTTGATCGTTCATGACCTAAAAGCTCCAAATGTGGTTTACAAGCCTTCCTCGTGTTAATAGACAATGGTTCTAGTGTCACACTGAGAAAATCGTTGATTTGACTTATTTTTCGCACAAGAGGTCTGAAAATCAGTGTAAACGCTGATTTGCGCCACCCAAGTGAGGATCCACATGGAAACCGCAGAAGATGTCACTAACGAGCGTTTTTGGAAAATTCATAATCTACAACCGCTCCAAACATCGTTTTATAAGAGTTCCCAGTCAACGGACTGTGATTATGGCATCAGACTGAGCCAATGAGCCACTTTCTCTCATTTTTACACTAAGACGACTGAAAACTACTTTAGCATACTTTTGCCTCTCAAGGGATGATCCACCTCCAAATGAGAGAAATACAGACTAATTACATCTATTTGATCGTTCATGACCTAAAAGCTCCAAATGTGTTTACAAGCCTTCCTCGTGTAATAGACAATGGTTCTAGTGTCACACTGAGAAAATCGTTGATTTTACTTATTTTTCGCAAAAGAGGTCTGAAAATCAGTGTAAACGCTGATTTGCCCCACCAAATTCAGGATCCACATGGAAACCGCAAAAGATGTCATAACAAGTGTTTTTGGAAAGTTCATAATCTACAACCGCTCCAAACATCGTTTTTTAAGAGTTCCCAGTCAACGGACTGTGATTATGGCATCAGACTGAGCAAATGAGCCACTTTCTCTCATTTTTACACTAAGACGACTGAAAACTACTTTAGCATACTTTTGCCTCTCAAGGGATGATCCACCTCCAAATGAGAGAAATACAGACTAATTACATCTATTTGATCGTTCATGACCTAAAGCTCCAAATGTGGTTTACAACCCTCCCTCGAGTTAAAATAGACAACAGTTATAGTGTCACACTGAGAAAATAGTTGATTTGACTCACTTTTCGTAAAAGAGGTCTGAAAATCAGTGTAAATGCTGATTTGCGCCGCCAAAGTGAGGATCCACATGGAAACCGCAGAAAATGTCACTAACAAGCGTTTTTGGAAAATTCATAATCTACAACCGCTCCAAACATCGTTTTTAAGAGTTCCCAGTCAACGGACTGTGATTATGGCATCAGACTGAGCAAATGAGCCACTTTCTCTCATTTTTACACTAAGACGACTGAAAACTACTTTAGCATACTTTTGCCTCTCAAGGGATGATCCACCTCCAAATGAGAGAAATACAGACTAATTACATCTATTTGATCGTTCATGACCTAAAAGCTCCAAATGTGTTTACAAGCCTTCCTCGTGTAATAGACAATGGTTCTAGTGTCACACTGAGAAAATCGTTGATTTTACTTATTTTTCGCAAAAGAGGTCTGAAAATCAGTGTAAACGCTGATTTGCCCCACCAAATTCAGGATCCACATGGAAACCGCAAAAGATGTCATAACAAGTGTTTTTGGAAAGTTCATAATCTACAACCGCTCCAAACATCGTTTTTTAAGAGTTCCCAGTCAACGGACTGTGATTATGGCATCAGACTGAGCAAATGAGCCACTTTCTCTCATTTTTACACTAAGACGACTGAAAACTACTTTAGCATACTTTTGCCTCTCAAGGGATGATCCACCTCCAAATGAGAGAAATACAGACTAATTACATCTATTTGATCGTTCATGACCTAAAGCTCCAAATGTGGTTTACAACCCTCCCTCGAGTTAAAATAGACAACAGTTATAGTGTCACACTGAGAAAATAGTTGATTTGACTCACTTTTCGTAAAAGAGGTCTGAAAATCAGTGTAAATGCTGATTTGCGCCGCCAAAGTGAGGATCCACATGGAAACCGCAGAAAATGTCACTAACAAGCGTTTTGGAAAATTCATAATCTACAACCGCTCCAAACATCGTTTTTTAAGAGTTCCCAGTCAACGGACTGTGATTATGGCATCAGACTGAGCAAATGAGCCACTTTCTCTCATTTTTACACTAAGACGACTGAAAACTACTTTAGCATACTTTTGCCTCTCAAGGGATGATCCACCTCCAAATGAGAGAAATACAGACTAATTACATCTATTTGATCGTTCATGACCTAAAAGCTCCAAATGTGGTTTACAACTCTCCCTCGAGTTAAAATAGACAACAGTTATAGTGTCACACTAAGAAAATAGTTGATTTGACTCACTTTTCGTAAAAGAGATCTGAAAATCAATGTAAATGCTGATTTACGCCGCCAAAGTGAGGATCCACATGGAAACCGCAGAAGATGTCACTAACAAGCGTTTTTGGAAAATTCATAATCTACAACCGCTCCAAACATCGTTTTTAAGAGTTCCCAGTCAACGGACTGTGATATGGCATCAGACTGAGCAAATGAGCCACTTTCTCTCATTTTTACACTAAGACGACTGAAAACTACTTTAAAAGCATACTTTTGCCTCTCAAGGGATGATCCACGTCCAAATGAGAGAAATACAGACTAATTACATCTATTCGTTCGTTGTTGAGCTAGAAAGCTCCAAATGTGGTTTAGAAGCCTCTTCGTGTTAAATAGACAACAGTTATAGTGTCCCACTGAGAAAATCGTTGATTTGACTCACTTTTCGTAAGAGGTCTAAAAATCAGTGTAAACGCTGATTTGTACCTCCAAGACAGAGGATCCACATCGAATCCGGAGATGTCACTGACGAGCGTTTTGGGAAAATTCATTATCTACAACCGCTCCAAACATCGTTTTTTAAGAGTTCCCAGTCAACGGACTGTGACTATGGCATCAGACTGAGCAAATGAGCCACTTTCTCTCATTTTTACACTAAGACGACTGAAAACCACTTTAAAAGCATACGCTTTGCCACATCCAAATGAGAGAAATACAGACTAATTACATCTATTTGATCGTTCATGACCTAAAAGCTCCAAATGTGGTTTACAAGCCTTCCTCGTGTTAATAGACAATGGTTGTAGTGTCACACTGAGAAAATCGTTGATTTGACTTATTTTTCGCAAAAGAGGTCTGAAAATCAGTGTAAACGCTGATTTGCCCCACCAAATTGAGGATCCACATGGAAACCGCAAAGATGTCATAACAAGCGTTTTGGAAAATTCATAATCTACAACCGCTCCAAACATCGTCTTTTAAGAGTTCCCAGTCAACAGACTGTGGTTATGACATCAGACTGAGCAAATGAGCCACTTTCTCTCATTTTTACACTAAGACGACTGAAAACTACTTTAGCATACTTTTGCCTCTCAAGGGATGATCCACCTCCAAATGAGAGAAATACAGACTAATTACATCTATTTGATCGTTCATGACCTAAAAGCTCCAAATGTGGTTTACAACCCTCCCTCGAGTTAATATAAACAACAGTTATAGTGTCACACTGAGAAAATAGTTGATTTGACTCACTTTTCGTAAAGAGGTCTGAAAATCAATGTAAATGCTGATTTACGCCGCCAAAGTGAGGATCCACATGGAAACCGCAGAAGATGTCACTAACAAGCGTTTTTGGAAAATTCATAATCTACAACCGCTCCAAACATCGTTTTTTAAGAGTTCCCAGTCAACGGACTGATATGGCATCAGACTGAGCCACTTTCTCTCATTTTTACACTAAGACGACTGAAAACTACTTTAGCATACTTTTGCCTCTCCAGGGATGATCCACCTCCAAATGAGAGAAATACTGACTAATTACATCTATTTGATCGTTCATGACCTAAAAGCTCCAAATGTGGTGTACAACCCTCCTCGAGTTAAAATAGACAACAGCTATAGTGTCACACTGAGAAAATCGTTGATTTCACTCACTTTTCTAAAAGAGGTCTGAAAATCAGTGTAAACGCTGATTTGCGCCGCCAAAGTGAGGATCCACATGGAAACCGCAGAAGATGTACTAACAAGCGTTTTGGAAAATTCATAATCTACAACCGCTCCAAACATCGTTTTTAAGAGTTCCCAGTCAACGGACTGTGACTATGGCATCAGGCTGAGCAAATGAGCCACTTTCTCTCATTTTTACACTAAGACGACTGAAAACTATTTTAGCATACTTTTGCCTCTCAAGGGATGATCCACCTCCAAATGAGAGAAATACAGACTAATTACATCTATTTGATCGTTCATGACCTAAAAGCTCCAAATGTAGGTTACAACCCTCCCTCGAGTTAAAATAGACAACAGCTATGTGTCACACTGAGAAAATCGTTGATTTCACTCACTTTTCGTAAAAGAGGTCTGAAAATCAGTGTAAACGCTGATTTGCGCCTCCAAGACTGAGGATCCACATGTAAACCGCAGAAGATGTCACTAACAAACTTTTTGGGAAAATTCATAATCTACAACCGCTCAAAAAATCGTTTTTTAAGAGTTCCCAGTCAACGGACTGTGATTATGGCATCAGACTAAGCAAATGAACCACTTTCTCTAATTTTTACACTAAGACGACTGAAAACTACTTTAGCATACTTTCGCCGCTCATGGGATGATCCACATCCAAATGAGAGAAATACAGACTAATTACATCTATTTGATCGTTCATGACCTAAAAGCTCCAAATGTGGTTCACAAGCCTTCCGCGAGTTAAAATAGACAACAGTTATAGTGTCACACTGAGAAAATCGTTGATTTCACTCACTTTTCGTAAAGAGGTCTGAAAATCAGTGTAAACGCTGATTTGCGCCTACCAGACTGAGGATCCACATCGAATCCGGAGAAGATGTCACTAACGAGCGTTTTGGAAAATTCATAATCTACAACCGCTCCAAACATCGTTTTTTAAGAGTTCCCAGTCAACGGACTGTGACTATGGCATCAGACTGAGCAAATGAGCCACTTTCTCTCATTTTTACACTAAGACGACTGAAACTACTTTAGCATACTTTTGCCTCTCAAGGGATGATCCACCTCCAAATGAGAGAAATACCGACTAATTACATCTATTTGATCGTTCATGACCTAAAAGCTCCAAATGTGGTTTACAAGCCTTCCTCGTGTTAATAGACAATGGTTCTAGTGTCACACTGAGAAAATCGTTGATTTGACTTATTTTTCGCAAAGAGGTCTGAAAATCAGTGTAAACGCTGATTTGCGCCACCCAAGTGAGGATCCACATGAAAACCGCAGAAGATGTCACTAACGAGCGTTTTGGAAAATTCATAATCTACAACCGCTCCAAACATCGTTTTTTAAGAGTTCCCAGTCAACGGACTGTGATTATGGCATCAGACTGAGCAAATGAGCCACTTTCTCTCATTTTTACACTAAGACGACTGAAAACTACTTTAAAAGCATACTTTTGCCTCTCAAGGGATGATCCACGTCCAAATGAGAGAAATACAGACTAATTACATCTATTCGTTCGTTGTTGAGCTAGAAAGCTCCAAATGTGGTTTAGAAGCCTCTTCGTGTTAAATAGACAACAGTTATAGTGTCCCACTGAGAAAATCGTTGATTTGACTCACTTTTCGTAAGAGGTCTAAAAATCAGTGTAAACGCTGATTTGTACCTCCCAGACAGAGGATCCACATCGAATCCGGAGATGTCACTAACGAGCGTTTTGGGAAAATTCATTACAACCGCTCCAAACATCGTTTTTTAAGAGTTCCCAGTCAACGGACTGTGACTATGGCATCAGACTGAGCAAATGAGCCACTTTCTCTCATTTTTACACTAAGACGACTGAAAACCACTTTAAAAGCATACGTTTGCCACATCCAAATGAGAGAAATACAGACTAATTACATCTATTTGATCGTTCATGACCTAAAAGCTCCAAATGTGGTTTACAAGCCTTCCTCGTGTTAATAGACAATGGTTCTAGTGTCACACTGAGAAAATCGTTGATTTGACTTATTTTTCGCAAAAGAGGTCTGAAAATCAGTGTAAACGCTGATTTGCCCCACCAAAGTGAGGATCCACATGGAAACCGCAAAAGATGTCACTAACAAGCGTTTTTGGAAAATTCATAATCTACAACCGCTCCAAACATCATTTTTTAAGAGTTCCCAGTCAACGGACTGTGATTATGGCATCAGGCTGAGCAAATGAGCCACTTTCTCTCATTTTTACACTAAGACGACTGAAAACTACTTTAGAATACTTTTGCCTCTCCAGGGATGATCCACCTCCAAATGAGAGAAATACAGACTAATTACATCTATTCGTTCGTTGTTGAGCTAGAAAGCTCCAAATGTGGTTTAGAAGCCTCTTCGTGTTAAATAGACAACAGTTATAGTGTCCCACTGAGAAAATCGTTGATTTGACTCACTTTTCGTAAGAGGTCTAAAAATCAGTGTAAACGCTGATTTGTACCTCCCAGACAGAGGATCCACATCGAATCCGGAGATGTCACTAACGAGCGTTTTGGGAAAATTCATTATCTACAAAAGCTCCAAACATCGTTTTTTAAGAGTTCCCAGTCAACGGACTGTGACTATGGCATCAGACTGAGCAAATGAGCCACTTTCTCTCATTTTTACACTAAGACGACTGAAAACCACTTTAAAAGCATACGTTTGCCACATCCAAATGAGAGAAATACAGACTAATTACATCTATTTGATCGTTCATGACCTAAAAGCTCCAAATGTGGTTTACAAGCCTTCCTCGTGTTAATAGACAATGGTTGTAGTGTCACACTGAGAAAATCGTTGATTTGACTTATTTTTCGCAAAGAGGTCTGAAAATCAGTGTAAACGCTGATTTGCCCCACCAAAGTGAGGATCCACATGGAAACCGCAAAGATGTCACTAACAAGCGTTTTTGGAAAATTCATAATCTACAACCGCTCCAAACATCATTTTTTAAGAGTTCCCAGTCAACGGACTGTGATTATGGCATCAGGCTGAGCAAATGAGCCACTTTCTCTCATTTTTACACTAAGACGACTGAAAACTACTTTAGCATACTTTTGCCTCTCAAGGGATGATCCACCTCCAAATGAGAGAAATACAGACTAATTACATCTATTTGATCGTTCATGACCTAAAAGCTCCAAATGTGGTTTACAACCCTCCCTCGAGTTAAAATAGACAACAGTTATAGTGTCACAATGAGAAAATCGTTGATTTCACTCACTTTTCGTAAAAGAGGTCTGAAAAACGTGTAAACGCTGATTTGCGCCGCCAAAGTGAGGATCCACATGGAAACCGCAAAAGATGTCACTAACAAGCGTTTTTGGAAAATTCATAATCTACAACCGCTCCAAACATCGTCTTTTAAGAGTTCCCAGTCAACAGACTGTGGTTATGACATCAGACTGAGCAAATGAGCCACTTTCTCTCATTTTTACACTAAGACGACTGAAAACTACTTTAGCATACTTTTGCCTCTCAAGGGATGATCCACCTCCAAATGAGAGAAATACAGACTAATTACATCTATTTGATCGTTCATGACCTAAAAGCTCCAAATGTGGTTTACAACCCTCCCTCGAGTTAAAATAGACAACAGCTATAGTGTCACACTGAGAAAATCGTTGATTTGACTCACTTTTCGTAAAGAGGTCTGAAAATCAGTGTAAACGCTGATTTGCGCCGCCAAAGTGAGGATCCACATGGAAACCGCAAAAGATGTCACTAACAAGCGTTTTTGGAAAATTCATAATCTACAACCGCTCCAAACATCGTTTTTTAAGAGTTCCCAGTCAACGGACTGTGATATGGCATCAGACTAAGCAAATGGACCACTTTCTCTCATTTTTACACTAAGACGACTGAAAACCACTTTAAAAGCATACTTTTGCCTCTCAAGGGATGATCCACCTCCAAATGAGAGAAATACAGACTAATTACATCTATTTGATCGTTCATGACCTAAAAGCTCCAAATGTGGTTTACAAGCCTTCCTCGTGTTAATAGACAATGGTTCTAGTGTCACACTGAGAAAATCGTTGATTTGACTTATTTTCCGCAAAAGAGGTGTGAAAATCAGTGTAAACGCTGATTTGCCCCACCAAAGTGAGGATCCACATGGAAAACGCAAAGATGTCACTAACAAGCGTTTTTAGAAAATTCATAATCTACAACCGCTCCAAACATCGTTTTTTAAGAGTTCCCAGTCAACGGACTGTGACTATGGCATCAGGCTGAGCAAATGAGCCACTTTCTCTCATTTTTACACTAAGACGACTGAAAACTATTTTAGCATACTTTTGCCTCTCAAGGGATGATCCACCTCCAAATGAGAGAAATACAGACTAATTACATCTATTTGATCGTTCATGACCTAAAAGCTCCAAATGTAGGTTACAACCCTCCTCGAGTTAAAATAGACAACAGCTATGTGTCACACTGAGAAAATCGTTGATTTCACTCACTTTTCGTAAAAGAGGTCTGAAAATCAGTGTAAACGCTGATTTGCGCCTCCAAGACTGAGGATCCACATGTAAACCACAGAAGATGTCACTAACAAACTTTTTGGGAAAATTCATAATCTACAACCGCTCCAAAAAATCGTTTTTTAAGAGTTCCCAGTCAACGGACTGTGATTATGGCATCAGACTAAGCAAATGAACCACTTTCTCTAATTTTTACACTAAGACGACTGAAAACTACTTTAGCATACTTTCGCCTCTCATGGGATGATCCACATCCAAATGAGAGAAATACAGACTAATTACATCTATTTGATCGTTCATGACCTAAAAGCTCCAAATGTGGTTCACAAGCCTTCCTCGAGTTAAAATAGACAACAGTTATAGTGTCACACTGAGAAAATCGTTGATTTCACTCACTTTTCGTAAAGAGGTCTGAAAATCAGTGTAAACGCTGATTTGCGCCGCCAAAGTGAGGATCCACATGGAAACCGCAGAAGATGTACTAACAAGCGTTTTGGAAAATTCATAATCTACAACCGCTCCAAACATCGTCTTTTAAGAGTTCCCAGTCAACAGACTGTGGTTATGACATCAGACTGAGCAAATGAGCCACTTTCTCTCATTTTTACACTAAGACGACTGAAACTACTTTAGCATACTTTTGCCTCTCAAGGGATGATCCACCTCCAAATGAGAGAAATACAGACTAATTACATCTATTTGATCGTTCATGACCTAAAAGCTCCTAATGTGGTTTACAACCCTCCTCGGGTTAAAAGAGACAACAGTTATAGGGTCACACTGAGATCGTTGATTTGACTCCATTTTCGTAAAGAGGTCTGAAAATCAGTGTAAACGCTGATTTGCGCCTACCAGACTGAGGATCCACATCGAATCCGGAGAAGATGTCACTAACGAGCGTTTTGGAAAATTCATAATCTACAACCGCTCCAAACATCGTTTTTTAAGAGTTCCCAGTCAACGGACTGTGACTATGGCATCAGACTGAGCAAATGAGCCACTTTCTCTCATTTTTACACTAAGACGACTGAAACTACTTTAGCATACTTTTGCCTCTCAAGGGATGATCCACCTCCAAATGAGAGAAATACCGACTAATTACATCTATTTGATCGTTCATGACCTAAAAGCTCCAAATGTGGTTTACAAGCCTTCCTCGTGTTAATAGACAATGGTTCTAGTGTCACACTGAGAAAATCGTTGATTTGACTTATTTTTCGCAAAGAGGTCTGAAAATCAGTGTAAACGCTGATTTGCGCCACCCAAGTGAGGATCCACATGAAAACCGCAGAAGATGTCACTAACGAGCGTTTTTGGAAAATTCATAATCTACAACCGCTCCAAACATCGTTTTTAAGAGTTCCCAGTCAACGGACTGTGATTATGGCATCAGACTGAGCAAATGAGCCACTTTCTCTCATTTTTACACTAAGACGACTGAAAACTACTTTAAAAGCATACTTTTGCCTCTCAAGGGATGATCCACGTCCAAATGAGAGAAATACAGACTAATTACATCTATTCGTTCGTTGTATGAGCTAGAAAGCTCCAAATGTGGTTTAGAAGCCTCTTCGTGTTAAATAGACAACAGTTATAGTGTCCCACTGAGAAAATCGTTGATTTGACTCACTTTTCGTAAAGAGGTCTAAAAATCAGTGTAAACGCTGATTTGTACCTCCCAGACAGAGGATCCACATCGAATCCGGAGATGTCACTAACGAGCGTTTTGGGAAAATTCTATTACAACCGCTCCAAACATCGTTTTTTAAGAGTTCCCAGTCAACGGACTGTGACTATGGCATCAGACTGAGCAAATGAGCCACTTTCTCTCATTTTTACACTAAGACGACTGAAAACCACTTTAAAAGCATACGTTTGCCACATCCAAATGAGAGAAATACAGACTAATTACATCTATTTGATCGTTCATGACCTAAAAGCTCCAAATGTGGTTTACAAGCCTTCCTCGTGTTAATAGACAATGGTTGTAGTGTCACACTGAGAAAATCGTTGATTTGACTTATTTTTCGCAAAAGAGGTCTGAAAATCAGTGTAAACGCTGATTTGCCCCACCAAAGTGAGGATCCACATGGAAACCGCAAAAGATGTCACTAACAAGCGTTTTTGGAAAATTCATAATCTACAACCGCTCCAAACATCATTTTTTAAGAGTTCCCAGTCAACGGACTGTGATTATGGCATCAGGCTGAGCAAATGAGCCACTTTCTCTCATTTTTACACTAAGACGACTGAAAACTACTTTAGCATACTTTTGCCTATCAAGGGATGATCCACCTCCAAATGAGAGAAATACAGACTAATTACATCTATTTGATCGTTCATGACCTAAAAGCTCCAAATGTAGGTTACAACCCTCCCTCGAGTTAAAATAGACAACAGCTATGTGTCACACTGAGAAAATCGTTGATTTCACTCACTTTTCGTAAAAGAGGTCTGAAAATCAGTGTAAACGCTGATTTGCCCCACCAAAGTGAGGATCCACATGGAAAACGCAGAAGATGTACTAACAAGCGTTTTTGGAAAATTCATAATCTACAACCGCTCCAAACATCATTTTTTAAGAGTTCCCAGTCAACGGACTGTGATATGGCATCAGACTGAGCAAATGAGCCACTTTCTCTCATTTTTACACTAAGATGACTGAAAACCACTTTAAAAGCATACTTTTGCCTCTCAAGGGATGATCCACCTCCAAATGAGAGAAATACAGACTAATTACATCTATTTGATCGTTCATGACCTAAAAGCTCCAAATGTGGTTCACAAGCCTTCCGCGAGTTAAAATAGACAACAGTTATGTGTCACACTGAGAAAATCGTTGATTTCACTTTTAGTGAAAGAGGTCTGAAAATCAGTGTAAACGCTGATTTGCCGCACCAAAGTGAGGATCCACATGGAAACCGCAGAAGATGTACTAACAAGCGTTTTTGGAAAATTCATAATCTACAACCGCTCCAAACATCGTCTTTTAAGAGTTCCCAGTCAACGGACTGTGATTATTGCATCAGGCTGAGCAAATGAGCCACTTTCTCTCATTTTTACACTAAGATGACTGAAAACCACTTTAAAAGCATACTTTTGCCTCTCAAGGGATGATCCACCTCCAAATGAGAGAAATACAGACTAATTACATCTATTTGATCGTTCATGACCTAAAACCTCCAAATGTGGTGTACAACTCTCCCTCGAGTTAAAATAGACAACAGTTATAGTGTCACACTGAGAAAATAGTTGATTTGACTCACTTTTCGTAAAAGAGGTCTGAAAATCAATGTAAATGCTGATTTACGCCGCCAAAGTGAGGATCCACATGGAAACCGCAGAAGATGTCACTAACAAGCGTTTTGGAAAATTCATAATCTACAACCGCTCCAAACATCGTTTTTAAGAGTTCCCAGTCAACGGACTGTGATATGGCATCAGACTGAGCAAATGGACCACTTTCTCTCATTTTTACACTAAGACGACTGAAAACTACTTTAGCATACTTTTGCCTCTCAAGGGATGATCCACCTCCAAATGAGAGAAATACAGACTAATCACATCTATTTGATCGTTCCTGACCTAAAAGCTCCAAATGTGGTACAAGCCTTCCTCGTGTAATAGACAATGGTTCTGTGTCACACTGAGAAAATCGTTCATATGACTTATTTTTCGCAAAAGAGGTCTGAAAATCAGTGTAAACGCTGATTTGCCTCACCAAATTGAGGATCCACATGGAAACCGCAAAAGATGTCACTAACAAGCGTTTTTGGAAAATTCATAATCTACAACCGCTCCAAACATCGTTTTTTAAGAGTTCCCAGTCAACGGACTGTGATTATGGCATCAGACTGAGCAAATGAGCCACTTTCTCTCATTTTTACACTAAGACGACTGAAATCTACTTTAAAAGCATACTTTTGCCTCTCAAGGGATGATCCACGTCCAAATGAGAGAAATACAGACTAATTACATCTATTCGTTCGTTGTTGAGCTAGAAAGCTCCAAATGTGGTTTAGAAGCCTCTTCGTGTTAAATAGACAACAGTTATAGTGTCCCACTGAGAAAATCGTTGATTTGACTCACTTTTTGTAAGACGTCTAAAAATCAGTGTAAACGCTGATTTGTACCTCCCAGACAGAGAATCCACATCGAATCCGGAGATGTCACTAACGAGCGTTTTGGGAAAATTCATTATCTACAACCGTTCCAAACATCGTTTTTTAAGAGTTCCCAGTCAACGGACTGTGACTATGGCATCAGACTGAGCAAATGAGCCAGTTTCTCTCATTTTTACACTAAGACGACTGAAAACCACTGAAAACCACTTTAAAAGCATACGTTTGCCTCTCAAGGGATGATCCACATCCAAATGAGAGAAATACAGACTAATTACATCTATTTGATCGTTCATGACCTAAAAGCTCCTAATGTGGTTTACAAGCCTTCCTCGTGTTAATAGACAATGGTTCTAGTGTCACACTGAGAAAATCGTTGATTTGACTTATTTTTCGCAAAAGAGGTCTGAAAATCAGTATAAACGCTGATTTGCCCCACCAAATTGAGGATCCACATGGAAACCGCAAAAGATGTCACTAACAAGCGTTTTTGGAAAATTCATAATCTACAACCGCTCCAAACATCGTCTTTTAAGAGTTCCCAGTCAACGGACTGTGATTATTGCATCAGGCTGAGCAAATGAGCCACTTTCTCTCATTTTTACACTAAGACGACTGAAAACCACTTTAAAAGCATACTTTTGCCTCTCAAGGGATGATCCACATCCAAATGAGAGAAATACAGACTAATTACATCTATTTGATCGTTCCTGACCTAAAAGCTCCAAATGTGTTTACAAGCCTTCCTCGTGTAATAGACAATGGTTCTAGTGTCACACTGAGAAAATCGTTGAGTTGACTCACTTTTCGTAAAAGAGATCTGAAAATCAATGTAAATGCTGATTTACGCCGCCAAAGTGAGGATCCACATGGAAACCGCAGAAGATGTCACTAACAAGCGTTTTTGGAAAATTCATAATCTACAACCGCTCCAAACATCGTTTTTTAAGAGTTCCCAGTCAACGGACTGTGATATGGCATCAGACTGAGCAAATGAGCCACTTTCTCTCATTTTTACACTAAGACGACTGAAGACTACTTTAGCATACTTTTGCCTCTCAAGGGATGATCCACCTCCAAATGAGAGAAATACAGACTAATCACATCTATTTGATCGTTCCTGACCTAAAAGCTCCAAATGTGGCAAGCCTTCCTCGTGTAATAGACAATGGTTCTAGTGTCACACTGAGAAAATCGTTGATTTGACTTATTTTTCGCAAAAGAGGTCTGAAAATCAGTGTAAACGCTGATTTGCCCCACCAAAGTGAGGATCCACATGGAAACCGCAAAAGATGTCACTAACAAGCGTTTTTGGAAAATTCATAATCTACAACCGCTCAAAAAATCGTTTTTTAAGAGTTCCCAGTCAACGGACTGTGATTATGGCATCAGACTAAGCAAATGAACCACTTTCTCTCATTTTTACACTAAGACGACTGAAAACTACTTTAGCATACTTTTGCCTCTCATGGGATGATCCACATCCAAATGAGAGAAATACAGACTAATTACATCTATTTGATCGTTCATGACCTAAAAGCTCCAAATGTGGTTCACAAGCCTTCCGCGAGTTAAAATAGACAACAGTTATGTGTCACACTGAGAAAATCGTTGATTTCACTCACTTTTAGTGAAAGAGGTCTGAAAATCAGTGTAAACGCTGATTTGCCGCACCAAAGTGAGGATCCACATGGAAACCGCAGAAGATGTCACTAACAAGCGTTTTTGGAAAATTCATAATCTACAACCGCTCCAAACATCGTTTTTTAAGAGTTCCCAGTCAACGGTCTGTGATTATTGCATCAGGCTGAGCAAATAAGCCACTTTCTCTCATTTTTACACTAAGACGACTGAAAACCACTTTAAAAGCATACTTTTGCCTCTCAAGGGATGATCCACATCCAAATGAGAGAAATACAGACTAATTACATCTATTTGATCGTTCCTGACCTAAAAGCTCCAAATGTGTTTACAAGCCTTCCTCGTGTAATAGACAATGGTTCTAGTGTCACACTGAGAAAATCGTTGAGTTGACTTATTTTTCGCAAAAGAGGTCTGAAAATCAGTGTAAACGCTGATTTGCCTCACCAAATTCAGGATCCACATGGAAACCGCAAAAGATGTCATAACAAGTGTTTTTGGAAAATTCATAATCTACAACCGCTCCAAACATCGTTTTTAAGAGTTCCCAGTCAACGGACTGTGATATGGCATCAGACTGAGCAAATGAGCCACTTTCTCTCATTTTTACACTAAGACGACTGAAGACTACTTTAGCATACTTTTGCCTCTCAAGGGATGATCTACCTCCAAATGAGAGAAATACAAACTAATTACATCTATTTGATCGTTCATGACCTAAAAGCTCCAAATGTGGTTTACAACCCTCCTCGAGTTAAAATAGACAACAGCTATGTGTCACACTGAGAAAATCGTTGATTTCACTCACTTTTCGTAAAAGAGGTCTGAAAATCAGTGTAAACGCTGATTTGCGCCTCCAAGACTGAGGATCCACATGTAAACCGCAGAAGATGTCACTAACAAGCGTTTTGGAAAATTCATAATCTACAACCGCTCCAAACATCGTTTTTTAAGAGTTCCCAGTCAACGGACTGTGATATGGCATCAGACTGAGCAAATGAGCCACTTTCTCTCATTTTTACACTAAGACGACTGAAGACTACTTTAGCATACTTTTGCCTCTCAAGGGATGATCCACCTCCAAATGAGAGAAATACAGACTAATCACATCTATTTGATCGTTCCTGACCTAAAAGCTCCAAATGTGGCAAGCCTTCCTCGTGTAATAGACAATGGTTCTAGTGTCACACTGAGAAAATCGTTGATTTGACTTATTTTTCGCAAAAGAGGTCTGAAAATCAGTGTAAACGCTGATTTGCCCCACCAAAGTGAGGATCCACATGGAAACCGCAAAAGATGTCACTAACAAGCGTTTTTGGAAAATTCATAATCTACAACCGCTCAAAAAATCGTTTTTTAAGAGTTCCCAGTCAACGGACTGTGATTATGGCATCAGACTAAGCAAATGAACCACTTTCTCTCATTTTTACACTAAGACGACTGAAAACTACTTTAGCATACTTTTGCCTCTCATGGGATGATCCACATCCAAATGAGAGAAATACAGACTAATTACATCTATTTGATCGTTCATGACCTAAAAGCTCCAAATGTGGTTTACAAGCCTTCCGCGAGTTAAAATAGACAACAGTTATGTGTCACACTGAGAAAATCGTTGATTTCACTCACTTTTAGTGAAAGAGGTCTGAAAATCAGTGTAAACGCTGATTTGCCCCACCAAAGTGAGGATCCACATGGAAACCGCAAAAGATGTCACTAACAAACGTTTTGGAAAATTCATAATCTACAACCGCTCCAAACATCGTTTTTTAAGAGTTCCCAGTCAACGGACTGTGATTATTGCATCAGGCTGAGCAAATAAGCCACTTTCTCTCATTTTTACACTAAGACGACTGAAAACCACTTTAAAAGCATACTTTTGCCTCTCAAGGGATGATCCACATCCAAATGAGAGAAATACAGACTAATTACATCTATTTGATCGTTCCTGACCTAAAAGCTCCAAATGTGTTTACAAGCCTTCCTCGTGTAATAGACAATGGTTCTAGTGTCACACTGAGAAAATCGTTGAGTTGACTTATTTTTCGCAAAGAGGTCTGAAAATCAGTGTAAACGCTGATTTGCCCCACCAAATTCAGGATCCACATGGAAACCGCAAAAGATGTCATAACAAGTGTTTTTGGAAAATTCATAATCTACAACCGCTCCAAACATCGTTTTTAAGAGTTCCCAGTCAACGGACTGTGATATGGCATCAGACTAAGCAAATGAGCCACTTTCTCTCATTTTTACACTAAGACGACTGAAGACTACTTTAGCATACTTTTGCCTCTCAAGGGATGATCTACCTCCAAATGAGAGAAATACAAACTAATTACATCTATTTGATCGTTCATGACCTAAAAGCTCCAAATGTGGTTTACAACCCTCCCTCGAGTTAAAATAGACAACAGCTATGTGTCACACTGAGAAAATCGTTGATTTCACTCACTTTTCGTAAAAGAGGTCTGAAAATCAGTGTAAACGCTGATTTGCGCCTCCAAGACTGAGGATCCACATGTAAACCGCAGAAGATGTCACTAACAAGCTTTTTGGGAAAATTCATAATCTACAACCGCTCAAAAAAATCGTTTTTTAAGAGTTCCCAGTCAACGGACTGTGATTATGGCATCAGACTAAGCAAATGAGCCACTTTCTCTCATTTTTACACTAAGACGACTGAAAACCACTTTAAAGGCATACTTTTGCCTCTCAAGGGATGATCCACATCCAAATGAGAGAAATACAGACTAATTACATCTATTTGATCGTTCCTGACCTAAAAGCTCCAAATGTGTTTACAAGCCTTCCTCGTGTAATAGACAATGGTTCTAGTGTCACACTGAGAAAATCGTTGATTTGACTTATTTTTCGCAAAAGAGGTCTGAAAATCAGTGTAAACGCTGATTTGCCCCACCAAATTCAGGATCCAGATGGAAACCGCAAAAGATGTCATAACAAGTGTTTTTGGAAAATTCATAATCTACAACCGCTCCAAACATCGTTTCTTAAAAGTTCCCAGTCAACGGACTGTGATTATGGCATCAGACTGAGCAAATGAGCCACTTTCTCTCATTTTTACACTAAGACGACTGAAAACTACTTTAGCATACTTTTGCCTCTCAAGGGATGATCCACCTCCAAATGAGAGAAATACAGACTAATTACATCTATTTGATCGTTCATGACCTAAAAGCTCCAAATGTGGTTTACAACCCTCCTCAAGTTAAAATAGACAACAGTTATAGTGTCACACTGAGAAAATCGTTGATTTGACTTATTTTTCGCAAAGAGGTGTGAAAATCAGTGTAAACGCTGATTTGCCCCACCAAAGTGAGGATCCACATGGAAAACGCAAAGATGTCACTAACAAGCGTTTTAGAAAATTCATAATCTACAACCGCTCCAAACATCGTTTTTTAAGAGTTCCCAGTCAACGGACTGTGACTATGGCATAGGCTGAGCAAATGAGCCACTTTCTCTCATTTTTACACTAAGACGACTGAAAACTACTTTAGCATACTTTTGCCTCTCAAGGGATGATCCACCTCCAAATGAGAGAAATACAGACTAATCACATCTATTTGATCGTTCCTGACCTAAAAGCTCCAAATGTGGCGAGCCTTCCTCGTGTAATAGACAATGGTTCTAGTGTCACACTGAGAAAATCGTTGATTTGACTTATTTTTCGCAAAAGAGGTGTGAAAATCAGTGTAAACGCTGATTTGCCCCACCAAAGTGAGGATCCACATGGAAAACGCAAAGATGTCACTAACAAGCGTTTTTAGAAAATTCATTATCTACAACCGCTCCAAACATCGTTTTTTAAGAGTTCCCAGTCAACGGACTGTGACTATGGCATCAGACTGAGCAAATGAGCCACTTTCTCTCATTTTTACACTAAGACGACTGAAAACCACTTTAAAAGCATACGTTTGCCTCTCAAGGGATGATCCACGTCCAAATGAGAGAAATACAGACTAATTACATCTATTCGTTCGTTGTTGAGCTAGAAAGCTCCAAATGTGGTTTAGAAGCCTCTTCGTGTTAAATAGACAACAGTTATAGTGTCCCACTGAGAAAATCGTTGATTTGACTCACTTTTCGTAAGAGGTCTAAAAATCAGTGTAAACGCTGATTTGTTCCTCCCAGACAGAGGATCCACATCGAATCCGGAGATGTCACTAACGAGCGTTTTGGGAAAATTCATTATCTACAACCGCTCCAAACATCGTTTTTAAGAGTTCCCAGTCAACGGACTGTGACTATGGCATCAGACTGAGCAAATGAGCCACTTTCTCTCATTTTTACACTAAGACGACTGAAAACCACTTTAAAAGCATACTTTTGCCTCTCAAGGGATGATCCACCTCCAAATGAGAGAAATCCAGACTAATTACATCTATTTGATCGTTCATAACGTAAAAGCTCCAAATGTGGTTTACAAGCCTTCCTCGTGTTACTAGACAATGGTTCTAGTGTCACACTGAGAAAATCGTTGATTTGACTTATTTTTCGCAAAAGAGGTCTGAAAATCAGTGTAAACGCTGATTTGCGCCACCAAAGTGAGGATCCACATGGAAACCGCAGAAGATGCCACTAACGAGCGTTTTTGGAAAATTCATTATCTACAACCGCTCCAAACATCGTTTTTTAAGAGTTCCCAGTCAACGGACTGTGACTATGGCATCAGACTGAGCAAATGAGCCACTTTCTCTCATTTTTACACTAAGACGACTGAAAACCACTTTAAAAGCATACTTTTGCCTCTCAAGGGATGATCCACCTCCAAATGAGAGAAATACAGACTAATTACATCTATTTGATCGTTCATGACCTAAAAGCTCCAAATGTGGTTTACAACCCTCCCTCGAGTTAAAATAGACAACAGCTATAGTGTCACACTGAGAAAAACGTTGATTTCACTCACTTTTCGTAAAAGAGGTCTGAAAATCAGTGTAAATGCTAATTTGCGCCTCCAAGACTGAGGATCCACATGTAAACCGCAGAAGATGTCACTAACAAGCGTTTTTGGAAAATTCATAATCTACAACCGCTCCAAACATCGTTTTTTAAGAGTTCCCAGTCAACGGACTGTGATTATGGCATCAGACTGAGCAAATGAGCCACTTTCTCTAATTTTTACACTAAGACGACTGAAAACTACTTTAGCATACTTTTGCCTCTCATGGGATGATCCACCTCCAAATGAGAGAAATACAGACTAATTACATCTATTTGATCGTTCATGACCTAAAAGCTCCAAATGTGGTTTACAACCCTCCCTCGAGTTAAAATAGACAACAGTTATAGTGTCACACTGAGAAAATAGTTGATTTGACTCACTTTTCGTAAAAGAGGTCTGAAAATCAGTGTAAATGCTGATTTGCGCCGCCAAAGTGAGGATCCACATGGAAACCGCAGAAAATGTCACTAACAAGCGTTTTGGAAAATTCATAATCTACAACCGCTCCAAACATCGTTTTTTAAGAGTTCCCAGTCAACGGACTGTGATTATGGCATCAGACTGAGCAAATGAGCCACTTTCTCTCATTTTTACACTAAGACGACTGAAAACTACTTTAGCATACTTTTGCCTCTCAAGGGATGATCCACCTCCAAATGAGAGAAATACAGACTAATTACATCTATTTGATCGTTCATGACCTAAAAGCTCCAAATGTGGTTTACAACCTTCCTCGAGTTAAAATAGACAATAGTTATAGTGTCACACTAAGAAAATAGTTGATTTGACTCACTTTTCGTAAAAGAGATCTGAAAATCAATGTAAATGCTGATTTGCGCCGCCAAAGTGAGGATCCACATGGAAACCGCAGAAGATGTCACTAACAAGCGTTTTTGGAAAATTCATAATCTACAACCGCTCCAAACATCGTTTTTAAGAGTTCCCAGTCAACGGACTGTGATATGGCATCAGACTGAGCAAATGAGCCACTTTCTCTCATTTTTACACTAAGACGACTGAAAACTACTTTAAAAGCATACTTTTGCCTCTCAAGGGATGATCCACGTCCAAATGAGAGAAATACAGACTAATTACATCTATTCGTTCGTTGTTGAGCTAGAAAGCTCCAAATGTGGTTTAGAAGCCTCTTCGTGTTAAAATAGACAACAGTTATAGTGTCCCACTGAGAAAATCGTTGATTTGACTCACTTTTCGTAAAGAGGTCTGAAAATCAGTGTAAACGCTGATTTGTACCTCCAAGACAGAGGATCCACATCGAATCCGGAGATGTCACTGACGAGCGTTTTGGGAAAATTCATTATCTACAACCGCTCCAAACATCGTTTTTAAGAGTTCCCAGTCAACGGACTGTGACTATGGCATCAGACTGAGCAAATGAGCCACTTTCTCTCATTTTTACACTAAGACGACTGAAAACCACTTTAAAAGCATACGTTATGACCACATCCAAATGAGAGAAATACAGACTAATTACATCTATTTGATCGTTCATGACCTAAAAGCTCCAAATGTGGTTTACAAGCCTTCCTCGTGTTAATAGACAATGGTTGTAGTGTCACACTGAGAAAATCGTTGATTTGACTTATTTTTCGCAAAAGAGGTCTGAAAATCAGTGTAAACGCTGATTTGCCCCACCAAATTGAGGATCCACATGGAAACCGCAGAAGATGTCACTAACAAGCGTTTTTGGAAAATTCATAATCTACAACCGCTCCAAACATCGTCTTTTAAGAGTTCCCAGTCAACAGACTGTGGTTATGACATCAGACTGAGCAAATGAGCCACTTTCTCTCATTTTTACACTAAGACGACTGAAAACTACTTTAGCATACTTTTGCCTCTCAAGGGATGATCCACCTCCAAATGAGAGAAATACAGACTAATTACATCTATTTGATCGTTCATGACCTAAAAGCTCCAAATGTGGTTTACAACCCTCCCTCGAGTTAATATAAACAACAGTTATAGTGTCACACTGAGAAAATAGTTGATTTGACTCACTTTTCGTAAAAGAGGTCTGAAAATCAATGTAAATGCTGATTTACGCCGCCAAAGTGAGGATCCACATGGAAACCGCAGAAGATGTCACTAACAAGCGTTTTTGGAAAATTCATAATCTACAACCGCTCCAAACATCGTTTTTTAAGAGTTCCCAGTCAACGGACTGGATATGGCATCAGACGAGCAAATGAGCCACTTTCTCTCATTTTTACACTAAGACGACTGAAAACTACTTTAGCATACTTTTGCCTCTCCAGGGATGATCCACCTCCAAATGAGAGAAATACTGACTAATTACATCTATTTGATCGTTCATGACCTAAAAGCTCCAAATGTGGTGTACAACCCTCCCTCGAGTTAAAATAGACAACAGCTATAGTGTCACACTGAGAAAATCGTTGATTTCACTCACTTTTCTAAAAGAGGTCTGAAAATCAGTGTAAACGCTGATTTGCGCCGCCAAAGTGAGGATCCACATGGAAACCGCAGAAGATGTACTAACAAGCGTTTTTGGAAAATTCATAATCTACAACCGCTCCAAACATCGTCTTTTAAGAGTTCCCAGTCAACAGACTGTGGTTATGACATCACACTGAGCAAATGAGCCACTTTCTCTCATTTTTACACTAAGACGACTGAAACTACTTTAGCATACTTTTGCCTCTCAAGGGATGATCCACCTCCAAATGAGAGAAATACAGACTAATTACATCTATTTGATCGTTCATGACCTAAAAGCTCCAAATGTGGTTTACAACCCTCCCTCGAGTTAAAATAGACAACAGTTATGTGTCACACTGAGAAAATCGTTGATTTCACTCACTTTTAGTGAAAGAGGTCTGAAAATCAGTGTAAACGCTGATTTGCCGCACCAAAGTGAGGATCCACATGGAAACCGCAGAAGATGTACTAACAAGCGTTTTTGGAAAATTCATAATCTACAACCGCTCCAAACATCGTCTTTTAAGAGTTCCCAGTCAACGGACTGTGATTATTGCATCAGGCTGAGCAAATGAGCCACTTTCTCTCATTTTTACACTAAGACGACTGAAAACCACTTTAAAAGCATACTTTTGCCTCTCAAGGGATGATCCACCTCCAAATGAGAGAAATACAGACTAATTACATCTATTTGATCGTTCATGACCTAAAACCTCCAAATGTGGTTTACAACTCTCCCTCGAGTTAAAATAGACAACAGTTATAGTGTCACACTGAGAAAATAGTTGATTTGACTCACTTTTCGTAAAAGAGGTCTGAAAATCAATGTAAATGCTGATTTACGCCGCCAAAGTGAGGATCCACATGGAAACCGCAGAAGATGTCACTAACAAGCGTTTTTGGAAAATTCATAATCTACAACCGCTCCAAACATCGTTTTTTAAGAGTTCCCAGTCAACGGACTGTGACTATGGCATCAGGCTGAGCAAATGAGCCACTTTCTCTCTTTTTTACACTAAGACGACTGAAAACTATTTTAGCATACTTTTGCCTCTCAAGGGATGATCCACCTCCAAATGAGAGAAATACAGACTAATTACATCTATTTGATCGTTCATGACCTAAAAGCTCCAAATGTAGGTTACAACCCTCCCTCGAGTTAAAATAGACAACAGCTATGTGTCACACTGAGAAAATCGTTGATTTCACTCACTTTTCGTAAAAGAGGTCTGAAAATCAGCGTAAACGCTGATTTGCGCCTCCAAGACTGAGGATCCACATGTAAACCGCAGAAGATGTCACTAACAAACTTTTGGGAAAATTCATAATCTACAACCGCTCAAAAAAATCGTTTTTTAAGAGTTCCCAGTCAACGGACTGTGATTATGGCATCAGACTAAGCAAATGAACCACTTTCTCTAATTTTTACACTAAGACGACTGAAAACTACTTTAGCATACTTTCGCCGCTCATGGGATGATCCACATCCAAATGAGAGAAATACAGACTAATTACATCTATTTGATCGTTCATGACCTAAAAGCTCCAAATGTGGTTCACAAGCCTTCCGCGAGTTAAAATAGACAACAGTTATAGTGTCACACTGAGAAAATCGTTGATTTCACTCACTTTTCGTAAAAGAGGTCTGAAAATCAGTGTAAACGTTGATTTGCGCCTACCAGACTGAGGATCCACATCGAATCCGGAGAAGATGTCACTAACGAGCGTTTTGGAAAATTCATAATCTACAACCGCTCCAAACATCGTTTTTTAAGAGTTCCCAGTCAACGGACTGTGACTATGGCATCAGACTGAGCAAATGAGCCACTTTCTCTCATTTTTACACTAAGACGACTGAAACTACTTTAGCATACTTTTGCCTCTCAAGGGATGATCCACCTCCAAATGAGAGAAATACCGACTAATTACATCTATTTGATCGTTCATGACCTAAAAGCTCCAAATGTGGTTTACAAGCCTTCCTCGTGTTAATAGACAATGGTTCTAGTGTCACACTGAGAAAATCGTTGATTTGACTTATTTTTCGCAAAAGAGGTCTGAAAATCAGTGTAAACGCTGATTTGCGCCACCCAAGTGAGGATCCACATGAAAACCGCAGAAGATGTCACTAACGAGCGTTTTTGGAAAATTCATAATCTACAACCGCTCCAAACATCGTTTTTTAAGAGTTCCCAGTCAACGGACTGTGATTATGGCATCAGACTGAGCAAATGAGCCACTTTCTCTCATTTTTACACTAAGACGACTGAAAACTACTTTAAAAGCATACTTTTGCCTCTCAAGGGATGATCCACGTCCAAATGAGAGAAATACAGACTAATTACATCTATTCGTTCGTTGTTGAGCTAGAAAGCTCCAAATGTGGTTTAGAAGCCTCTTCGTGTTAAATAGACAACAGTTATAGTGTCCCACTGAGAAAATCGTTGATTTGACTCACTTTTCGTAAGAGGTCTAAAAATCAGTGTAAACGCTGATTTGTACCTCCCAGACAGAGGATCCACATCGAATCCGGAGATGTCACTAACGAGCGTTTTGGGAAAATTCATTACAACCGCTCCAAACATCGTTTTTTAAGAGTTCCCAGTCAACGGACTGTGACTATGGCATCAGACTGAGCAAATGAGCCACTTTCTCTCATTTTTACACTAAGACGACTGAAAACCACTTTAAAAGCATACGTTTGCCACATCCAAATGAGAGAAATACAGACTAATTACATCTATTTGATCGTTCATGACCTAAAAGCTCCAAATGTGGTTTACAAGCCTTCCTCGTGTTAATAGACAATGGTTCTAGTGTCACACTGAGAAAATCGTTGATTTGACTTATTTTTCGCAAAGAGGTCTGAAAATCAGTGTAAACGCTGATTTGCCCCACCAAAGTGAGGATCCACATGGAAACCGCAAAAGATGTCACTAACAAGCGTTTTTGGAAAATTCATAATCTACAACCGCTCCAAACATCATTTTTTAAGAGTTCCCAGTCAACGGACTGTGATTATGGCATCAGGCTGAGCAAATGAGCCACTTTCTCTCATTTTTACACTAAGACGACTGAAAACTACTTTAGAATACTTTTGCCTCTCCAGGGATGATCCACCTCCAAATGAGAGAAATACAGACTAATTACATCTATTCGTTCGTTGTTGAGCTAGAAAGCTCCAAATGTGGTTTAGAAGCCTCTTCGTGTTAAATAGACAACAGTTATAGTGTCCCACTGAGAAAATCGTTGATTTGACTCACTTTTCGTAAGAGGTCTAAAAATCAGTGTAAACGCTGATTTGTACCTCCCAGACAGAGGATCCACATCGAATCCGGAGATGTCACTAACGAGCGTTTTGGGAAAATTCATTATCTACAAAAGCTCCAAACATCGTTTTTTAAGAGTTCCCAGTCAACGGACTGTGACTATGGCATCAGACTGAGCAAATGAGCCACTTTCTCTCATTTTTACACTAAGACGACTGAAAACCACTTTAAAAGCATACGTTTGCCACATCCAAATGAGAGAAATACAGACTAATTACATCTATTTGATCGTTCATGACCTAAAAGCTCCAAATGTGGTTTACAAGCCTTCCTCGTGTTAATAGACAATGGTTGTAGTGTCACACTGAGAAAATCGTTGATTTGACTTATTTTTCGCAAAAGAGGTCTGAAAATCAGTGTAAACGCTGATTTGCCCCACCAAAGTGAGGATCCACATGGAAACCGCAAAAGATGTCACTAACAAGCGTTTTTGGAAAATTCATAATCTACAACCGCTCCAAACATCATTTTTAAGAGTTCCCAGTCAACGGACTGTGATTATGGCATCAGGCTGAGCAAATGAGCCACTTTCTCTCATTTTTACACTAAGACGACTGAAAACTACTTTAGCATACTTTTGCCTCTCAAGGGATGATCCACCTCCAAATGAGAGAAATACAGACTAATTACATCTATTTGATCGTTCATGACCTAAAAGCTCCAAATGTGGTTTACAACCCTCCCTCGAGTTAAAATAGACAACAGCTATAGTGTCACACTGAGAAAATCGTTGATTTCACTCACTTTTCGTAAAAGAGGTCTGAAAATCAGTGTAAACGTTGATTTGCGCCGCCAAAGTGAGGATCCACATGGAAACCGCAGAAGATGTACTAACAAGCGTTTTTGGAAAATTCATAATCTACAACCGCTCCAAACATCGTCTTTTAAGAGTTCCCAGTCAACAGACTGTGGTTATGACATCAGACTGAGCAAATGAGCCACTTTCTCTCATTTTTACACTAAGACGACTGAAACTACTTTAGCATACTTTTGCCTCTCAAGGGATGATCCACCTCCAAATGAGAGAAATACAGACTAATTACATCTATTTGATCGTTCATGACCTAAAAGCTCCAAATGTGGTTTACAACCCTCCCTCGAGTTAAAATAGACAACAGCTATAGTGTCACACTGAGAAAATCGTTGATTTGACTCACTTTTCGTAAAAGAGGTCTGAAAATCAGTGTAAACGCTGATTTGCGCCGCCAAAGTGAGGATCCACATGGAAACCGCAGAAGATGTACTAACAAGCGTTTTTGGAAAATTCATAATCTACAACCGCTCCAAACATCGTTTTTAAGAGTTCCCAGTCAACGGACTGTGATATGGCATCAGACTAAGCAAATGGACCACTTTCTCTCATTTTTACACTAAGACGACTGAAAACCACTTTAAAAGCATACTTTTGCCTCTCAAGGGATGATCCACCTCCAAATGAGAGAAATACAGACTAATTACATCTATTTGATCGTTCATGACCTAAAAGCTCCAAATGTGGTTTACAAGCCTTCCTCGTGTTAATAGACAATGGTTCTAGTGTCACACTGAGAAAATCGTTGATTTGACTTATTTTCCGCAAAGAGGTGTGAAAATCAGTGTAAACGCTGATTTGCCCCACCAAAGTGAGGATCCACATGGAAAACGCAAAGATGTCACTAACAAGCGTTTTAGAAAATTCATAATCTACAACCGCTCCAAACATCGTTTTTTAAGAGTTCCCAGTCAACGGACTGTGACTATGGCATCAGGCTGAGCAAATGAGCCACTTTCTCTCATTTTTACACTAAGACGACTGAAAACTATTTTAGCATACTTTTGCCTCTCAAGGGATGATCCACCTCCAAATGAGAGAAATACAGACTAATTACATCTATTTGATCGTTCATGACCTAAAAGCTCCAAATGTAGGTTACAACCCTCCTCGAGTTAAAATAGACAACAGCTATGTGTCACACTGAGAAAATCGTTGATTTCACTCACTTTTCGTAAAGAGGTCTGAAAATCAGTGTAAACGCTGATTTGCGCCTCCAAGACTGAGGATCCACATGTAAACCGCAGAAGATGTCACTAACAAGCTTTTTGGGAAAATTCATAATCTACAACCGCTCAAAAAAATCGTTTTTTAAGAGTTCCCAGTCAACGGACTGTGATTATGGCATCAGACTAAGCAAATGAACCACTTTCTCTAATTTTTACACTAAGACGACTGAAAACTACTTTAGCATACTTTCGCCTCTCATGGGATGATCCACATCCAAATGAGAGAAATACAGACTAATTACATCTATTTGATCGTTCATGACCTAAAAGCTCCAAATGTGGTTCACAAGCCTTCCGCGAGTTAAAATAGACAACAGTTATAGTGTCACACTGAGAAAATCGTTGATTTCACTCACTTTTCGTAAAAGAGGTCTGAAAATCAGTGTAAACGTTGATTTGCGCCGCCAAAGTGAGGATCCACATGGAAACCGCAGAAGATGTACTAACAAGCGTTTTGGAAAATTCATAATCTACAACCGCTCCAAACATCGTCTTTTAAGAGTTCCCAGTCAACAGACTGTGGTTATGACATCAGACTGAGCAAATGAGCCACTTTCTCTCATTTTTACACTAAGACGACTGAAACTACTTTAGCATACTTTTGCCTCTCAAGGGATGATCCACCTCCAAATGAGAGAAATACAGACTAATTACATCTATTTGATCGTTCATGACCTAAAAGCTCCTAATGTGGTTTACAACCCTCCCTCGGGTTAAAAGAGACAACAGTTATAGGGTCACACTGAGATCGTTGATTTGACTCCATTTTCGTAAAGAGGTCTGAAAATCAGTGTAAACGCTGATTTGCGCCTACCAGACTGAGGATCCACATCGAATCCGGAGAAGATGTCACTAACGAGCGTTTTGGAAAATTCATAATCTACAACCGCTCCAAACATCGTTTTTTAAGAGTTCCCAGTCAACGGACTGTGACTATGGCATCAGACTGAGCAAATGAGCCACTTTCTCTCATTTTTACACTAAGACGACTGAAACTACTTTAGCATACTTTTGCCTCTCAAGGGATGATCCACCTCCAAATGAGAGAAATACTCGACTAATTACATCTATTTGATCGTTCATGACCTAAAAGCTCCAAATGTGGTTTACAAGCCTTCCTCGTGTTAATAGACAATGGTTCTAGTGTCACACTGAGAAAATCGTTGATTTGACTTATTTTTCGCAAAGAGGTCTGAAAATCAGTGTAAACGCTGATTTGCGCCACCCAAGTGAGGATCCACATGAAAACCGCAGAAGATGTCACTAACGAGCGTTTTTGGAAAATTCATAATCTACAACCGCTCCAAACATCGTTTTTAAGAGTTCCCAGTCAACGGACTGTGATTATGGCATCAGACTGAGCAAATGAGCCACTTTCTCTCATTTTTACACTAAGACGACTGAAAACTACTTTAAAAGCATACTTTTGCCTCTCAAGGGATGATCCACGTCCAAATGAGAGAAATACAGACTAATTACATCTATTCGTTCGTTGTTGAGCTAGAAAGCTCCAAATGTGGTTTAGAAGCCTCTTCGTGTTAAATAGACAACAGTTATAGTGTCCCACTGAGAAAATCGTTGATTTGACTCACTTTTCGTAAGAGGTCTAAAAATCAGTGTAAACGCTGATTTGTACCTCCCAGACAGAGGATCCACATCGAATCCGGAGATGTCACTAACGAGCGTTTTGGGAAAATTCATTACAACCGCTCCAAACATCGTTTTTTAAGAGTTCCCAGTCAACGGACTGTGACTATGGCATCAGACTGAGCAAATGAGCCACTTTCTCTCATTTTTACACTAAGACGACTGAAAACCACTTTAAAAGCATACGTTTGCCACATCCAAATGAGAGAAATACAGACTAATTACATCTATTTGATCGTTCATGACCTAAAAGCTCCAAATGTGGTTTACAAGCCTTCCTCGTGTTAATAGACAATGGTTGTAGTGTCACACTGAGAAAATCGTTGATTTGACTTATTTTTCGCAAAGAGGTCTGAAAATCAGTGTAAACGCTGATTTGCCCCACCAAAGTGAGGATCCACATGGAAACCGCAAAAGATGTCACTAACAAGCGTTTTTGGAAAATTCATAATCTACAACCGCTCCAAACATCATTTTTTAAGAGTTCCCAGTCAACGGACTGTGATTATGGCATCAGGCTGAGCAAATGAGCCACTTTCTCTCATTTTTACACTAAGACGACTGAAAACTACTTTAGCATACTTTTGCCTATCAAGGGATGATCCACCTCCAAATGAGAGAAATACAGACTAATTACATCTATTTGATCGTTCATGACCTAAAAGCTCCAAATGTAGGTTACAACCCTCCCTCGAGTTAAAATAGACAACAGCTATGTGTCACACTGAGAAAATCGTTGATTTCATTCACTTTTCGTAAAGAGGTCTGAAAATCAGTGTAAACGCTGATTTGCCCCACCAAAGTGAGGATCCACATGGAAAACGCAGAAGATGTACTAACAAGCGTTTTGGAAAATTCATAATCTACAACCGCTCCAAACATCATTTTTAAGAGTTCCCAGTCAACGGACTGTGATATGGCATCAGACTGAGCAAATGAGCCACTTTCTCTCATTTTTACACTAAGATGACTGAAAACCACTTTAAAAGCATACTTTTGCCTCTCAAGGGATGATCCACCTCCAAATGAGAGAAATACAGACTAATTACATCTATTTGATCGTTCATGACCTAAAAGCTCCAAATGTGGTTCACAAGCCTTCCGCGAGTTAAAATAGACAACAGTTATGTGTCACACTGAGAAAATCGTTGATTTCACTTTTTAGTGAAAGAGGTCTGAAAATCAGTGTAAACGCTGATTTGCCGCACCAAAGTGAGGATCCACATGGAAACCGCAGAAGATGTACTAACAAGCGTTTTGGAAAATTCATAATCTACAACCGCTCCAAACATCGTTCTTTAAGAGTTCCCAGTCAACGGACTGTGATTATTGCATCAGGCTGAGCAAATGAGCCACTTTCTCTCATTTTTACACTAAGATGACTGAAAACCACTTTAAAAGCATACTTTTGCCTCTCAAGGGATGATCCACATCCAAATGAGAGAAATACAGACTAATTACATCTATTTGATCGTTCCTGACCTAAAAGCTCCAAATGTGTTTACAAGCCTTCCTCGTGTAATAGACAATGGTTCTAGTGTCACACTGAGAAAATCGTTGAGTTGACTTATTTTTCGCAAAGAGGTCTGAAAATCAGTGTAAACGCTGATTTGCCTCACCAAATTCAGGATCCACATGGAAACCGCAAAAGATGTCATAACAAGTGTTTTTGGAAAATTCATAATCTACAACCGCTCCAAACATCGTTTTTTAAGAGTTCCCAGTCAACGGACTGTGATATGGCATCAGACTGAGCAAATGAGCCACTTTCTCTCATTTTTACACTAAGACGACTGAAGACTACTTTAGCATACTTTTGCCTCTCAAGGGATGATCTACCTCCAAATGAGAGAAATACAAACTAATTACATCTATTTGATCGTTCATGACCTAAAAGCTCCAAATGTGGTTTACAACCCTCCTCGAGTTAAAATAGACAACAGCTATGTGTCACACTGAGAAAATCGTTGATTTCACTCACTTTTCGTAAAAGAGGTCTGAAAATCAGTGTAAACGCTGATTTGCGCCTCCAAGACTGAGGATCCACATGGAAACCGGAGAAGATGTCACTAACAAGCGTTTTTGGAAAATTCATAATCTACAACCGCTCCAAACATTGTTTTTTAAGAGTTCCCAGTCAACAGACTGTGGTTATGGCATCAGACTGAGCAAATGAGCCACTTTCTCTCATTTTTACACTAAGACGACTGAAGACTACTTTAGCATACTTTTGCCTCTCAAGGGATGATCCACCTCCAAATGAGAGAAATACAGACTAATCACATCTATTTGATCGTTCCTGACCTAAAAGCTCCAAATGTGGCAAGCCTTCCTCGTGTAATAGACAATGGTTCTAGTGTCACACTGAGAAAATCGTTGATTTGACTTATTTTTTCGGAAAAGAGGTCTGAAAATCAGTGTAAACGCTGATTTGCCCCACCAAAGTGAGGATCCACATGGAAACCGCAAAGATGTCACTAACAAGCGTTTTGGAAAATTCATAATCTACAACCGCTCCAAAAATCGTTTTTTAAGAGTTCCCAGTCAACGGACTGTGATTATGGCATCAGACTAAGCAAATGAACCACTTTCTCTCATTTTTACACTAAGACGACTGAAAACTACTTTAGCATACTTTTGCCTCTCATGGGATGATCCACATCCAAATGAGAGAAATACAGACTAATTACATCTATTTGATCGTTCATGACCTAAAAGCTCCAAATGTGGTTTACAAGCCTTCCGCGAGTTAAAATAGACAACAGTTATGTGTCACACTGAGAAAATCGTTGATTTCACTCACTTTTAGTGAAAGAGGTCTGAAAATCAGTGTAAACGCTGATTTGCCCCACCAAAGTGAGGATCCACATGGAAACCGCAAAAGATGTCACTAACAAACGTTTTTGGAAAATTCATAATCTACAACCGCTCCAAACATCGTTTTTTAAGAGTTCCCAGTCAACGGACTGTGATTATTGCATCAGGCTGAGCAAATAAGCCACTTTCTCTCATTTTTACACTAAGACGACTGAAAACCACTTTAAAAGCATACTTTTGCCTCTCAAGGGATGATCCACATCCAAATGAGAGAAATACAGACTAATAACATCTATTTGATCGTTCCTGACCTAAAAGCTCCAAATGTGTTTACAAGCCTTCCTCGTGTAATAGACAATGGTTCTAGTGTCACACTGAGAAAATCGTTGAGTTGACTTATTTTTCGCAAAAGAGGTCTGAAAATCAGTGTAAACGCTGATTTGCCCCACCAAATTCAGGATCCACATGGAAACCGCAAAAGATGTCATAACAAGTGTTTTTGGAAAATTCATAATCTACAACCGCTCCAAACATCGTTTTTTAAGAGTTCCCAGTCAACGGACTGTGATATGGCATCAGACTGAGCAAATGAGCCACTTTCTCTCATTTTTACACTAAGACGACTGAAGACTACTTTAGCATACTTTTGCCTCTCAAGGGATGATCTACCTCCAAATGAGAGAAATACAAACTAATTACATCTATTTGATCGTTCATGACCTAAAAGCTCCAAATGTGGTTTACAACCCTCCTCGAGTTAAAATAGACAACAGCTATGTGTCACACTGAGAAAATCGTTGATTTCACTCACTTTTCGTAAAAGAGGTCTGAAAATCAGTGTAAACGCTGATTTGCGCCTCCAAGACTGAGGATCCACATGTAAACCGCAGAAGATGTCACTAACAAGCTTTTTGGGAAAATTCATAATCTACAACCGCTCAAAAAATCGTTTTTTAAGAGTTCCCAGTCAACGGACTGTGATTATGGCATCAGACTAAGCAAATGAGCCACTTTCTCTCATTTTTACACTAAGACGACTGAAAACCACTTTAAAGGCATACTTTTGCCTCTCAAGGGATGATCCACATCCAAATGAGAGAAATACAGACTAATTACATCTATTTGATCGTTCCTGACCTAAAAGCTCCAAATGTGTTTACAAGCCTTCCTCGTGTAATAGACAATGGTTCTAGTGTCACACTGAGAAAATCGTTGATTTGACTTATTTTTCGCAAAAGAGGTCTGAAAATCAGTGTAAACGCTGATTTGCCCCACCAAATTCAGGATCCAGATGGAAACCGCAAAAGATGTCATAACAAGTGTTTTTGGAAAATTCATAATCTACAACCGCTCCAAACATCGTTTCTTAAAAGTTCCCAGTCAACGGACTGTGATTATGGCATCAGACTGAGCAAATGAGCCACTTTCTCTCATTTTTACACTAAGACGACTGAAAACTACTTTAGCATACTTTTGCCTCTCAAGGGATGATCCACCTCCAAATGAGAGAAATACAGACTAATTACATCTATTTGATCGTTCATGACCTAAAAGCTCCAAATGTGGTTTACAACCCTCCCTCAAGTTAAAATAGACAACAGTTATAGTGTCACACTGAGAAAATCGTTGATTTGACTTATTTTTCGCAAAGAGGTGTGAAAATCAGTGTAAACGCTGATTTGCCCCACCAAAGTGAGGATCCACATGGAAAACGCAAAGATGTCACTAACAAGCGTTTTAGAAAATTCATAATCTACAACCGCTCCAAACATCGTTTT